>VZRJ01000582.1:0-86969 GCA_013397565.1 Ptilonorhynchus violaceus | reverse complement strand
GGTTAGACGAGGGTTGTAACCTTATGCACTTTTATGCACACCAGAAGTCATAGGTTTTTATTGGATCCTGTTCTAAATTTGTGTCAGCACTTCCTTTATAAATCCTTATTTTGATATGGATTATAAACTGTTCACAAAAAAATCCACCCCAGACTAAAAGTCTATTTTGTTGGGGTGGCAGGTGTTAAGTACCAGACTTGACGATTTGGTATTTCTAGACCCTAAGATTACAAACAAAACACACCTTGTGAGAGTTCAGAAACACTTTTTACCAGCCAGAGGTTTGTTCTCTTTATGCTTTGCAGTTAAAGTATCAGGCAAGCTGTTTGCTGTAGTTTTTTATTTCCCCTACACAGCTTTTCCAATAACAACTTCCAATGAAACCATCAGTGAGAGACCACAATGCAAGACATGACATTATGCACATTTCTCCTCCTGCTAGGAGAAATCCTAGTGGTTTGTGTTATTTTTTCCTCACAGAGTTATCACCTTCTGAGAAAAAAACCTCATAAAACTAAGTCAGGGTCAGAGAGCACTGAGGGGAAAAAGGGGTCAAGATCCATGTCCTCATTGTTAGGGAGAGTTGTTTTTCTTAAGCTGTCTACATTGTGGTATTTCACAATAAAACAGAATTGCATTTTTTTACCTGTCACTGTAGACAACATTGCTCAAGAATCGGCACCTGGCTTGCCAGCATCCTCAGTTCCATCTCCAACACATGCCATGATTCTTTCTGCAAGTGGAGCTGTATTGAACAGACCTTCACAATAAGGTTAAGGAATAAGTGAGTTCTAAAAATGTAGCTTTCCCCCCATTCTTTATTTTCTTGTCCTCAGAAAACATGCATCTGCTTTGGGAAGACAAAACTTGGTCTGTTAACACCATAACCAGTGATTTCTTCAAAATTGTTTCATCGCCAGTGATCTCACATTGCAGGGCAACCTAAGGAAGCAAGCTGGACTTCCACAGCACACTTCTCCTCGATCACAGAGTAGCTTTGCTGTTTGCCTATCTGTCCTCCACACACTCTTAAGCACTTTTAAGTATGTTCAAGGAAAACGCACACAGCCCTCCCGTAAGCTGTGTATTCCCTACCCACCAAAATGTGTTTGACTGACATCACAGCAACACACAGAAGTCATGTGCAACACCTCCAGGAATGAACCGCTGCCTCTGAGAGGCCTCAGAGAGAAAGACAACAAGCACATCTTAGCGATTTGAAAAGTTCAAAGCTAATAATAACTTTAAGGACAGAAGTTCCTTACAGAAAATGTATGGAGGGCTGACACTGATCAGTACACACTTCTATAGGAAACAAGAAGAGAAACCCACAAGAATTCACGGCGCTGTTCACAGAACTGCACTGGGTTCAGCTTTGTGGAAGCAGCACACTGGAGTCCCATGTTGCAGGGGGAGCCATTCGTGTGGTCCCTGCTGGTAGTGTTTTCACAATTCTCGTAATTAATTTGATATGAGCGTTCCTGGCAGTGTTGGTGGCTGAGTACTGCAGAAGCTGGATAACACTTCACTGATGATTTGCAGAAACCCTTGTGTGTTTATATCTTCAGCAGACCATCAAATCCACAAAACGCTTTGGTCAGTTTAATAATTATCCTGGGAAGCAAAGTAGTGCTGCCATTATCAAGATGCTAGCTTCTGCCTAATGATTTAAACCAGCTTTCATTCTTTGGGGTGACAGATGTGCTTGAACATTATGCAGAATACATTACTTCCATAATGGGATTGTGACTTGGTATTGATCTCCATTGCTTTCATCACCACATTCACATCAGCTATTTATGTCAATCTCAATAACTAGTCACATGGATGGATAACTGCATGGCTACATGACGACTTTCAAGAAAACTTGTGAATCTTGCTCTTTGTATTCTGCTTTCTGTTTCATTAACTCTATTTTAGGTTATTTGTGCTTCTTAAAGTAAAGCAAACATTTCAATTTTTTTTCTGTTGTTGAATATTAACACCTTCATTAAAACTCTCATTTTATTTGTTGACCTTCTCTAAGGGAGTTGTTTCCTTTAACAGCATTCAGATCTTAGGGAGTTAGTGGGATCTTAGATTTCAAATTAGTGTCATCACATAGAATCAGTAAGGAAAAAAAAATCCACATATTTAAAGTAGATACATTCAAAAGAATTAAACACTTAAAGTTTAAATATGCATGGACATAATTGCATTTCCCATTGAAAATACCAACCCTAGTTAGACCCCTTGAAATGCAGAGAATGGAAAAAAGAAGTACAAAAGAATATCAAATGAACTGCATATCTTTCATCCATGTCTTCAGCTTTCTTGTTTAAATGAGGATAAGCCACGCTCTTGATAAAATCCATGAGATCTACATGTTCTGTACCTGCAAGGGCCTCCGTTCTTTGCATAGTTTCAGCACCTGATGTTTCACTTTTTCTTGCTTGCAATATGTTGATAAGCAGAATAATAAATAGAGCTGGAACTGCAGAATTTTTCAAAGTCTTCCCTTTATTCTTCAGTTTTTCTTAAATCCAAGGCCAAATAGGTTATGAAAATAAAACAATTATACAAACCCCTCTGTATTTTGCTAAAGAAAAGGCAACACTCATACGTTCTAATGACAATGGGAAATATAAATCACAAACAATGGTTCATTCCCCAAAAAAACCAGTTCTCCAGAACACTGAAGATGGAGTCAAAACTGCAGCTTCCTCTCCTAAATGCAGGCAAAACTTGCTTTTCCTTTGTTTTATTTCATAAGCATATAAATCAAGAGAGGTGATTTCTAGTGCTCAGTTCATGCTTCAAGGAAAAGAATTTTCCTCTGCACAGAGTACTGCACACTTAGCATACTGAATCTAGCAAAACCTCATGATCTTAATAAAGATAATTAGAAAAATAAAATAAATTGAGAGAAATTTTAGAGACTGTTGTACAGCTGGGGGGACAAAACATCCACTCACTGTTGCTAAACAAACAGAGCACACGAAGGCAAGTTATTCTTGAAGGCAAATTACCAATTTATGCACTTTAAAATTTACAAGTTAGAATGGGTGAGGTCTATAGCTGGTACAAATAAGCCACCAAGTTCACATGCTGTAAGGATTTGTCCCTTAGAGATGACTAATTATTTGCATTCCTTATCTCCATGTCAATTTTAGATACTTTGCCCTTACATTGCGGAGAGCTAAGAGAAGGAATATCAAATCTATCACGGCCTGCTAAACCAGACACACAAGGTATCACATATTTGAGTATCTTTTGGACAACTGTATCATGACATTGCTGCTAAACTATACTGAATTACACCAGGAGATATACAAAGAAATGAGTTCACTGAACTCCGCAACATCAGGAAAATCTGGCATCAAACACACACTGGCTCAAAAGCAAACTTTCAAATTAAAAAGGGAGGATACATGATTAGTCATCCTCTGTAATTAGGATGACGATGCAGTCTACTGTAGATGACCTTCACTAAGTCACTGTAATTGTAAAACATCATGTCTTTAGCTAAAAAAGCACATAATTCTGGGCATAAAACTGTCTTTCCCAGGAATAACTTTTATTTCTGCCCCAAATGAGTATTTTTGGACGGAATCTCTTTTAATTTTCAAGTCTAGAAGGAGTTATTTCAACCTGGTCCTTATTCTACCCACTGGATAATACTGTTCTGCATTTTTAGGGTTAGATTGAGGCATTTTAGTGAAGGTGCACCACAACGTACCACGTTTCCTCCTGTCTCCAGTCTCAAATCGTGATCTGCCTCTCTTGCACCTTAAAGCGACAGGATCCTACCTTAAACCTTCTAGAATTAACATAGAGGAAACTTCCCTCCCCTGGGCTCATTTCACTACAATTTTCTAGCTAGTTTGTCCCTTGTGGTCTCTTCCTACACCCTCTAGAATGTGAACATGCTGTTCCAGTGCAGGCCCTCTCCGTCATCCTCCATCCAGAGGGAGCAGCATGCTGCAGAAGGCTGAAGAAAGGCACACAGTATCCACAATATGCTGGGATTTGCAATCTCCTTCACTCCTGAGGGAGTCTAGCCCAAGGCCAGACTTGCATGCAAGTAATTTTTATGCATTTATGCAGTACCAGACTTGTGTGGCAAAGGGCCAAACATAGCTGTGTCTCATTCCAGACTCCATACAGACTATGGTATCACAGCCGTTGACACTGTTTAAGAGGGTACATGCTAAAAGGTCCGAAGAGAAATGTAAAGTAAAACGTGTGGCCTCCATGTGCAACTCTGTTCCCCAAACAGGCAAGGATGTAAATCTCTGGTTTCTCAGCAGTTGAAAGGAATGGCCGAGGATCAGAAACCCGAAGTCCACTACGTCCCAATTCCTGCTATTTTCCACTGGCTAGCTGTAAGTCTTCAAAAAACACCTCAGATTTGACAGGGATTAATTGGAGATTAGTCTTTCTGACCTGAGACAGAACTTCAGAGAAATACCAACTAATATCCCCTGTAGCTGTAACAGACTAACATGAAACTGCAGACCTTGGAAAAAAAAATACTGTTCTGAGTAGAAGAAAAACTACAGCATACTCTTCAGTAAATCCTGTGTACCTGGCCATCTAGCCGGGCTCTTCAATAAACATATACTTGATTCTGTAACCACAGTCAGTCCAGTCCTGGGAGCTGCCATCCCACTGCTGAAGAAACTAAAATTTGTCAAGTACACTTGAGACTGCGTCACAGTAAAAGGATGTACCCTACCTGTTGATTCAAGTAACTTACAAAATTCTCTTTCCAAAACACTGGATGTGTTTGGAACACTTCTGCTGAACAGGGAATAAGAAAGTATTTTTCTCTGTTTACATGCAGGTAGAAGAGGGTTGAAGCAGTTCGAGTATTTCTCAGGCAGGACTCTAGGCAGAAGCAAAAGAAAAAAGGAAATCAGTATCTTTCTGCTCCTTTGTGTCCTCAGTCTATTCTACCCACTGCCACAAGAACCCTACAGAGTGCTCTTCTGCACTGATAAAGAGAACCTTTCTGTGACATGTGCACAGAGATGCTTGGGCCAGTTAGCAACTCCTGGAATTACCCCATTTTCAGGGTGTTTATGGATTCTGGATGGCAGGTTGGCATCAGCTACAGCTAGTTGAAGTAAACTGAGCTAAGAATTTCCTTTAGAAGAATGAAAAATGAGTAATCTCATGGCACTGAGTTCAGCAGCCCAAAGCACTCTTCTGTAGTGTCTCTGCTCCATTTTGGCCCTGTCCTGACCAGAGCTCGTGTTTAACTGTTGAGTTGAAAACGCCCTACAATTGTAAGCCTGAGCAACAGATGAGTTCATTTGACTTACACTATATAATGAAAGATACTGAGCCAGATTAGATATCTCAGTTTACAAACAACAAATGAGGTCATTTGATCCAAAAATCTTTGCTTAGAAGTTTGCCTAAGTAAAACATATGGAATACGCACATAAACATATAAAACATAAAAAAATGCTTCCCCTCGTGTTCTCAAAGGCATTTCACAAATATGCACTTTTTTCACACAAATGCTGTATTCATCGGAACTCACATAAATAAAATTGGTAACATTGTTTGAAAGCTACCTGAAGGTATCTGTGAAGGTTGTTGGTTCTTTTGTAATTTCTACAGGTGTACTTTAAGCACAACTGTTTGCAAGTCTGTTTATCCTGGGTGTATTTCTAACCAATCAGAAAACTTCTGAGCAATGCAGATAATAGAAGCTCTTTCCACATTTGGAGGAAATTATGGGTTTTTTTGCCTTATAAGAAAACAGTCCGTCTTAAATTTCCTTCAGGAGTTTGTATTTGTCTTTCAATGTTCCTCCCTGAGAGAACATCCAGAACTAGAGAACAGCTCTGCATTATGTTTATGAATTATTTGAGAGCACACTGCAAGTTATGACAATTTTTACTATCTGAAATGATTTAATGGTCACCCACAAATTGTGCAACTGGTTACCTAATATATGTCATGTGACTTTCTCTTCCTTGATTAGATTAAGCAAATCTGAGCCAGGGGCTCAAAATGTGCTTTTCATGAGTGTTCTTATGAACAAAAAGGTACTTTCACTAATATTCACAGAAGGAAAATAAAAGCCCCAGGTCAGGAAATCACTAAAGCATGTGTTTAATTCCTCCCCTCCTTAAGAAAGGAGTTACGCACACACTTAAGTTGCATTGCTTAACTGCCATCTGAATGCTTTTCTGAACCAGAACCAACAGAGGCAGCCACAGTTCAATCATCTTTAAACACTAAAAATGGTTTAAAGAGAAGGAAGACTTCTGATTTATTGCAACAAGCATGCCCTTTTAAAAGTTACTAATTTTTGCATTTTTCTAACCTCTAATATTCAGTTAATATTGGCTTTCAACCCTCCGTCCTTAAATTCTTGTGCCTTCATGTGACTGAAACACGCTTAATAGAATAGCCTCCATATGTCCTATTAGACAAAATTTGTGTTTTAAAGCTAGATCCAAGAGTAATTGAAGTTAATGGAAAGACTTAATTGTTTTCAATGAGAGTTGGATGAAGAACTGATAGTTTAACTCTGGACACTCTCTTTTGAACATTCTCACCAAGGTGCTGATCCAACTCCCGGTGAAGTCAATAGAAGGATTTGTGTTGGGATTTGGATAATAACTCTGTTCTTCTTGGAGTCAAATCCCCTTTGTCAATATGCACATGCACAAATACAGAAATATAAATGAAAACAAATGTTTGGCAACTTGTGACAGAAAGTCCAAATCTGTATCTGTGTATTTGGGCCAAACCAAAATTGTTACGCTTGACAAAAACATCATTATGCTGATCTGGTTTTGGTTTTTGCTTACTAGTAATTGTTTGGTGAGTATAAATCTAACTTCTCATATTTTATTTTTTTACATAAATGTATTCTACTGTCACTGCAGACAGTAAAATGAGAGGGATTTCTATGCAAAACTCTCTGTTCAGACTTGTCATAACTTTGACAAACATAATCCTCTCAGACCAGAACTTTCCATGCTTGGTCTCCATCAAGAGCAGTTCTGTTTTTGCCAAGTATGAAGAAGTTTGCTTCAGCTCCTTCTTAGTTTCCAAAATACAAAAGGTTTCTCATTTAGGATCAATCCTACACTCAAAACAAAAGGGATGTGGGCTGGATTCCCAGAGGTGCGGTGCTCTTGCAGTTCTCATTGGCTTCAGTGTTTCTAAAATCAGCTTCTGTGTTTTTAAAACAAGAATTCCAAGCGGATGAGGGAATACTGACTTGGACACAATGAGCCTTGGCTAGCAGAGTTGCTGGGAGTAAAGATGTTGCTGATTGCTTCATCTGCTGAAAGTGTGCGTTACGTGCCATACATTTGTTGTGCTGTGTGCTAACAGAGCAGTGTCCATGGTAGCACACAGGGACAAGAACAAGGAAGACACTGGGGGGAAGATCAAGGGATAGTAATTCCTGCAAACCTTTGCAGATCTGTGCAGTTACTTAGCTTGTGTTCTCCAAGACATTGTGTTGCTGTAATTTTTATTGCATGAAGCAAATACCATCAGATTATCCATCTCATTGTGTTCTCAAGATATTAGGTGGCCACCTTTGGAAGGACATGAGAAATACATAGATATTGAAAAGTAGTACCTAAACTCTAAAGATCACTGAACAAGCACCAAAAAAATCAAGTGAGGCTGCCACAGTAAGAATCCAATTCCTATGGTTTGAAAAGTATTTGTTTTAATTAACTCATCAGCAACATAACACAGGAAAGCTTCTGGCTATTCATTCCCTGTCTGACATAGGCATAAAATACTTCCCTCAACAGGTCTATTTGTTGCAGCAAGAGGGCTTGGGTTATTTTCTATGTGTTTTGCCTGTGTTTGTCTTTAAACAAAGCTAAAAGGCTGCAGAGCCTGGAAAATCTTCGAAATAATAATTACCAAAGTATAAAGTTGCAATGAGAATTTGGAATTATGTTAAAAGGTAACCAATAAGGTATTTGGTAAAGGGATACTTCTTAAAATATAGGGAAATATCTCCTTAAAATACCTATATTAACTATTGAAGGAACACAGCATTAACAGAGTAGCAAAGCAGAAGCAGATTCAGCAAATTGGTAGCACCAGTGAAGAGGCCAGTAGATAAGACTGGCAGAATTACAGTTCCATACATGTTCTCATCTGACAGACATGTATGAACAAATAATTTTCAATTTATTTTGTCTGCTTCAGTTATTGATCGTTGGCTCCTCCTGTTTTTCTCTTTACCACAGTAGGGCTTTATCCCAGTCAGGGTTTCAAGATATTAATTACAGTAAGATCATGGCAATGATGATGGAAAGACAGAAGTGACAGACAATCAAACCCATGACTTGGGAGCAGAAAAGTCAGAGTCAAGAGAAGGAATTCCACCTCCATGGACAGAGGACAGAATAGAATAGTTCAGTAGGAAAGGACCTACAGTGACCACCTGCATATGTGATAGGTCCAGCTGCAAAGGTCATAGTGATTTGAAGCCATCTGCAGCTAGAGAGAGCAACTAATATAGATCATATCAAAATCCTGTAGTTTGAGTGGCTACTTACAATTTATGGATGAAAACTTGGTCCCTAAAATAGTTCACCAGCCTGCTGTGGTGTTTATCTAAGCTTTTGCTTGTTTTGTAGACCTTGCTACTGCTTTTAATGACATAAAGAAAACAAATTAGAATAAATGAAAAGAAAAGCGTCCCCTAGCAATAAATAGGCTGTGAATTACAGAACAGCAGTAGCTACTTTTCAAGGCTAGAATGGCAAACGCACACATGCTGTAACAGCCCCAGGGGTTGACAGATGCCAAAATGCCTGAATGATCTGCTCATTCATCTCCAGGCAGGTACTGACAACAGCTCCTCTCTGAAGGGGAGGCTGCATATTGTGCTAACATCCACATCAGATGACTGAAATCCCACCAGGATGTCTGTGCCACACATTTTTTAGCCTGAAGATCAGAGGATGATTTGAAGGCATTTCTCCAGTACCTGATATACAAAAGGCAGCAAATAAGTGGAAGAAATAAGGGATGCCCTTTCAAATACATCTCTAAATTCAGTTAGCAAAGTTGTGCTCAGCTTTGTAGTTTTTCCAGGCTGATCACTTATCACAAAAAGCCAAAAATATATCATCAAGGGAAAACAAAAGGAAAGCCTTTTTCCAGAAACAGTTCTTCTGGAAAGGGTATGTTATCACTGTAAAGAGAATTTACATTTTATGTTTCTCAAGTCTTGATTAACTTGATCACCTGCTACGAAACTCCCTAACATCTCCTGAATCAGTTGGGTAACTTTAGCCTAACTCCTAATTTAAATCTGAAAACTGTTTTCTGTACCTACTGTGCATTTCAAGCGAACTCAAACCCAGATATTAGAACTCAATATATTTCTTGAGGAACCAGCCGAGTTCTTTGTATTTAACCCTGTGACCTCTGTATGGGCTAGATCACACCAACCTCTGTGGGAGAAAGATTTAAGTCCCGAGCCACAATCTCACAGGACTGAAGGGGTCTGTCTTTAAAAGAATGAAATTAAGCACGCACAATGTTTGAGAAAGTTCAGATTGGTAAACTTGGCAGGACAAAAGGACAAGCCTTCAAACTGCTTCACTTAGCAAGATTCGGGAGAAACGCGCCGACCGTACATTCTCTACCCTCATTATTTTCTTGGAGTTTGGACTTCCTCTGCTGCTCCCTAGCCACAGATAGGTATCTAAACACGGGGAAGGCAGAGTGTTTTCACAGCTGCTAGTGCCGTGTTATACCTATGGACTGCAGGCCACACAGGGGGAGCACAGTCTCAGCTATTAAAATAATAAGATGTTGCTTAAATCAATAGGTTTTTATTGTGTTGCTTAACATTCAGTTCTCTACCTAGGAATAAAAAAAGTTGCTAGTAAAAGGAGAGTAGGTAAATTTCTTTGGGGGAATCAGAGCAGAAAAGAATACAATCTTAGCAAACCACCACCACTTTGCAGCTCTTTGTCTGTGCTTGACAGTGTATATATGGCTCTGCATTTCAGAATATATGAATGCCTCCCAAAACCTAGGCACCTTGTTGGGCAAAATGGAACATCAGGAATTTTTTTTTTTCCCTTCTAAAGTATCACTAAGAAGATGAAGAAAAAATAGAGGAGTCCAAACTCTGAGACTTCAATTTTTTTTCAAATGGGAAGCATCATCCCCTTTACAACTGAATATTGCCCTTCAACCACCTGAATTTCAGTTGAGAAACAAACTCCCTGTATTTGATCTAGGGCTCCCTGCATTTCTAGCACATTCAGAGTCTTACTTCACTGTCTTATCATATCAATGGCATTTGTCCTGTGGCCCAAAAAAAGCACTTATTGCCCTTTATCTATGGAGGGGCAGATTAGCATCACAAAAATGATCTTGTAATTGGTACTGTTGGCAGTGCCAGATGAAAGACAAGGATACTGAAACACTTAAGAAACCATTGTCCAAATCTGCAGCTTCTGGAAATTCATGTAGGTCCATTACAATGAATGGAGTTTTGCCAATAGGCCAACTGATGACCTGCCTGTTAAAACAAAAGAAACCCAGCCTTGATCATTCTTTTATTGTTCTGATTCTTTTGCAGATTTAGAGAATGCAACACAACTGCTTAAAATAACCTCACCATTTATTATTCCAGGAGCAATGTTTTCTTAATAATACAGTCAAAGTGTGTCTGGAATTTAGAAACACAATTTATTTTCCCACAACACACCAAGCAATCAAAAAAGTTACATTCCATATCCAGAACAAAAAATCGTGGCTGTTACAAAACAAGAAAAAGCAAATTATAAAAAAAAATACTGCTGAGGCTAAAAATCTATAAAATAACACTGACCATTTTATATACCTCATAAACAGCACAGAGAAATTCCTGCTTCTGCCAAACACTCCAGTTTGCAACGGTGTTCCAAATTTTCATTAGCACAGCAACCATGCCGTCTGATATCCAGTGGCTCAAACTGTTTCCTCACTCTTCCTTCTGGAAAAAAAAAAAAAAAAATTAAAAACCAACCAGACAGGTTTACTTTCTATCACTATGACACCTCTAGATGCTGAAACATATACAAGTGACACAGTCAGATCTGAAACGCGTCCAACCCTGAAGCCCAGGTTCTAACTCAGATTTTGGAAAAGACTGCCTTAGAGACAAGCCCTTTCCTTAAAAAGAAATGCCCCAACAGTAGCCATTTACCTCCAATGAGGCCGTCAGTGATTTAACTCCTCCATCTCTCCCCAGACTTCAACAAATCCAGTGGCAAGACAAATAAAGGCTCCTTCTCACTTCTTTTCTTTTTTTTTTTAGTAAGTGAAACCTAGTGAAGAGCAGCCTGAGGAGGATGCAGAATGTTTGGCTCTGCAACATATTTCCTCGCTAGAAACACAGAAATCAGAAAGGGCTCTGGGACTACTGACTCCAGTCGCTTGTTGTCACAGGAAGCCATGTCATAAAATACTTTTCATAACATATTTCTAATCCATCTTAAAAGTAAATTATCATACCAATGATAGTACTGAATCCCACACTTCCCAGGGAGCATAGAACTTCCTCCAGTGAAGACTTCTATTGCCAGGCCTCTGTGAAAGGCTAAAAATTTATGATCAGCAACTATGAAACACTTCACCTCCTCACTTTTTTTTCCGACTAGTTATACCACACAAGCCTCTGGATCTGGGAGTTTATTTTTCTCTCCAACTCTTAGGCTATTTAAATAGTTATAGAGATGAACAGCACTGAGTCTCTTTGAGAAGTAACAGTTTAGGTCCTGACTCAGGAAATTAATGAACATATTAAACCTTTTTTAAGGTTCTTCAGACCTGGTACCTATTGTTAGAACAGCACACACATGGATTGGCAAACAAGGACAGTATATTTAAGACCATTTCGAGAATAATTTGAAGAATAAATATGCCTATACCTGATTATTCTTAGAAGACTGCAGTGAAACATTTGGAGGTTAAACTCTTATGTTAATCATGGTTCTTTTTTTTTGTTATATACCCAGTACAAACACATTTGAAAATTTCTCAATTTGTCTGCCATGACACAAAAACAAAATGCCATAGAAAGCCTTTCAGTTTCTTAGTTTCTTCCTATAAAGAGAAATTTATTGAGCAACATAAGCAACAGATAAAAGTACTGGCTAAGATTCAAACCCAAATTCTGATTTTAGCAATCCCAAAATTCAAGATAATTTGATCTAGGATTTTCAACCAATAAGCAGATGTCCCTTAGAAATATCTACACTCTCAGCTTGGAAGACCATGGTAATTGCCTGTTTATCTCATGTGACATTTTGATATGTAAGATGTTCCAAAGCAAGAAAAGTATTTGGTGGCTACCACTGATGCTGTTCATATGGGAATACAAAAGCGTGCAAGATTGATCATTACTAAAACAAAATAAGAACAGGATATGATTCCCTTATTCTTTCTCTGATGGAAAAACGAAAATGAAAATCCAACCAACCAAACAAAAAAAACCCCCAACAACCAAAAACAACCCAAAAGACAGGAGAGAGGGATAGAGAGGGATAGCAGAAGAGGAAAAGAAAAACCCATTGATTCAATGCTGTTCCAATTCTCTTCCCTGTAATATATAGATGGAAAATAAAACTGATGAAGGGGGCTTTGGGTTGGTGTATGACATTTAGGTGTCACAAAAAAAGTCTTTACATCCTCACCAAATATTGTTTCAGCTGCTTCGGAGCACACTCTGCAGTCACATAATGTTGAGGGTACCTGATTCCTCATCAGAAATGTTCAACACCTCGTGGGTCCAGGTCCTGTTACAAGACAAACAGTTTAAAGGAACTGGAAGTGAAAATAATCTTTGTAGCAGATGATGTGGACAACATAAGCTCATTGTCAGAAAATAATGGAAATTAACAAGAGGGAATCAAAACTGGTCCTTTGTATAAAGCGTGCTAAGGATTACGTCAGAAGACAAAGAATGCCAGATAATGGAAAAAACAGGAAGAATCAAATTTAATTGAAAGGTGCAGTGTTAAAGGAAAGAATTTCATCTATAAGACTACTAAGAAAAAAGCATGAAATCCATAATACCATATAAATTTATGCTAGTCAGCAACATATTTAACAATGCCATATAAGTCAGTAGTGGGATAATTGGTAAGATGTGGTTAAATAGGCAAAATTTTATTATTTTAATTTTAAATACAGCTATGATTACTTGTTTTCTCAGTTCTTTCTTTCACAAGAGCAGTCATAATCCATCAAGTCCCGAATTTGGCATGTGTCTGTATGTGACTTTATGATTTAATTCCACACTCAAAATTCCCAAAGAATAAACCCAACGAAGTGCACATGCATCTTAATAAGTGAAAGAGACAAATGAATTCATTGTCTATTGAAGCACTTTTATAATATCTAAACATATGCTGAACAAAGCTGCAAGCTATTAAAACAAATCATAGAGGCTTTAATTACAATCTAAATCTGCATTATTAAAGTAATAAAATGACCCTAAAACAAATGTTATGGAAGTCATGTTGTCCCTACAAATGAACACAGCGTGAGAGAGTGATAAAATAAAACACCCTAACATTAACATGTTGTATGTACCACTGTGGCTTCCCACAGAGCTAAATCAACAAGACGTAACTCTCCTCTTCCATAGCTGTGGGCAAAATTCTCCTCTCCCTTAACCTGCCTTTGCTGGCCACATTGACCAGATTTGCAGGAGCCTGTGTGGGGCAACACGACCCTGCTGGGCCCAGCCCCGTCCCCAGAGCCCCTGGAGGTCTCCAGTTCTGGGGGATGTCAAGGCACAAAGCCCATGAGGAGCCAGATGGAGAGACAGAGCTAGGGACTAACTCAGCTGAACAGCAAAAAGAGTCCCAGTTTAAACAATAAATTTTGGCATTACTGTGTGGCAGCCAATTGCAATGAAGGAGTCATTCTTGAGATTATCCATGCAAAGAACATTATTCATATGACATTTACATATGAGAATTTGGAGGGTCAGCCGTAACTCTGGGGTTTTTTTTCTTCTGGGCAAGCACTGATCTCCAAATGCATGATCTGGTAGTATTTCTTAAAATAATCTGCTATTTTAGAATACTCGATATGTGATCATGACATTTATGATCTGTTGCAGAGCCTATGCTGAAGTCTAGAAACATTCTAACCACAGTATTTGCTGCCATTTCCTAAATCATCACATCCCACATTGATTCTGACAATAGAAGAAAGCATGACAAGGGCACTGAAACAGTTGAATTTGAACACAAGGCCACAGTTCTTACTTAACCATCTATTTCCCACAGACTGTGAGATAACACAAATAAGGCACTTCTTTCCCCTCCTCTGTAATCCAGACCGGGAAATGTCCAAATCCTTCAGTCCAATTTAAGCACACAACGACAACTCCTCATAAGGGTCCCTTTACAAATAAATACCCACAAGTCTCTCTGCCTTCTGCCAAACCCCACAGGCCACCAGGTCCTTTCTGGATTCCTTCTGAGGGCCAGCCCTGAGCGCTTGTCCTTTCACGCAAGACATGGCAAATGAGACTGAGCCCCACCTGGCTACACCCTCTTTTCAGGGAGCTCTAGAGAGCAATAAAGTCTCCCCAAGGCTCCTTTTCTCGACATGAACACCCCCAGTTCCCTCAGCCACTCATTCTAGACATTTCACCAGCCTCTCTGCCCTTCTTGGGAGAAGCTCCAGCTCCTCAGTGTCCTTTTTGAAGCAAAGGGCCCAAAACTGAACACAGCACTTGAGGTGTGGCCTCACCAATAACTGCAATACGAGTTCTAAGAAAGAGATTTCTGCCTTCTCCGTGGTTACCCTGCCCCTCCAAGGGCAAACACACAAAAAACAGATGAGAAAACGAGTACATGTCCTCTCTATCATAAAATATGAGATTTAAACAGACATTAGACCCCTTAACCTTGTTGAACACAGAGCAGGGATCACCAGGGTTTTCCACCATGTCATGGTGGGCCTAATGTGTTCAGACCTGAGTAGCTTCTACATTAAGTATGCTAATTCTTTGAGTTATGTTGAGCACCCACTGAGATGGGTAGGACACTACACATCCACTGCAGACCATTCTTCAGACGCATTCATAAGAAAAATATGAGTGTATCAGAAAAGAAAAAGAAGAAAGGCAAGAGACTGTAAAACTGCAACTGTCTGAATAACAGGGAGCAAACTACCTGAGCAAAATTAAAAACCATTACATGCTAATGGTCCTAAGACTGCACAACATGATACAATTATATTCTGTATCTTCATTATCATTTCAGGGTATTGATTAATTATATTGATTATATGTGAGTGAGAGTGTAGATTGCTACCTACCTGTTCTAAAAGATGCTAAAATTCTTAGCAGCTTCACTGAAAGCACGATTAGGCATAAGGGGATAATTAAAACATTTTAATTTCTCACAGTAGCATATAACTCTTTAAAGTCAAAATGTATTAGAAGGCTGAATGCTTAGCAGATGGCTCTTATACCTACATTCATAAATGAATGATTTGCAAAATTACCAAGACTTGGATTTTGCACTACATGATCGGATATTTTTTTTCTATTGAAATTGCAATATTGGCTATATCATGGTAAAATGTTGATTTTTCCAGTTTCACTCAGAGAAAATAAAATCATTCCACAAGATTCGAAGATTATAATTTAATGTGCTCAAATTATTCTACTTGACTTTGAAATGAAAGAGCCTAGAAGAGCTCACACACTTCATCCCCACTGTACAGTGCTGGCTTTGGAAAATGTCTCTCAGCAAACTTTAAGTCTTTTTCTGTGTAAAGTCAAAATGGTCTGCTTAAACCACAGGTGACTACTTCAAACAAAAAGGCAGCTTTACAAGCTATTACCTCTCTTCCTCTTAATTACCAACTTCCACACCCATGCTTCTGCATGTTTACAATTTTTTCATCTGTCTAACTCGAAGGACGGAGGAATCACCAGTTCATCAATGTTAGCTGGCTTTCCTCTAGCTCCAGGGGAGAGGTAAGGGGAGGCAGGGTTTAGAATGTTGGTCAGTAAATTCCAGCTCCAGATCAGATGCCAGCAAAGGCTCTGTGTAACAGGAGTGTGCAACGCAAAGGCCTCCGTAAAAGGCATCTCATTGAAAATGAAATGTGTAAATTAATTCCCATGTGGGAAGCCGGCTCGGAGTAGCAAGGATACTGCAAATTCACACTGCTGTTCACTGCACATTCTTTTTTTTAGGTAGGGGACTCTAATTGAGTGCAATCTTAGAACACACATACTGTAATGGTTATAGCACCCTCCTGGAAGGGGAGAGCTCAGATTTCAGCTGGGAACTGTAACATGGGTCTCCTCCTTCCATGCAACTGTTCCAAAATGCCAAAATATAAGCTCTGTGTGCAGTTTAGTCGTGCTCTGTGTGTGCCTGCCAGGCAAACTCCTGAAAGTGAGGCGTGTGAAGCACCAAAGCTGTACACTGAGACTCCCGTACGACTTCAGCAGGAATTAGAGGCAGCTGCCTTCAACTTAGGTGGCTCAGAGCGTGTCTGGTAACAGAGATACTGCTGGGACTTTCCTAGAAAGCTTTGGCACCTAAAAGCATTACACACTTCTGAGGGCAGGCAAAATTGAATTTTTGCAGACACAAGTACATGTAAGTGTTGAACCTGTCGCCCGACATAATTTGCTTTAACGATGGCCCATCTATTAAGGCATATATAAAACATTTGAAACCTCATTTTATACCTGATGCTTTTCTCACTAGTGTTAAGTTACAAAACTCATGTCAGCCCTGCAAATGCAGGAGTAGGACAGAACAAATGCAATTTCTTATTAATGTGCGTTACCTAACCTTTTATGGAAACAATAGTATGCACAATTCATCCTTCTTTATATTTTAATTTGCTAAAGAGCAATCAATCACATAAAAAATAAGTATGTCTGTCTTACTTTAGAGACTACTTCAAAAGATGGCTCTGATTAACTTAAAATGTTTGTTACATTTTTATTTTGCAAGCTATTCCCATAGCTCAGACATTTAGGATATTTTTTCATTTTCATCTCTATGAAATAATTTGCAATATTACAAATGCACGAGAGCGTTCTGATTCTCTTTCATTTCACTTAGGATTTTGGCAAAAGTTGCTCTTCTTAACTGCAATGTATCTATACAGCCCATCATTTTATTCTTTGGAGAAATGACTTCAGAAAGGTCTCAGCAGCTATAAAACATGTTCTTTTATCATTGTGGGGTATCAGTCGGATTAATCACTCTTAACCAGCTTTTTTATAGCCATGAGGTGAAGATGTCTAAGGTTTATTTAGAGTATTGCATTTTTTCAGGATAAAGCAAAGTAGACCACGTCAGCCACAGAAAAATATTACTCACTTCCTTCTCGTCACTCTTAATTGGGATCAAGTGGTTTTAGGTCAATCACTTTGGTCAAGAAAATTTATGAAAAATACAGGTCTATTTATACATCATAGAGATAATTAATGTTTTTTATAGACAGTCATTATAAAAACCTTTCATTCCTCATCCCTCACTGCACCACTGTGAGAAACTCTATGGAGGAGATGAATGGATGGATTGTAATATTGATTTCCCTGGGTTTTCTGGCATATGCTCAGGGTAACATGCAGCTCACTATCGCTCACTTGTTAATCATCAAACACACACAGACAACAAAAAGCTTGTTTCAGTTTCTAAATTTGTGCAATTTGACCAGATGGTAATCTCAGCCTGACAGGTGTGTCCTGAAAACTAATTTAAATATTTGTAAATAGTGGCACCCTTCCTGCATTAGGTGATTAATAACTGCTGATCCTGTCACTCTCTTTAACATCGTTTCTGCCTTAACAAATGTTGATCTTCATAATTCAAACGAAACTTTAACAAATACCTTTTCAATCTTACTTCCTTGTCTTCATTACTTATCCAGCAACTTCTTTCCCACAAACAGGTTGTGAAAATACTAACTCTTATTTACAGAACTACATAAATTCTGATTTTGCTTATCAGTTTAGCAAGCATGAGTCACTGGGCTGAAGCTTTTGGATATCTATCCGCCTCATGGTGAGAGATAAGATACAGTTCATTAATTCAAAAAAACCAAAAACATATCTATTACCCTGCAAAAAAGTTATGCTTTTTTAATACCTCTCCATTTTAGGAACTTAAATAAGTTCCTGTACAAGAAGATTGGTCATACTTAAGCCCCATGGGAAGGGAAGGGAAGGGAAGGGAAGGGAAGGGAAGGGAAGGGAAGGGGTCATGCAGAACAGAATGACTTTGGGAGCACAAGGCAGGGAGGAGTGCAGAACCAGGCTCTGAGGACAGAAGGGCAGAAATGGAAGGAAAGAGGAGCTGACACAAAAGGAAGGATATCACAGGTGACACAAGAGGACAATCTGTGGGAAGGAGCAATAGAGGAATGGAAGAGACTTTGGGAGAGAAGTGGAGACCAAAGCTGGGGAGAATACCTGGGCTGGAGAGAGAAGGAACAGACAGAACTGTGAAGAACAGGCACTTCCAAGACCCAAGACTGCAATCAGGACATCACTTTTCTAGGGGCAAAACATGTGCTTCCATTCCCCTCTAGTGGCAGGTACACTTAAAAAAACCACCCACCAGTTAGCATTTTACTGCTGTGGGGCTCAAGGTGACAGTAACCTAAACTTTAAAACCTTCCAGTGACCTATGTAGGGTGTTCATGCTGCTTGCTATACCCCCTCATCCTTCTTTATTTTGTAACCTTTTAAAAATTTTTGAAATTACAATTAAAAAATTCTTTAGATATTAAATATGCAAAACCAAACGAGAATTTAGGAAATTAAGCCTGTCTTTCAATACCTACCAAAGGGCATAGCTAGGGTAATGCACTTTTTAGTAATACACAGACATTTCCCAAGGAACTACAAATCTGTGTATTTCCAGACTGGTTGGTTCTCACTGAATGAGCAGATAATTATTACTGCCATCCCGTAACATATATTGGGAAACTGCCACTTGGCATTCTGGCACTATCCCTTCTGTGCAACGATACCTTTAATTTGCATGTTAATAAATGTCATAGCATGCCTTCTGCTCTGATTTGGTTTCCACTTCTTTTGTGATCAAATTTATATTTTTCCATATGCGTACTTCCTGCATGACACCAACCAAAGGATTCATCTGGAAAAGTCATTAAAAAATACATTTATTTTGCTGAATTTGGATTTGTTTAGAGGAATATGTATTTCACCATACACAGGAATTCTCATTATGGTAGGAATTAAACACTGATCACATCACACACAAGATTGCTCTATATCCTGCACATTCCAGACAACCACACCTCCTCAATATTTCCTCTTGTTTTCCTCTCATTCCAGATCCTATTTTCAGAAAAATGATTGCAGTAAATGATTGGAGACTGCAGTAAAAGAGGAACTATGCTGCTTAATATATGTTTATTTTTCTATGCTTTATGTTGACATCTTTATTGAGATTGAATGGAGCACTTCAAAGTGGGTTAATTTTTGCCTTGGAGTTGTGTGTGAAATTAAAGTGAAAGTAATTATTTGTCATCACTAAAAATTAGTAACTGTTGGCATTCTACAAATGACCTGATTCAAAATTTAAACCAGAGCAACCATGATTTGTAGGGTTTATCAAGTGACCCAAAATACAAGGTCAGCCTAACAGTTTCTAGAGGAACCCTTACTTGTTTTTTTCATATTGTTTATAGAAACATATCAGAAGAATATATTCTAAGAGTTAACAAACCATATTAATTCCATTCACTTTGTTCTTGCCCTGAGTTTCATTAGAGATCTAGAAACCTTGCCTTCACATATGTAATGTGTAGTTTGTGTTTTGATCCCAGAAACCTTTTTTAAACAGTGCTTTATACTCCAGAACGCTAAGTTTTCTACTTAAAACACTTATTTTCACTAAGCACACAAAATCACTGGCAAAGGTTGCACCTGAAGCTGCAGCACAGTCAGGAGGTCCAGCTAAGCAGTCTGATTTGTTAAGTTCATGTTGCTAAGTCAACCAGAAGGGAGACCTTCAAAGACAAATGTGGTAAATGGTTTGGAAAGCCTGAAACCGCCAAATGTCACGTCTTTAAGAAAAGTAAATATAAAGGAAGTTCATTTTTGCCCAAACTACTAGGGCTTATTTTCATTTGTAAGGCAAGGAAAACGCTCTCTGCTTTTTAATTGCGTGCTCATAAAGTTTTAATTAGCAAAGTTTCAAAAACATGGCAATCGTACTGCTGAAAATCAGCCACAGTTTTGATTTACAAGTCTGCAAAGGATTACTTGGTAGCAATCAGGATGGATTGCAGTGCTTAAGCCCAGAAAACTCTAACATGTTATAAACACAAGCAAATGATGCAGTAATTGCCCTTGATTGCACTACTTAGAAGATTTTTAGAGGCAGCCCAAAGAGAAGTTGACAGTACCTATGTGTCTAGGGCAAATAGTATGTGAGAAGATCAAATCTATGCACGAAATTCTGAAGCACTCTTTCCTTTTTCCTAAATGCAGGTGATATTTAGGAAGCCTGAGAAAGCCATGTCTGGGACAGAATGTCATCAGGTCTGAGGACACGTGCATCCATCACCACCCAAAGGGGGCTGTGGAAGGAGAGGGTGGGTTTCCTCAGGGAAATCAACAGAACCATTAATGCAGATACCACAGTCACAGTGGAGTGGTTTTCTTCCCTAACTTGTCTGTCTGATGGGAGTGAGCTTTCCTCTTATTATATCCAAAAACCCTGTCATTATCCAACAAGAGAAAGGGAGTGGATGAAAATTGGGAGGGAGTTGTAAAACCTGTTAGGTTATGCCATTACATTGCAAGGCAACTTTTTTAAAAGCAGTGAACAAAATGGCTCAGATTCCCATTATTTATCAATCTGAAAATTCCACAGTACTAATGATCAATGTACAACTCTTCCTTTCACCTCTAAAGGTACCCACTTACTAAACCATGAAGGACTTACGTAGTGTGGCCAGTTTCAAACTCGTAATTATAAACTTCCATAAGCTAACACTGTATGAAGATGATTACTAATTTAGCTCTGGGTAGTGACCTTTATAATTTATTTCCTAACTGAATTACTAAGAGTAAAAATTTCCTGGGGCTGGAGGGGACTCTGCTCAGGAAGATAAGGCAACTCCTCCTCCTCCTCCTCCCCTCCTTGAATTTAAGCCAGAGGAGCCAAATTCAAAGAAAGCACAGCAGTTCTGGAAGTACTGCGAGCAGGCCTGATATCCACACGTGTTAAATTTAGCAAATTATTGAACACAAATTCTAAATTCCTTGAACTGCTGGTATTTCAAATGGTATTTATGTTTGCAAATATTTTACAAGCAATTACAAATATTGGATTTGACACACAACTGTCAATACTGACTTCAGGGACAACAATACTGTTTAACTTGGTATCAGCACATTACGCCTTTGGACATAGAGCTGATAACACAGTTCAGTCTGATGAAATTCCTAATGACATCATAAGAAATTCTGATAGTTGTAAAAAAATTTTTAGTTCAGAAAATGCTACCACAGTCAGATAAAATTACTGTTCAGTTTTACTGTCAGATTTAAGAACACTATTTCTTGAACTTATATTAGGATCCTTAATGTTTCTAAAGAATTATTTGAAATCAAGAAAGAGTTATACCCCAGCAAATTCCCAGACAAGGGGATTTTGTGGCTCCCTGTGGTACTGCTACAAGAATTTCAAAATCGCATTAGAAAGCATTTCCACGGCTCTTTGAGCTCTAATCCCAAATGGAAAGAGCTAGATAAAAGGAATGTGGATTTAATAATTCTTGTGTCATCCATACTCTTTTTTTATAGGTAGTTTACATTCACCCAAAAAAGATTAAGGTAGCCAGGGAGCTCCTCGATTCTGAACTAGCAGCATTTCTCAGCTGGCTTAGCTCTTGGCTAAGTTTGCTGAAATCTACAAGGGGTTTTTTTAAGACAAATCACAAAGAAATAGTCAATTATATATTTCAATGTTTAATGTTCTGTTCAAAGCCTTAAACAGAGCTAATATGCATATCTTTAAATCAAATGCAAAAGTACATACTCCCCCCCAAAAAAGACATTGCTTTTTAAAGGAGGACAATTATTTTGCTTGACTTAGTACCTGTAACAATAAAATAACTAAGATCAAACATGCTTCAAGTCCTGAGAATCTTGTTTTATATTTAATGTAAAACATTTAAGAAATGTACCACTTTTACTGTCTCCTGATTTTTTTCTCCTTCTTCTGGTCACCAACAAGAAGTTACCATTTCAAGATCACAAATGTAGCACTCCAGCTTCCATTTGATTCATGTGTATACATAAAGCAGGCCAATTCCTGACCAGCTTTATTTAAGGCTAACTGGATACAGTCCCAGAAGGAAAATGAATTAATCAAACTGTAACTGAAGTCTTGTGATCATGTTCATGATGACTATGATCTTGGACAAGCAGCCTGGTGGTGGTGAACAAAAATTACATAAATGGGCATATTTATTCACTTTAGCATTTATCTGGAAATGTCATAATCTTTTTTTAAAATATAGTCACATTTATCCACAAACCCTGTTTGATCTATATCACTGTACATGCACACAAAAGGAAAAAAAGAAAGAAGTTTTATGTCAGATGTAACAGCACTCTATTCCACTGAAGTAAGTTAAATAAGTGATTGTAAATATTGCCTTGAAAAATTTAAAGAACCCTGTCTTTGAATTAAATAGATATTGATTTACTCTTAAACACAGAAATTTGCTTTTGTCATATATATATAAAGAGCAATTCCCATTTGATTTAAGCACAGCTAAGACCTATTCTCAGTCTGAGGGGGTTCAAAGGAGCTACCAGTTACCTCAAACATGGCCAAAAAGTGTTCTTTGGACAGATTTGTACATTCTGACACCAGAAGTATAATTTTGAATATCTAGTCTGATTTCCTGAATAATAATTAACACATAACTTCCTGTACCAAGTACCTGTACTTCCTCACCACGTAATTTCTTCATCAAGCCTTTATTTTCTGATTTAGCTAGACCATAAGGTTTATAAAAGAACCAGCTTTAATTCACTGGATATTGACTTACTTTTAATGTTCTCTAATGTAGGAAAGGGACCAGCTGACTTCTGTACCAGACTGCAAACGAGATGGTCAACACAAGGGGCCAGCAAGTACACCTTGGAGCTCTACATTTTCCTGTTTCTGAAACTGCCAATTCATCATTTTATCAGTTTATCATTCATCAGTTTATCTTCTAAATCCTAAATCTTTAAGGTCTTCTTCGACTTTAGTCCTTCGATATTGCTGACAAGCTTCAGAACCTTCTCAGAATATTAACACTCCTAGTTCAAACAGATTGAAGAAGACTTGAACAATTTTCATTGACAAGTGGATGAGAGAACATTTTCCTTGTCACTTGTAAATGCAGCATGTCATTCCATGGACTTACCACTGCTTTCCTGTTCTTTTGCCTGCCTAAAATCACCATCATTAGAAATGGAGCACTTACACTGAAAGATCCCTTTCTGCTCACAGGATCAGTGTGTTCCAACAAGGTTGAGGACATTTTGCCCCTGAAACCAGGGCAAGAGAATTTCCTTACCTTTTTCTCCATTTCAAAGGCACCTGAACAACTCAAGGTCCTCAACCTGTCCTGATGCATAGTTTATCTGAAGGAAAAACACAACAAAGAGGACAACTTGCTCAGAGATTTTCTTTCTCTCTGACATTACAAAGAGTTTATTCAAATTCCCAGTGCCTAGCACTTCAGCAGAGCTGATTTATTGCACTGCTACACAAAAACAGGCTGATACACCCAGTCCCACAGCTGACCTCTGGTTCAGAAACATCTGGTCCAGTGACAGGAAAAAGTTCACTACATCTGTACGTAGTAAATCAGTTAGTCCTAATGGAACTTGGCAGCCAGTAATATGAAAGTATGGCACACAGAGTAAGTAATGATGGCTTTTACTGAGTTAAAAGATACTTTAGGACACACATGGTTCAAGGGTCTTCTTTCCTAGGGTGTCACCATCTGCATGACATTAATGATCAAGACAGATCCCAGGTCCTGCTTACATAAAGAAAACATATTTTACTTTTTTTTTTTACTTTTACTTTAGGGATCAGGTCCTTTTGCTTTGATTATACCATCTTCTGTTGGCTCTCCAACAGCAGCGATAGAAAATCCTTCTACAACTACACACAGCTCTCATGTTAACAGCTGGCAGTTTATAAACCAAGGGTTATAGAGTCAATCCCTTCTTTAATCCCTTGGATGACTTTTTTTTTTTCCCTGTCTCTATAGAGGAGGTACCTTACTCCATGGCTGCATGGGAAGGCAGTTCACTCCTTTAATTCTTCTACCCTCAAATGGAGAATTCAAGACTTAGAGGTGAAACTTGAGCAGGAACTTACACAACTGAATTTTATATATTTGTTTTTGTGGGAGACCTACAAACAGACCGTAAGAAACCAAAAAAAAACCAAACCCAAACCAAAGTAACCAAAGCTTTAATCTTCTTAAGATATTAGGGTAAAAAGCAAATTATTAAAATGAAAATATTTATTAAATAGATTAGTAAAATTAAAGCAGGTAACTCCTGAAGCAGGTGCTAGGCAAG
This sequence comes from Ptilonorhynchus violaceus, assembly GCA_013397565.1. Taxonomy (NCBI): domain Eukaryota; kingdom Metazoa; phylum Chordata; class Aves; order Passeriformes; family Ptilonorhynchidae; genus Ptilonorhynchus; species Ptilonorhynchus violaceus. The sequence continues at coordinate 62,350 of VZRJ01000582.1, read as the reverse complement.
CAGGTGTCTGCCAGATGGGTTTTGATCTCAATTCCTGCCTTGCCCTGCAGAGTCATCAGCTGCACATTGAGTGCTAATACACACACTCATTACTATGATTAGTCCTGCCCATGGGCAAACCTTCAAATACAGCTGGGTTACACTATGGTGGTGGAACAAAGCTTTGCATTCCCAAACTGTTTTTCCTCTGCCCTGACACCTCTCTTCTGTCATTTTTATTTAATGACTGTAGTTGCTTTTATTTATTTTTACCTTCCATTGCTTCCCTCCAATTTTTCAGTCAGTATTTTGGTTTCCTATTCTCTCCACATTTGGAGATAATTCTTCCTCTATCTCTCTCCCTTATCTCTTACCCAAGCACCTTTGTTAAAAGCTTGTTTGGGGACAGCAGAGGCTCTAATATTGCTCAAGTTAATATTGTAAAGCCTTATTCAGTGCCCTCCCTGCATGAGCCCACCAGCAATAAATAGCACTACCTAAATATACCAAGATCTCTGTTGCATTTACTTTTACTGTTGGAACCTAGAATTGAAAATAGGAGTTTAAAGTCCCTCCTTGATGAGCAACTGATGTATATTTAGTTGAGCTAACACAGTGTTCTTTCTTTTATGGTTCAGTTACATTTTCATAAGATCAGAGGAAGGATCTAATTAATGCAACGAACATCAGTTCCAGCTGCAATATGCTTTTTTGCTATGACTTAGCACTTTCTGGTGCTGTGCTGTATTTATGATTGGAAAAATAAATGGCTATTTTAAAGAACTATTAGCACTAAAGCAAAAAAGCTTGCCACATTTAGTAGGTTGATCAGAAGAAAAATAAGGCAGCTAGGGAGCATAAAGCTGAAAAGAGGAATATTAGCTCTGTAGCATGAAAACTGGCAGATTTTTGAGAATGGAATTCAAAACACAGTGAGCTACAGCAAGATTCCCCAACAGCTAAGGAAAATACACAGCTCTTATGTGAGCAGTACTTTCTTCACTTGTATTTAATTTTGAACTATACAAATTGAAAAAGTGCTCCAGGTGACCAAGCCACTCTGTCTGCAGAGTTTCATGCTGTTTGCATTAAGAGGTGAAGCTGGCAATGGCATCACACTCCTCTTTGATGCCATCCCACTTAAGTTACAAATGTGCATAAAGTCCTGTCTTCCCTCAGCTCTGCGCAGATCCATCAGGAAGAGATAGGGAGTGTTTGCTTATACTTCCAAGACTCTTTCCATCAGATCATCTTCACCAAACGCTAGCCCTGCCTGCTCACTGTCTCTGACCCTCTCTCTCATGTGTATTAGTCCTTCTCTGAAGCAAGGATCAAGTCCAAGCATTTCTTTGGCTTGTTTTCAACTGCAACTCAGGCCCCTCTGTGCACTGCCCTGCAGTTCTCTTTTTGTATTTTCTGACTCTTTCTTGTACACACATACTCCTCCATTAAAAATATTCCCTGGATGAACCCCAGGGAAAACTTCAAAATCCAGCATTCATGTGGCCTAGTGCTCTGGGCATTTGCAGACTAGGCAGAGACTGCCTAAGTAATAACAAGGCAAAGTGCCTCTGACATTTTGCTAACTGACCTCTCATGCTTAGGAGTTCCAATGAGATCTCCAACTCCTAACATCGTAACAGGCAGATTCAGTCAAAAGTAAGAGTAATAGAGAAAAATCTCAATTTTAGAATTTTTAACCTATATTATGTCTCTCCCATTCCAAAGCTTATGCAGATACAAAAAGAGTTAATTAAAGCATTGTGCTTTACTTTTAGTGGTTTAATAATACTGGCTAATTATGAAGAAGTATACTTAAATACTGCAACAAGCCAAAACAAATACATAAATGAAAATAATACATAAATATCTCCATTAGTAAGTTAAACAATGGTCTTGAGGCAAATTTTCCAGTTTCCCATAGTGAAAAAGTGGTATCTTTCCTTGAAGACTACTTAATTTCACTGAATTACAAGGCGAAAGATAACCCTTTGGGTAGAATATGATCTTCACCAGAGAACACTGAAAACAGTCAGAGGGAAGGCAATAGTTGAGATTTGTTTCAGAGATCATCCTACCCAGTGATGGGAACACCAATGCACCACCACATGGTAGAAACCAGGAGAAAACAAAATACACCCAGTGATGAGGAACATGAAAGTGAATTTGAAGTTAAAAAACTTTCTGAAGTGAATTTACCTGAATTTCAGACATTCTCTGTGTAGCTTTATATTTTTCTGGCATTACCTTTTTCTCTTTGCTCACAGCTCCTAGACAAGCTACAGCTGCAGAGATGCCACTACATCTCATTTGCCCCTTAGAAGACAACCAGAGCTCAACGATGTGAGTGACAATTACTTCTATCACTATACTATTCCCGAAATTTCAGACCTTCCAAGTATTCCCAACTCCTTCACCACCCATGGACATTTTACCCAAACAAAACATAGAATATCCTGAGTTAGAAGGGACCCATAAGGATCCTTGAGTCCGAGTCCTGGCTCTGCATATGATAACCACAAAACCCAGTTTGGACTGTCTGCTAATGCCCTGACTTTTCACCAGAGACTCAGCTTCTTTCACTCCCAGTTGTGACCTAACCCAACCAAACCTCACTTGCACTTGTTCACAACACTTTAGCAAACACTTTCTTTGTTTGTCAAAGAAGTCAAAACCTACTTTCAGTTCCTACCATCTGTGCTCAGGTTGGCTTTAAAGCAGATGAGCTGATTTGAAAGTACTTTCTTCCCTCTGTTCACCTTCTGTCTCCTCAGTAATTTAGAAGCCTTGCCTTGCTAGATTCTCTTATTAGTTTCAGGCCTTGGCTATCAACCTGTATTAGCATCAACAACAGTCTCCTCCACAGCTTTTAAAGGATTTTTGCTCAGTTATGCTGTAACATTAACTGTTTTCTTCAAATGTGTGTATCTTCAAGTCACACTTTGCTGGTGTTTCTATTTCCTTAACAGCGTTAAAGGCTCTTGTTCTGATTAGCAACGTAAATAAAATTTCAGCTTCATGTTGCTGTTGTTCAGTTCTTGGCAATTTTTCTCACACTTTAACAGTTAAGAAAATACAGATGGTGAGCAGGAAAATATTCCAGAGGCTAGATGTTTGAAAGGTCAGCTGGCCAGTAGATTACTAGAAAAATCAAAGACAGAAGCAGCATTGGAATTCAGTTTCAGTAAGGCCTCAATGTCAACTTTAATGATTTTCGATATTCAAAAAAAACCCACCCCCAAACCCAAAAATCTTGTTTCTTTTCTTTGACAAAAAGATTTTTTTATTTCCCAAAATGAGAAATGGAAAAAAGTAATCAGCTGTACAGGGGTCTTTCCTCCAGACCCTCAACCCTGGGGGATCTTGTGGGACTGGGGACTCCCCTGGGCAGACAAGCACTTTTCCATCACCTACAACTCTTTGAGGCAGCAAATTCTGACAGAGCTTTATATCAAAAGATCTGGGAAACTGCACTGGGAACAATCAAACTCAGAATTAGAATGCTTGGGTGCTATTTCAAGAATACCACTGGGATGGCACCTGCTTACCTTAGCTTAGCCTATTTTTAACTTCATTCAGCTGGGTAGCAAGATTTATTGCATGCAGATCTGTTTCCAGAAAAAACAGCATAACATTTACAAAAACAAGGTAATTTGAAATACTTCTCTGTTTGGTTATTTGCTGACTTCGAGTAATTTCTAAGGAGACATTCTGAAAGCTGTCCAATAGCTTCTGGCATTTAGGAGGGAGGCCACGCTTACTTTATATGGGTCAGCTCTGCCCTCAGATATGTGATTTTAATTTCAGTGAGATTCCTATACTGAATACCATCATCCAAGAACAAAATTAATTAAGCCCTTTGTGCCCAATTATTGGTTCTCTTAAGCTGTGCTGAATTACCTATCTTCTTCCCAAAAATATGTTATATCTGTACAGAAAATTAGGACTAAATTTACTGTCAGATACTTCTCTGGGAAAAATAAAAAGCAAACAAACACATAAACAAAACAAACAAACAAACCACCTACAAAAAAATCCCAACACTCCCCTCTCACCAAAAAACCCAAACAGAACATGACAGAAAAAACCTCCTCCCTTCAAGCCCATTGTATTTCAGTGTAAATGGAAACTAAACCCTCACTGTTTGTGCACAGTTGAACTCACTATGATGAGAATAGCAGTCCTGTGATTGCCACTCCTGAGTCTTAATTTGAATAATTTTATTGGTGGTCTGGTTGCTGTCTGTAAAGATGAGGCCACATCTGGTCAAGTGTGCAGTCAGTAGGTTCAAGGCTTCTATTGCCAAGTGAATATTGCAATATTCAGACACTTTACTGACCAGTTTCTCTTTTTATAGACCCTGGATGTAGAGAATTAAATAGCATTTACCTCCCAGAAGCTGTTGCCTTCTTAGACCATCTGGGTAATGAGAGTATCATTTACACCACATAAAACTGTGACATCTGGAAAGGAAAAGGCCAGTGTGATAAGATCACACATACAAGCAGAACGAACCAGCTTTTAATCAGCATTTCTCAGTTTGTGAGGTGGCGTGGGGTTTTTTGCAGTTTGTTTTGTTTTCAAATAGCGGAGTTGAAGTAAATGAGTGTTTGTTTAAAAAAAAAAAAAAGAGCTGAAAAATAGACAAATAAAGGATTTCTAACAAAGAAAATAATCTTCAATTCACACTGCAAACAACTAAAAATGTGAGTCCCAAGAATGTAATGCAAGCCCAAACTCCACAGGCATAGAGGAAGGAAGATCTGTATTTCAGTATTATCAGATGAATATTGTCACATCATTACCATTGTACAGGCTCCTACTTTTTAACACTTACACATTTATTAAGGAATGCAAAGATGAACTTTAATGTCATTTTACTAACAGGAATACATTACTAAGAACTCCAAACAAACACACAGTAATTTAAATTCTCTTTCCCACAGTAAATTAACATGCACACTCAAGTTTTTTTACATTTATCAGTCCAAGAGTAGGCATTTTCTGCACGTCATATTTCTCCTCTTTATTTTATATTAGGTGATTCATCTTGGGCACAAAAAAACCCCATCTTGTTGTGCCTGTGTCCAGCATCACCTTTCTGCAGCCAGACCAACTGGACAGTGACGTGGAAAACAAGTTAATACAGGTGTCTCCTGGGGAGCTGCATTAAGGGACAAGATCAAGGGCACAAGCATCACCAAATGTTCCCATGACATATAAAAGCACACCTGCATTTAGTAGATCTGTAGCCCCATTATGATCCAGTCAAATTCCTAATTCTGTATTGTTTTCTCCCATGCAATCGAGATGCTTCCTCCAAGACCAGTGTTCCCAGGAAGGCTGGATGGAGCACAGCTGTCCTTAGGTGTTGCGTGGGATAAAGTTCCTTCCCTGGCCTGGATTAATCACAGCACATAAGTACTTGGCCTTTTTTTTTTAGGCTCCTATTTTTCCAATAAAATGAACAAAACATTAGGAGCATCCTTGAGCCTAATTTTTACATGTTTGAGAGTCAGGACTCAAACCCAAAGTCTGCTATGCTGGGATTGCACTGCCTAAACAAAAGCACTCTTATTTTTCTGGAAACACCAGGTGAAGTACTACGTAATTTTGTAAAATCAAAACAGCTCTTGTACTTCCCAAATTGTTAATTAATTAGGTATATTTCTAATCTATTTTTTTGTTATGTTCTTGATAGACCTCACTGAGGACTCCTTCTTAATGTATTTAAGGGCATGAATAACTGAAGTAAATTGTCCCAGGGACATCAGAGAGACACATGAATCCAGTTAAATACAGCCTAAGACAAGACAGGAAGCTGAACGGATCACAGAGATAGCCAGAAAACTCATATCTACTCCTTGAAGTGCCCAAATTCCTACCAATAAAGTCACCTTTTTCTCTGTGTGTTTAGGTTCTGTATCTGTTCTGATAAACACAGAAGTTTAATGCCAACTCCTGTTTTCACATCGATGGTTACATTTGCTCCACAATAATTTCTTAAATATCTAGTCCAAGAGATCATGTTTTATTAACAACAAGAACTAATTTCACTGACAGATCAAATATGACCATGGCTTCCTTGCAGCTGTTAAAATTGTTTACAAGCAGGAATACTTCTTCCAGTTGGGAAAATCAAGACCAAGCTGTACCTAGGTTTTCAAATATTTTCTTTAAATAAAAGCACAAATAAATTTTTCCTCAGAGAGTTTGGAATAACTGTTTCAAAGAGTGAACCAATCATACAATCACTGTGAAAACTATTCCTGAAGAAAAAACACTGGTGGCCACGACATGACCCCCCACCAGGGTCAGTTGGAACTAAAACCATATCATGGCATCCAGGAGAATCCTTGGCTTCAGACACACATCCTGGCAATGCCCTAGCTTTGAAACATGGAGCCTGACATGCACCATTCCCCCTTTCCACTCTTCCCACGTCCTGATTTTCACATGAAGGAAACTCACACACACTGTTTGGGTTTAGGAGGCTTCCCAAGTGAATAATTTTTGCTCTGAGAGAAAAATTTCAGTATCAGAAAACTAGTAAATACGTAACATATAAAATATATATAAAACATATTTAAAAAAAATCAGAAAAATGCTGGTCAGCTGCAAAGATATTTACAAGGGCTAGTTAGTGACAACACGTGCATCAGGCCGCAGGTAACTATTATACAGACAAGGTATTGTCCTTTTAAACTAACAATATTGAATCTGCACAGGCACGTCAGATATTTTCACCAAAAGAACAACATCTAGAGAGATGCAGCAGATACATTTCTGCTTTTCTCTGTTTCCTGTTCCACATCCACCTATGGATTCCAACGTGCTGCTGATTTAGCTTTAACTTTTTTTAGGCAGAATTTTTTGCACTTGACTGACCCAAATCCTTGGCAGTGTCGCTGCTTGCAAAACGGAAACTGCGCTGCCAAAATAATTGCCTAGGATAAGGATTGATCCAGTCTCTGGAAAAGGCATAATACTTACAAATTGCCAGTTTTCACCTGTCCAATACACTGTGCACTTTGGCTAAATACAGCCTAAGCTGACTCCAGTGAAAACAGAAAAGCTCAAGACCAAAGCTCTGACTGGGAAGGCAACTAAGAGTATCCTGTCCCATTTAAGAACGGAGGCCTGGAGTATGAAGTGTGTGCTGACTGTACTCAAAATAGCTGTGTGCAAGTAGGGGAGAAAAAGGGGTTTACTCATTAAGTGTTAAGCTCAACATTTTAATAATTCCTTCGACTTTTATTGGCTACTTTAGGGTAGTTTGGGTTTGCTTTTCTGAGGTTCTGTGCAATTTCCGTTTGAGTTTGACAGGTGCCTCAGATTCCTAAAAATAAGCTCTTTCTGTGCCTTAAATTATCTTATTTTTTTCACTATTTAAGTGTTAGAATTCTGCAGAAAGTAGAACTTGGCTTATACCTTAGTATAGTCTCCTTTCAGAAAACCTTTTATTCACAGAATGTAAGGGAAAAGGATCCATGAAGTTATCCACAGTTATCCACTGTCACCTCTTGTAAAAACGCTCCTGAGTTTAAATCAATAATTTGCTTTATTCATAAATTCTACGAGAAACAGCTAAAAGGGACTGTCCAAATCCTCAAAAGTGTTACAATTTGGGGCCCTGGTTCAAGAAATCTTTTCTTTAGTCCTCCACTAAAAAAAGCTGTGCTCAGGTGAGGTTTTCTTCCTCCTTACCTCCCATTAGTTCAGATGTAGTTCTCATTTCCTATTATCTTAAATGTTCACAATCATTTTTGAAGATTCTTTTGGGACCTTATGACACATGAACTGTCTCCACCATCTCAGAGAGCTGGAGTTCTCAAGTAAGTCACCTCTCTGCTTCATTGCTACTCTGAACAGGATAGAAGCCCCACCTGGAACTTAATCGCTCCTTTTCTTTAATTATTAACCTGCTTTAATTATTAAACTATTGAACTGAAAAAAAATTACTAGAAAACTAAAGTTCCTCAAAAAGATGTCACTTCTCAATACAGGCAATATTCTAAAATGAAATCTCACATGTAAAGTTTTAAAAAACTTAAATCCATGACTCCAGCTTGCTTCCACTTCGTAACTTTTCAGCTCGAGCCCAGACAATGCAGACATTGTTCTACCTTCGGCTGACAGCAGAAATCTCTGGGATGTGCACTAACATATGGAGCCATGTGACAAGAGATCAGGCAGCCAGCTGAATGCAGAGGCAGACAACCTTCTCCAAGAGCAACCTCTGCGAGCCTGATCCTGCAAGGTGCAGGGAGCCTCGTCTCCCGCCGACGGCAATGGGAATTGAAAGCAGACGAAAAGTTGCAGAAGATGATCGATATCTCCGAGATGTGGGCCCTTAAGGGGCTCCGATTTCAAATGCCTGGCTCTCACTGCAGATGTGCAACAGAAATAAAACTTCCTACAGCTCTGAGGAGCTGTTACACTGAAACAGAACGTGGCCAGATCTTAATGGTTATAGGGACATTAGATCTGCCTAAAACATAGAAGCCAGCGAGACAGATGAGCAAGTTTTAAAACTAGGTTGAAAGCAAAGCCCATAAATGCACTAGCCAAGAGTGATAGTTAATTTGCTTGTCGTTCAAATTACAAAATCATCTCTCCTCAAAGGAAATGTGGAGAAGAAACAACTGCATAACCAACCACCAAATGGCAGGTACACAACAAACAGGGCTCTCAGACAATATTAAATACAAGGCCAGCTTTTCTCTTGAAGATGTGCATCCAGGATGCCAGCAGCACAGCAGCGACAGTGTAAAGAAAATGTTCCTTTGACTGACAGGGACTCCATCTAATTGTGGTGCTCAGGTGTATTTCTGTCTCTCAAGCCTATGATAGCACAAAAGCCAGACACTGCCCTCTCCTCCCCTCAAGGCAAACCACGTGGGGACTAGGACTCCCTGTTTCAGAAGGATGCCCTAGTCCAGAGCTCCTTTAATTTTTGTTTCCTTTTTGACCCTTCTTCAGATTCTTGCACTACTCCTGGTTATGTGCGGCATTATTTCAAGGAAAAGATTAATGCCTTCCCCCCTCAGTCCATTTACCACCATTTTGTTGCTATATTTTAGCCTAGTGCTCCAAGCATTGTCCTCCAAAACATGGTTTGAAGAACAGAGGTGAACTCTGACTCAACTTCTTGTTTTAATTTTTTCCCCAGCAAAGTGCTCTATACAACAAGCTGTTATACAAAAGATTTCCACTCTAATTATTTTTTATTAAAATTACTATGGCTGTGATGCTGTTAGATAAACTCTGCATTTCTGCCTTCAGTCAGCTTTTTATCTGGCAGCTTTTTTTAAATTCCAATTTTTAGCATTTTCACTGTTAAGTTTGTACCTAGTCACAATAGTTGGTCATTTCTAAAAGATTTTTAAATTTTGGGTTTACTTACTGGTTTTGAAAAGTTATGTGAAACAACTCTTAAATATTACAGAAGATTTACTATTAAAAAGCTGCATAAATAAGCAATTCCTCATATACATTATTTGATGGCAGGCCAAGGATCCACTTTACAAATTCATGACCCGATAAATATAAGTGAAAATAGGTAGCTAAGCAAGGTATATGAAAGAAGAAAAATGACATATGAAACCAAATAAAAAAAGATCATTTCAACAAAAAAAACACTAAATATGTATGACTATTCCAGATGTTTCCTGAGATGAAACGAAACATGCAGCGATTGTTAACAGATTGATGATAGGGGATTAAAATGGATGGAAAAAAATTCCAAGGCACTGAATATATATGTGACACCTGAAGGCTTCAAGGTTAGGCTGGGAGCCCAAGAGAACAGAGGTTCCAGGACGTCGATCATCCATCAGGTACCAGCACAAGACTGAAGGAAACCCACTAGCAGGGAAAACAGTAAGGAACATTCTGAAACAGAAGGGGAATGACTATGTCCAAACATATGGAAGAATTACTGCACTTTCTTTGTGGATTCACTTTTATCTCCAAGAAGATAAAGAGCAAGATCCCAGAGCATTTAAGTGTCTTGTGGCTTGGGATCCAAGGTTTTGGAATTGATTACAAGGCCCACAATGACTGCATTTTTCACCTCTGCAGTAATAAGAACCTAAAGTTACAAGCAGCTGAATTGACTCTGTAACAGACAAAAATCAGCATATGGTATTTTGATGTCTTTGTTTTAATCCTGCAGTTCCCATTTGGAACATTAAAAATACATCAAGTCCTCTAATAGTTGTCCATCTTTGTTCATTACTCTTGAAAGCGTTTAGCTAAACAAGAAAAAATGCACACTTTCTACAAGTTACCATCCCATGTCTCAACATAAACTAATAGGCTTGCTTGTGTCTCCTAACAAAACAGGATTTCACTGTGCTGCAACTCCTAAACAGTACCCAACTCCCCTCCTGCCCTCCACATCAGTATCAAAATCTCTATTGTTTAACTTCACTTGTTGCTCTAACTTTCCAATGTGGGTGTTAAACAAATTTAGAATCTCTGGATTATTATCTTTCACTTTCATCCACTCACCAGTATTTATTTTGAATCCTGACACTTTGATACTGGGGGAATACCAGACTCCATTAAAATCAAACAGAGGTGTTAGATTCAGCAAGACCACTGTTTGCCATATTCTGACTGTGTTTGCCATGAGGGTAAGTTGCAGCTGAGTGAAGACAAACTCAAATTCCTATTCCAGAACAAACAGGTCTTTCTCTTGCCAAATTTTTAGCTTATTATGGGACAGTATATGATATGGGACTCCTATCCAAAATAATAAATATCAGCTCCAACTATGTAGGGCCAATTTGTGAGCCTAAATGAGGGGGAAATAAGGTGACAGCTTTTTCTCTGTGGGCTATATTCTACATTTATCCACACTAACGTTATTCTAGCTTAACTTCATTCACAAAAAATGGACTCTCAAGTGGTGATTACCAGTCAGGAACTGCAGCCTTGGAGCCACCACATATAATGCCACGAAAATGAACTCAGTAGCTTAAAAAAAACCCACCAAAACAAAACAAATAAAATTCCAATGAACAGTCTCACCAAGCCAGCATGGTACTGGACATCCTGAGGAAAAAATGCAACCTCTTTCACCTCAAAATCTCTTTCAGAAACATGCTTGCAAAAACCTGAAAATCCTTCCAGATTGACTAGTGAAGACAGAGCTGCTGGTCCTCTTTTCCTTACATAGAAGCTTGACTGTAACCCCAGGTGAGTATCAGTCATCCTTTACACAATTGTCACTGTTCAGACCCTACTCTTGTATTTTCCTATGAACAGCAACTTCTGGTCCCAAAGACAGGATACTGGCTAAGTGATGTGACCTGGTTAAACTTCTCTTAGCTGCTCCTCTCCCCTCAGAAAGAAAATGAATCAAAAGCTTCCACAGGGATGTGAAGACTAATTTAATTTATGTGTATTTTCTCCCACCAAAGCAAAAGCACTCCATGGTAAAGAGGGGCACAGACTTGCCCAGCTTCAGAAAGAAACAGAAATACTTGACTGTTCTTACAAACCTTTCCAGAAGAAAAATGAAAATTTTAATATAGTTCTTCCCAGTGAGTAGTGGCATTATTTTCTATTTATGCTTCACTCACTGGAGAGGTCTCAAAACCAGCATACCTATGCCATTTTCAACTAGCACTGAAATCCTGCAACCCTGTAGAGGTCTTCCAAAAGTCTTACTTGATTCTCACAAGAGAAAGGGATTCAAACTGAAACCTTCTGGTTCTACTCATTACAAAATTACAGAATGTGTCCCTGGGTAGGTAAGAGCACAGGACTAAGAATCACACACAGTTATTATCTATTTTACACACCATGGTATCTGAGCACTTAAATAAGATGAGAATCAATTTCTCATTTTCTACTATTAAGTTTTATGAACTGTGGTCATTTATTACCAATTTTAAGACCCAGGTAGCATCTCAAACACACTTAAAATTAGAACTACCAGAAAACTAATTTATTAGTAAGATAAAATGTATTAGGTGAGGCTACTCAAGAATACAGTAAAAAGAAAAATTATTCCCAGCACCAAGAGAACAGAAAGAGATAGCCTTGGGGAATGAGAAAAACATAGGTGGATGCATTCAATTCTTTATCCACTTCACTCTTTTATAGGTTTCCCCCTCCACACCAGATAGTGGAATAAGACTTCTTGAAATTTCTGGCATAAAAGCCTTTGCTGACGCAGAAGGAGAATTGAAACCCACTAACCAAAAACATCACACACTGACACAGATTCATTGTACAAAAAAAAAAAAAAAAGAGTTAGAATCCCAAAGAGGTTTGCAACAACCATGCTTCAAACCTTGTTGCTGCTTTGATCTGTACTAAATGTTGTCATGCTTGTCCTTTCTTGCTCTGCTGGAGCCATTATCAGTGCGCCTCATCCGGGGCTCCGCTGGCTCTCCCAACTCCCACAGCAGATTTAGGACTTACTGAGAGTAATTTGGTAGCGCTGTATTTCCATAGAGGTAAAAGGAAAAAAAAAAAAGCCCAGTAAATCCAAAGCAGAAAGAAACTGAATAGAATCAGGCTAAGAAGGATTTTCTAGGATATTTTTTAGTTTCAGTGTTAAAAAGATTTTAGGTTCAGAGGCACAATCATGATAATTTAGTCTGACTAAATTTTACAGTCTCTATCCAGCACCTCCAGTTCAATTTGTAACCTACCAAGTAACCTTGTCACTTCCCCTCTCAACAGCCTCTGCAGGGGTGAGAACACCATTTATCTCCTATGATCTGAGATCTCTTCATCTCCAAAAGCTGGATGCCAACTGTAGGAAAAACTTGGCTATATGCCAAACAGCATTAAAAAACAGGACCCCTGCTTACACTTCACATGGGAAATAGCTGAGCAAACTGAGTGTCATTTTGGGGTAAATCTTTACCTTTTTTTTTAACAGAATTATCTCCTTTTTACTGTCAGCCTAAAGTAAAAGCTAGCACATTTTGGCCCATGAAGAAACTTCAGGGGAAAAAACCTGCCATTATATTGAAGTGACAACATAATTTTTCAGTGCACCTGGTGAGACAGAAAATAATTACCAAATAATAATAATAATAATAATAATTTCCCCCAGAGAATGCACCTACCCGAGGTTCTCACCCTATCTTGTCCTTGCTTCTTTCCCCCCTCTCTGCTGCAATTAAAGCTCCATTAGTAGTTCCAAAGAAAACATTCCAAAGCAGCACCTTACCCTTGCCCACCTAAGATCCTTGCAAACCTCAGCAGCTCATCTGTCTCTCTAAGCATAACTCTTGTTTTTTTCAAAGCCCAGAATTGACATTTACTCACATTTTTCTTGTTCAAAAAGAGGTCTGAATTCATGAGTTTTTGTGGGCACTTCAAGGATACCCTAAAACAACTTTTCATAAAATATTTCCCATGTAAAAAAAAGTCCATGACTCTCTCCAAAATTTAGACAGCTACATTGCACAAAGGTGAACCATTATTTTGGAAAAATAGCTTGTCTCACAAAACAACCACTTTATAAAATGCTAAAAGCTTTCTTCGTGTTGATAAGCATTATCAGTGATGCAGTTAAGAATTAAATCAAGACAGTTTAATGCTCACTTAAAAATACAATTTTCTAAGGCAGGAAAAAATTAGAAAAAAGAATTTTTTCTTATTTAACATTAAACTTGTTAAGTATCAGGAGTATCTTTATAAACACACTATAGCATGGAAGAAATGTATCTCTAGGTATTTGGTAGCTCTTTATTGTACTAAATTACATTAGAGTCTGGCAGGACATAAGGCCACTGCTAATTACAGGTTGTGTGTTTACCTATTTCTTTATTTATGTTACCATGTTTGTTAAAGCTAGCTCATGATCTAACAGCGTCACTTACAAATGCCACACCAAGTACAAATTTTAGAATTAATGTTGAGCAAAGTTTCATACCTTCTGTGGAGGGTCTGGTCTCACAGGGCAGGGAACCCTTGCTGGACCTCCTACTGTTGGCTGACCTCAGGAAACGCCTTCTGCTCCTTGTGCCTCAGTCCCTATCCCATCTCCCTCTTGCAAAATATTTACAATAGGATCCTATTCACTTATTACTTCATGAGGACACTGTGTATTTATTTTTGCCAGCAGAAATCCCAAAGTATGTCTTTATTTCCTAAGAATAATCTTTTCAACAGCAATAAAGAGGAAGGACTACTACATCAGCAGCAATGAAAAGAGCTGTCAGAAGATACCAATGAAAATATTCAAGGCAACCCTGTACTCCTAAAATATGCACTTCCACTTTTAAACAGCTGTTTAAAAAAAAACCACAAACTCTTTATCTGTTAGATATTTATGTTTTCTTAATAATTTAATAGAGATTGCAGTGCCATGGTGGCATCACTGCCCTGTAATGATATCCTCAGCTGCACAGGCTGGAGAAGGCTGTGGTCTGCTGGTATCAGGTTGGCTCTCCAGCTGAGAACACTTCTCTTCAGTGCAGGATCTCTTTCCTCCTTGCAGCAGTATCATTTTCCTCCTCATGCAGGGGCAAACAGTCCCCAGCTGTTCAGACAGCTATTATTAAAACACCAGATTATGAAATTTGACTAATTCCTCGCGCTGCACATCCTCTCCAAAAGAAGGCAAAACATATTCAGGTTAAAAAAAATAAATGCTAGAATCAGGCAAAGCTACAACCATTCATTTTAACTCAGGAATGAGACCTGTTTGCAAGCTTTCTTTCCCTGACCAATAGCCTAAGGACTCTCCATTTGTTTTCAATATATTTTATTTTAGATTATTTTCAATCTCTAGTTTAGATTATTCTCAATCTCTCGATCTGATTAATTGGCACGTTTTACCACAATGCATGAAAGCCTCACAATTTCCACTTGAAGCCCTTCTGTGAGTGAAATCAGGCCCACCAGCACTGCTGTCCAGCCTCGCAGACCATCTGAAATCTGCAGTCATTTGCAACCCATCCAATTCTGTTCATATTCTCATAATTTCCAACACCTTCTGGGAAGGAGCAAGCGATGATCCCCAAATTATCAGTTCAAACAGAGCCAGCCAGCTATGAGAATAACAGGCTGAGCACCAAAGGGCACTATTTCATAATTCTGAAATATGATTAAAAACTTACAAATTATACATAACCCCTGCTGCAAACCAGATTGACTGGCACCCTCTCTTTCCAAAGGACCCAGGCTTTAATCTGGCATGCTACAAATCCTAACACGCCAAGTGTAACACTTTCAAATGGTGTTAGAGCTCAAATACTGTGCACTTAAAATAGGCTGCACACAGATATGTATGGAGAGAGAGCCAGAGCAAGAGAGAGATGGCTCATAAAACAGCCTCAAAGTACTTCATTTTGCTGCCTTGGACAATTCCTTTAATATAATGTGTTTCTGCTCCAAGAAAGGGGCTTGAAGAAGTCCTTACATAGAGTAGTCCTTTTAACTTGTATATTTATTACTTTCTCAGTATAACCTCATGAAAAATTGTGACTGGCTGTGCCAATCCCTCCAATGATGCCCTCTTCTTCACATGCGCTAGACCTCTCCAGACCTTTTCGCAGGCAGAGTGATTCCTGCTCCCAGCTAGCTCCAAAGCCTGTGGCTTGTGCCATTAAAAAAAAAAAAAAAGGAAATTTTGGAGTTATACCAAACTTCCTTTCTCCTTGTCCATTTCTTTACCCCAGTGCACTGGAAAAAGTTCCTTGCCACACACTGTCAGCTAAAAATAATTTCAGCTAAGATTTTTCCCCCGCCCCCTGTATTAGTTCATGGGATTTAAATGACTGTAAGAAGACAAATGACATATTAGGATATATTCAGCTTTTGGCAGGTTACCTAACAAGATTTTTCAGCACAGTTTATGTCCTGTCAGATCTTACGCATGATAACTATGGAGTATTTATGTAATAACATTTATTCATTAAGACCTTTGCTTCATCTTTCAAATTTCCTTCTCTTTCTACCTAAAAAGTACTCCTATGAGTTAAACGAAGTCAGATGAGCAGATGTCTCTCAGCTCCTCTGAGAGTACCTGAGTGACAGTCCAAAGCAGCAATGCTCTTCTTGGAAACATTGCTAGAACTGAATTATGGCTCTAAACATAGAACCTGATTAATCAGAGGCTTTGTGAACATTTCTAATAGAGGTCATAAATAGTCACATCTTTTTCACTAATAAGAACATAAAAAAAACCACACAGCATAAACCACTAATTATTGTCCTGTAGTAATGAGAAGTCTTTACTGAAAGAGATGCAGACACTCCATTCTCTCCTTGTCTGTTGCTGGAGCTTCTCAGCTGGGACAATGTCTCTGATTGAAAAAAGGTATCAACTTCCCAGAATTTATCTGTAAGACATAGTGCTTAATATAACTCAGAGTTGTCACTTTCAAAAACCTGAAGTGAGAAGAGAGAAGACCTACACATCTTCTGGTAAAGAGAAATCACTGTACAGAACAATCCACCCCCAACTGCTTCCTCTCACAGACATTTGTGAACACAGTCCACTGGTTCTCATCACTACTTGTGAACTACTTTTAAAGGATTTGTGAAAGGCAAACCAAAAAAGAAAGCAAGTATTATGTGGCTTAAATTCCCTATAAAAGTGTCCATACCAGCAATAGGAAATGTTTCCATCTGTATGCTCTTATTTCATTTCTAAGCTTCCTTGCCTCTGTGATCAGGTATAAAATCCTTTCCAATTCATTCTCTGTTCATTCCACTATTTCCCCATTCCCCCTCCAAGCAAATAAATCCCCTCTACTATGGAGGTGATGTTGGTGGGGCCAAGGCACACAATTCCAATGTTCAACAAAGGAATTCTCTGATCCAGGCACTTTTAAGAGAAGATGCAAGGGAAGGTGACAGGCAGCCTCAGTCTGGGTGATGTTTAACAGGTACCCGGTCTCCTCTCTTCCACTGGCACGCAGGGAAGTCTTTCACATGGATTTAGCCGCCCAAGAGTAAAAACAATAATCCTAGTAGACATACTGACTTCTTGCTGCTGAAGTCACCTCCCTGAAGTGGAGAGAGTTTTGCTGATATAATGCAGTGTAATTTATGGACCAATTCAGACACAGTTTGTCCAAATGCCTTTCGAAAACTTGGGCTGGCAAGTGTAAGAGCTACATTAGCACTATGCTGCTAAAACTGCCTCAAGGGTTATCAAACTATCAATCTATCTTTCATGGAAACTGGGGGTGGAAAAGAGCTTGTAGGTACTTAGCTCATATCTCTGCCAACACAAACCTGCTCCATGCTGTGTTCTGAGAGGTTTCTCCAGTTCTTAATCGAGTAAAGAAGCTCCCACCATTTCTCCCAATGGAGAAACTATTCCCTATCATAAAAGATTTCACTGTAAAGGAACAATTCCTGACACTTAGCCTAAAATATTCCCTTGCTGACTTTTCCATTCACCTCTATTATATACATATATCTATATACATACACATGCTATACAACAAAAGTCAAACTGCTCCCACTTACATCATACAGGCCTTGAAAAGTTGGTTACATTGCCTTGGTGTAATGCTGGAAAGAATTTCTTCTCACAAATTGTTCTTCAGAAAATCTTGGTGGGGGTAACAGTTGATTTTCATGACAGACATTAGGAGAATAAACAATATAAACTGTCAGAAAACTTCACGTCAAATGAAAATCCGCAATTCTGCGTTAGCCAGGTGCTTGCTGAAAGTTATTTTATAAAGCAAAAGGTGCAGAGATGCAGTCTCTGTACAAATCTTCCTGGTTGCAAGAAGTTCATTCCTGTGTAGAGCTGCTGCGTCTTGGTTCTTTGAGTCCATTAAAATGTACCGTAAAGAAAATCAGCAACAATAACTCTTTGTAAACACATAGATCCCTTGGCTCCTTACAACACTATCTAATCAGGGAGTGTTCTGTATTTACACATTCTTAAATTCTGAGCAACCACCTTTAAGAATAAGGAACTGCTGCAATTCCATGCCATATGCGGCCCGGGGATTCATAAATCCATGATTCTACACCACCAGTTGCACAATGGTTGTGCTAATCTTTTTTTTCCTAGATATCCCCTAAAAATAATCTTTTTAAGAAAAGCCTTTTCCTTTCAAAAGTCCAACATTCCTTTCAAACCTTCAGCCTTCCATTCAACTAGCAAAGCAATTTGTCTCTAAGTTTTAATCTGGATCACTTTGATTCTTGACCAGATTGTTTAATGCAATTTTCTAAAAAATTGTACCATAGGTAGTTCTAGAAAGGGGGGTGTATACTTCGGAGTTAACATCTTTATATGTGAAATAAAAGCTGAATTTGAGCCCTGGTAGATATTAAAAACAGATGAAATTTTTCTGACTTTCACTGACAAGTCCTTCAATTAGTTTGCTCTTTAGTTCTGCCAAAATTACTTGTGACATTTTATTCATTGGCACAATAACTGCAGGTCATTTTCAATAACCCATGGCTAGCCCCATACAAAGAGATTAAGCAAATTCCCTCATTTCTCATGGGAAACTTTAAGGTCAGTGTAAAGGCTGCCGAAAGATGGAAGGGTTAAAATTCCACCACCAGAGCTTCTCCAGCAATTACAAATGGAAAGCAAAAGAAATCAATGTCAATTACACCAGTCCCTCAGGAAGGGGAAAAAAAATTTGCAAAATGAAGAAATATCTTTCTCTCCTTTTAAAACTGGACAACTGAAGTATTTTATTATCCTTTTAGTCACAGCTCCTGTGAGGAAGGAATGCTGCAGAGACCTCAAAACCAGTATATGCGTACCCCTGCCACACATCTGATTTCCAAGAAAAATGCTACTATGGCTCAAGGTGTAGGAATAAGGACAGAAGCCCACAAAAGTCTCACAGGAGATTCACTGACCTTGCTCTCCTGATCTCTCACTAATCACTGTTATGGCCATGACCAAGACCCAGGCTGAGCCCATCTCCTGATGTTTAGGTGTTACTAATTAAGGACTTGGAATTTACAATAGATAAGAAATTTGGGCAATTTCTACTGAGAGACAGCACCTGGTACCACAGGGCAACTCCCAGCTCCACCCTTCGGATTTGTCAGTCCTTTCATTCAGACTCCAGGTGACACCAGTGCAGAACAAGCCACACTGGCAGAGCTGCAAGGACAGAAAGCTTTAGATATGAGAAATTCCTTTTACACAGCTCCCTGTGTCTCCAGATCCCCTAAAGAAAAGCAGGCCAGCAGTCTGACAAAAGACATGCTGCCTGAGCTACTGCATTTTGTGTTTGCAGTGCCATGGAGATTATGCATGCCCAAATCAGCACATTTTTTTTCTGTTTTTTCAAACCTAAAACACTTTCCCTTATGGACCTACTTTGTCCTTATGACCTGCAGAGTGTGGCAGTTCTACAAAAACAGCCCTTCAACAGTGGCTTTGTGAAAGTCTAAGTATGGCTCATTGAATCAAGCCAGCAGTTCCTCTGTTTATTTATTTAACTTTGCTAATGCAAACTAGCCTCCTCAGAGCTTACCTGCAACTGGAGGCTGGGATTTTTGTTGTTCTTGGTTGTGTTGGATTTCTATTTTAATTTTCTGCTTTAAAAAAAACCAAAACCTTAGGTAAAATTAATCCCTCAGTAATACTTCTGTAATTCAATGTACAGTTGATATTTAGATGTCATTGGAACCAGAAACTATGATGATATGGTAATTATATTAAGTTATCTCATTCCAACTAATTTTTCTGAGAATGGAATCTGAAAATCTGAGCAATGAAATCCTAGAGAAAGGTCTCTGTTATTCTTGCAAAACTGAACTGCTGTGCTTGCAGATAAGGGACAAGGTAGACAAAAAGAGCTGGTCTGAAATAGTAAAAAGGGCAGAAAAACACAAAGATATCTAGAACAGAAACACGGGATAAAATGACTTTTTGATTGACTCCACAAAGCTTTAGCATGCCTGTTGGAGAAAAAACCATTTTAAAGATAAATATCTGAGATCAGGCAGACAACTGAAGGCATTATCTGGGGGGGATATTGTACAGCAGGGTCATGCATATTTTGAGATTATTAAAGTAAATCTGAAATGTAACTGTGAAATAACGTTATGTACTTCTGCCACTGCTGCTGCATGTGAAAGAAAATGTAACAATGGTAGAACGGTTCTCCCAAGTACCATTACAGGTATATTTGACAGATGGAGTTTTACCAGTAAATCTAGAAGTCTTCCATACTCCTCCCATATCACCTCTATCTGTGAAATCAGATATTGTAGAAGAAAATGGATTATTCAAAGGGTACAGAAAATCCATCTCACAGCGTTCAAGTACATGGTGGTAAAGGTTTGGTTTGTCATCATTTCTTTTCTCATGCCTTGCAAGAAAACGACCAGGGGCATGTTTTGCAATGCAAACTTTTTGAGATTTTTGTGGTCACTGTAACTTTTGGAGACAAATTGCATTTATAAAGGAGGAGGATCCAAGACAAAATCTGAGTCTATTCCCAGGCAACTGAAATTTCCATTCATATTGAAAGCTTCTGGCAAGAAATTTCAAAGTTTTGCTGAAAAGTGCAAGAGCTCTTCCTGCAGTTTAGGAGGGAAAAGCAAATGGCTGATGACTGACCAGACTGCAGGAGTAACAGACCCTTCCAGTAACAGTGCTTAGCTCATCTGCAATTCTGAGGGGCATGAGGCTTGAGCAGGGATCCAAGTGCTGATTATCCACATCCTTGGCAAGCACTCTTACTGTAAGACTTTTCAGTTTCAGCTCTGGCTGCTGATACAGCTGAAATGTTTGCCCTAGGCTTGTAGGAGAAGCATATCATGGTGGATTCCCCATCCCTGAAGTGTTCAAGGCCAGGCTGAATGGGGCCCTAAGTAACCTGGTCTAGTGGAAGGTGTCCTTGCCCATGGCAGGCAGGTTGAAAAGAGATGGTCTTTAAGGTCCCTTCCAACCCAAATAATTTTGTGATTCTATGATATTACATGAAATATGATGAATAGATCATTGTGGATCATTTAAGAGAGCAAGACTTTAAGTGGATGGTCTCAAACTGGTGACCACCCCAGTAGTACAAAAGTGACATTAAATGTGACAAACTCCACTGGTGTGACAAATTACAGGAGATGGAGCAGTTGTGATTGCAAGTCTGCAGTTCTCATACAGAGGCAGCAACATCAGCGATAGTGATAAAACAAAACAAGTTTCAAAGTCGTAAGATTTTAACCCATATTTGTAATTGTATGGGGATCTTTTGTTGTCTCTTAATATCTTTGGTTTATATTGTTCTGATTCAGCTCCTGCTGGGAGAGATGTTATCATCCAGCACCAATGCTATAATTCAAGTTTACTCTGAAAGCTTAGGGAAATCCCCAATTCATTTTAAACATATGAGAAAGCATTTTGGAAAATGGCAGCCTAGTGGCTAGCTCTGTCATTTTTACAGGTCTTCCTTGTAGCCTTCTTTTATTATTACTTCATCTTATGGTTGACAAAGCTTAGTTTGCTTTTCATCTTTTGCAGCCTAAACATTTCAGGAAGCATGGGCAAAAGACATTGATTTTTCACATTGGATGGCTTCAGCTGAGCTCCAAATTTAGAATTATGTGCTGGCAAATGCCCCACTCCACTCCAATTTTATTTTTTTAATGAGATACCCAGAGTAAGTGCTTTCTCAGATTATTGCCTCCCAACTTGCAGGATTTAATAATGATATATGTCTTGAGTTTGGATTTTAAATTTGAATACAGTTTCACCCTCCAAGTCCTTAGAATAATGAATAGTATGAATTACTCACTGGATGTGCATTTTTCTCTCAAATTGCTCGGGGCTGGTGTTCAGATTGACATTTCTAATGACAGCTTTTGTGATCCCAGTAGTGCTCTGAAGAAACTACAGTAGCTGTATGAAGGACTGAAGATGGCTGTATCCCCCTTCTCTTCTGTTAGATCTCTGACCTTGGATAAATACCTTCACTGCAAAAATGAAACCTGTTCAGGTGAAAGCTCATGGGTGGCAATTGACTTACACAGCCTGGGAAAAAAAAGACCCATAAAATTTACACTAAATTTGGTGAGGACCTCTCCAATATCTCTATCACTCTGCACTTCCACGAGGAGCCTTGCATGCTCAAGGGCTTCAAGAAATGGTAAGAAGAGGTCGCCCAGCCAGCATATCTGAACAGTGCTCAGGTTGTACCAGATCTTTTTCAGACATCCACAGTATGCCAGGAACAAGTGGAATGATACCAGAAACTAAGGGCAAAAAGTGATAGGGTAAGAAAATAATTTTACAGAAATATAGCCCTGACAACTGTGCAAGCAAAGCCATCATCTCCTCCAGGTCCCAATCCATCTGAATGCTGAAACCATATTTGTCTTTGGCATCTGGCAATGTCATTTAATACATTCTTATGGCCCTGCATGCAGTTAAGCATGCACTGTATATTATTTTATGATGTTTGGATTGGAATCATACTTTCTGGGTACAAGTATTCATGTTTTTGCAGATTCTTGTGTAAAGCTGGGAGAACCTGTTTCCAATTTCATGACCGTTTATCGCTAATCCAAAATGACTGCAGCATTACCTACAGACAGGAAGCTGGATGAGGTCTTGTATGTTTTGGATGCATCAGGCTCTTCCCAGGAAACTCTGTTAAACTAGTTTTATGCTTACATGAGAGGAAGACAGAAATTACTAATGGACATGACTGTGCCTAATCTATATTTAGTTTTACAAAATAGAGTTAAAGCTGAGATGGGTCTTATAGCAGCTCTTCATCCGTATGAGCTTGAATAATCATTTCAGCATTCCATTCAGGTTTCTGCTTTTGCTTTCTCAAAGCTCAAACTGCACAAAAGCACCCTGCACTCACTAGTCCAGCCAACCTTCAGGAATTTTACAGGTTTTAGGCCTAACTTTTCCTGAAATAACCAAAATCTTGCTGTAGAAGAATAATTCTATATAATTTGCACTATCATTTTGCAAGAGATTATGCCGGACTGCAGTCATATTACATGTCAAAGAAAGTACATTGTAGAATATTCCCTTGAGGAGCAAAAACCAATGTTGATGAGAGCACAGATTAAACCATCCTCCAGAACAACTGGGAACACCTTAAGAAATACGTACTTATCATTTTATGAAATTCTAAAACTTTAGAGGCTCATTTTGGCCAACAGCTGATTTAGAATTGTTCTAATAACTCTTGTGAGGAAAGGCTTTCTCCTGATTTACAGCAGTCTTAGATTTTGATGGATAGAAATACCTGTCAGATTACTCTCTTAATAATTCTGGACTTTTATGTTTAATCATAATCATACAGTAACGGTGCACGTATCTTTTTCCCCTTAGAAAGTTAATAATTTCATTGGAACTTTGCTGAAAAGTACTGGAATCCTATTTGCTTGAAAAGGATTTGAACTGATTGGATTGTTTATTATTCTGTTCAAATACCTTGCTCATTATGTTACTCAAGCAAGCCAGGCAAGGTTTTTAAGGAATATATATTTTTGGCCAGTTAAAAAAATCACTCCAAGTTTAACCTCCAATTAACTGAACCTCTAGGTAGTTAGTGGTAAGCTTAAGCAATAGCCAGCCAACCTCTAAGTTGCATCTTCGTTTGATAACATTTAATATTAAGGACCATGACCCATTCAGTGCTGCAGGAAGAAAAATGAAAATATTAATTTAAAAAATGCTCTTCATAACAGTAAGAAAACAAGAAAATATATTCCTAAGACTCAGAATAAAAATCCATTTTCATAAACCATTTAAAACTATTTGATACAGTAGTATCATGCATTGTTTAGGTCTTTTGTTGTCTTTTACAAGCTTTCCTTAAGAACAATCAATTTCAGTCAACCAAGTCCAAATGCCTGTGTCTAACCCCTTCCCTCAAAACAATTCCATACCTAGATTTTGTTCCCTAAGAAAAAGCTATAACTACACTTGCTCCTTGCTCTTGTAAGAAAGAGAGAGAAGGAAACCTTCTTCATGGAGGATACTGCTCTCAGTGCTTCCAAACATGATGGAGATCTCTGAAGTCAGTGTTTTCTAATATTTGCTTAGCCTATAGGATATAATTTGGCTTTTTTTTGCTATTGAAAACAACTTACGGTTATTTGACTAACACAATTATGAATTACACCATGCTTTGGTGTTTCTTTGAATGATTTACATTTTTCTATATTACTTCAGAAATGTCTTCAGGGTTTTTCTCTGTAATTTTATTATTGTATTTTTATGTATTTAGTTACAGTAGATTATGATTTCCCTGGCTAACTTTTTAACTGTCAAACCATTTAATAGAATGGAAATGTAAAAATCAACAAAGAATGAACATATGTCAAAGTATGTTCACAATCAGTTTGTAAACCTCTAAAAATAATGACATTTGTAGGAAACTAAGAACAAAGCCATGTTTGTCCCTTGTCACTTCAGCTCTGTAGTGTGAAGCCCACCAGAATTCAATAGATGTGAAGCCACAGGCACTACTGAAGGGAAAATAACCTGTCTGAGGCAGCTCTAACAGCTCCTGATATCGACTCAGCACAACCTCCCCTCTGCTCAGAAATACTCTGTCACTCGGTCCCAGTGTTTCTCAGGCAGGTTCTGGGTGATTTTGTCGACGAAAACAGATAAGAACCCTGTGTACTTGACCAGAATGTACCTACAGAAGTAAAATACCTCAAAAGGGAAAATTACCTGTCCATCGTCTTCCCCAAAGGGAAAAATCTCTTAGCATGAAAGGGAAGTAGGAAATAATAATTTCCGGGATGGACAAGGGGGTACAGGGCTACAAGAATGAATTACCTTGGCAAGCAGGGGAGGCACGTGAGGATCCAGAAATCACGTGAATAGCTGTGCCCAATATGTAGCAAGTCAGAAAATGCTCCACCCCTTCTACCTTCCCTTCTTGTAAAATAAGGGACTTGATTGATGATCACAGTCACACACCTAGTGCCAGGTGTCACATCCAGGAGAAAAGGAAGGGAGAAAATGCTCAATTCATGGGAAAATATCACAGTTCAAAATACCTACATGATTATCGAGGACCCAGAAAACAGCTCATGGATGAAATGCAGGAAGAAGCACCAAAAGGTGCTTATTCCATTTCCAGCTGTCAGGTGAGACTTTAAAGGTGGTCATTAGCTTTCCTGTGCCTTAATATCTGCAAGAGGCTTTTACATTCCAAATTATTCTACAGCTTGTTGAGAAATAGGCTCAGTCCTTTCCGATAAATGTTTCACATGGAATAATTAAATGGCAGGCAGAGAAAAAAGTGTGTGAAATCATCAGGCACCTTCCCAGCAGTTCAGATTTTTTAATTTCATTAGTAGTAGTAGTAGTATTTAAGAAAAGTGTTTCTCTTCAAATAGCACAGATCTGTCAAAACCAAACCTTTTTTTTAGGAATGTATCAGTTTAAACTCAAAGTGCTCCATGTCCAAATCACAAATTGTGTTGCAACTCCAAGATTTCTTACTACTACCCCTCTCTCCTATATCTTAAAGGCGATAGACCCATCTCAGGAATAGAGATTTAAGTCGTGGTTTGACTCAGAGATAAGAGGTCCTGAACCTGTGTAATGCAAAGCAAAAGTAAGGTATCAGCTTAACCTAAGGATAGAAGGGTTCATTCATAATTTTTTTTTTCTTAATTGCAATTATTATCCAGATACAAAGTAGGAAAAGTTCTACATCCCCATTTTATTTTTACTTTTTTTTCGCTGTGGGCTAGGAAATCTATTTCCTGTTCAACTTTAGGCACAACTTACTCACCCCTACACCATTTGGCCACCATAGGACTTTCGGTACCTTCAGTTATTCCCTCTATTTTCGTTAAACAGCCGTCAGGGAATTAATGCTCCAGGCTCATTTTTGAGCAACTTCCAGGGATAAAATGTGTCTGTCAAAGCAAGTGCATTGCTCCCAGTTAGTTATATTCACCCTGTGAAGGCAGAGCTTGGCCCGAGTACTGCACATCAAGGAGCTCTGAACCATGCTGACTTCCCATTTCAGGAGACAAACCAACCTTTCCCACAGCAACCTGCTGTATGTTTAAAAAAAACCTCAACTGAACACAGGGGTTTCTGAATGCACTGAAAAGACATAAGACCAGATTCACCAATAAGTTCCAGCTGCTTTGCACTCCTTTGGCAACACAAAACAGTTGTAAAATTGGTTTATCTGGGTTTAGCCAAGCCCAGGATGAATACTTTGCATCATCAGACTACAGACAAGTCAGGACTTTATACTGAATCTAGCCAATAGAAAATATTATACTGCTACTACACAAAGCACATGGAGATAAAACACAAACATACCTTCAGCCTGCTGTACACTATTATTCTGGACTAAATCTTGTCACAGGTTGCACAGAAAGGAAGGGGGAATCTTCATTTTGTGCTTCGCAGTTATATATCTGAAAAATGTTCTGCACACATGCTCCTTTAAAGATACTCAAGACAACAAATAACTACATTTAAATGTTCCAAAAGTATCAGTTTTTAATGATACTTTGAATGCATTTTGTTATACCACATATTTGAAATATTATTAAAATTGGCAAAGCTGTCCCATTTTAAACAGACAGTATTTTATACAGGGGATATATATTTTAAATACACATGCAATAAATTTTAAGCAAATGCATTACAAGTATATAGAAAACCTATATTTTTTTCCATATGTGAAGCAATGATCCCTGTTACAGCCATTTTATTGCTCACTGCAGACAGTTATGTGAAGCAGACTACATTCATTTTATTTTTCTCCTAGAAATCTGGAAAATTTTTGCAGATCCCTCACATACCGTTAGCACGATAACTGAACCCCATTACAGACACTGTGTAGCTGCAGGGTAAAAGCTACCTCTTGAGCTCTATTGACAGAGCTGTGTGTTTTAACACAAGCTCTTAAAAAACTGGAAAGCAAATCAGTCCTACTTGAGTTCATGTCCTCGGTCCTCAGAGATACATATCTTTATATCCTTGACTTGATCATGCTGCACCTGAAAGCTTCCACTCACAGTTTCCTTTCATTACTGGAAGTATCTGCATCAGAGGCAGAGAGCCATAGTTACAATAACCTGGTGACTAAACCAAGGATTACTTGCAAAATCCACCTAATGTTGGTGGAGTTATTTCATTTCAAAACCAATTTGTTGTCGTGTCCAAATTTTCAAGTGTTTCGAGCACTGAAAGAACTGGCGCTTGTGGTTTAGCATTTGGGATTATAGATTTTGCTTGGCTGTAAAACAGCTTGTTTGTTAAGAATAAACCCTCAGCTGAAAGCAAATTTGTTCATATAGTGTAGTAAAACCAAACAATTGATCTGCTTGGGGTGCAGAGAACAAGGGTTCTGGGTGCCCAGAGAAGAAGAAATTAAGAATCAGAAGAAAGACAGATCTGTTCTCCAATCGTGTAAACTTTTGATCCTACTTGTAAACAAAACTATTTTGTTCAGGGGCAAATCTATTTCTAGAACTTTAAAAGATTTTTGATTGTCATCTCATCCCATTATTGCTATTTTATTTCAACAGTCAGCTATTTTAAAATTCCGTTTTTCACATCGTTGCAGACTAGATCTGTCCTCTTTTGACAGATCCTAAATACCAGAGTGTGCAGAACATGCAGTCATTTTATGGCTTTTTCAGATAGTAAATTTTACTCCTCACACAAGAAATTGTTTAAATCATATCCAGACACAAGCTCACTTAGGAAGCTCCTGCCTTGAGCCATTAAACAGTATCTTCCCCGCTGCTGTGGAAAGAACAATACTCAAGTTTCCCTCACCAAAGCCCATGTCGACCACAGCCAGTAGATGACACCTCAGACTTACTGAGAAATCCTCCCTGAGGCTTCAAGCTTTTTACAGTCATTTCTGCACCCTGTGTATGTGCAGCAATAAAAAATGAAGAAGCCTGGAATCTGAAGAGACACCAACATTTGTGTGGCTTCACAAACAGCCACAAAGACACAAATGTGGTTCTGGAATCACCAGCTCAAGAGGTGACAGAACCTTTAATTTCTCACATGGCAGAATACTTCATTACTCAATTCATGAGTTGTAGCATGATCAGCAGCTCTGAGACACAGTACTTTCCCTTCAGCTCTCGAAAAATACTGTCTTTTAAGAGAGATGTTGAAAATTAGTATTTTCTTTCTCTTATTTCAGTGGTATGGAAATAGATTTCTGAAAGTCCTACCATGATTTTAGATGTAATCAAAGGAAAAAAAAAAGAAATGTAAATGGTAACTACAGCACAGTTGATGGTAAATAACCTACCTTAAACTAATCCAGGTAACAACAGCATGTGAATACACAGCATCATGGGTCTGTGATTCTTGCCCATAAGCACAGCTGGGGAAGAGCTGGCACTCTGGTTTTGGTATATATAAAAACTCATGCTATCTCAGCTCCACTGTTATTTTATTATGCTAAGCAGGATAAGTTAAGACAGGGATGCAAGCACATGCCAAATACCTCTGGTTTTATACATGGATTTACTCTTAAAATTACAAGTCACACTGACTGTGGTGCTGGAAGCCAACACATCCCAGTGGGTATGAGAATCCTTGGAAACACCTCCCAAAATGGGAAAGTTCTGTAAAGTTCATGTATCTTTGTGTTATTTCAATGACAGGTATGATACACAAAACCCCATGCATATTTATATATATTTATATAGAGTGTGCATGTCTGCAACTGTATAGACATACATAATCAATCATTACATAAATTTCAGACACGTATGTCAGTCATATGATTGGATGCCACCATCACTAATGAGTAAGTCATGTTGCAAAACTTACATTAATCTATATCAGCTAAGCATAAATTGTCATAGATCACTGTTAAGGTCATGTGTCTATTTTTACTTTTCATTTGAAAGTCAAATATTGTTAAGATAAGTTGTTGGGGTTTTTTTTGGAGGGATAAATGGCTTTGTCCAT
The DNA here is from genome assembly GCA_013397565.1 of Ptilonorhynchus violaceus. Lineage (NCBI taxonomy): Eukaryota > Metazoa > Chordata > Aves > Passeriformes > Ptilonorhynchidae > Ptilonorhynchus > Ptilonorhynchus violaceus. The sequence goes on along the minus strand of VZRJ01000582.1, from coordinate 33,495 downwards.
CATCTTGGGCAGCTTTACTTAATGGTGTATTTAGGAAACCTGAATTTCTCCGAGTATAATGAGACCGATTTCAACACTTTCTCAGCTGGCTCCAAAAAATGAGCTGGTTGTGGCCACAGCTCTGAAGATGCTTCAGGACAACACTTCTGGAATGAACCATCTTCTTATGCACCAAAAATATACCAGGGCCAAAAATTCATGTGTATCTGTCCTTCCACTTACCATCTCCCCAGTTAGCCAGAGTCCAAGTTCACAATGAAATTCCAAGAAAGCCATATGATGGTATTTCCATCCAACATCAGAAGAGTATCTTCCTCTCACACCCTGCCACTGATTCTGAAGAAAACAAACAAGCAAGAATTCATATATTTTTCTAAAGGGTCAAGCTAACTCTGACTCTTTTTTTATCACTACCTGCAGTGGAAGATCTCACAAACATCCGGGAGCATAATCCCAGCAACGCTAAGCACTTTGGAAATTCCCTCCTGTATTATTAAGCAAGCATTAATTTCGTTTTGCTTTTCTGGGAATATTTGTGCAAAGTATTTTTGTGTACATAAATGTTTTTGAGGGAGCATATGTTTCTCTGAAAGCAGCACCTGAACAAATACTTTTGGAAATAAGTCTGTAAATATCTAAATGGATGTGAATCAGCAGTGGAATTGCTGCTTTGACCACCCTGTCTGTAAAGCAATATCTTGAAGAAATGTGACCAGAAAGAAATTAAATGTAAAGCTTGTAGGTCAGCCAATAAATCTGGCTTGTGTCTTTCTCTCTTCCTCAGGCAGGAAGGAGCCCAGCTATTTTTAAGTCTGGTGTCCAGGTACATAGCCAGAAACAAATGCTACTTCTGCTGGAGAGGAAGACAGGAAAAGGTTTTATATGTTCTAAAGATTTCCCAAGGCTTGCTGGTCTCCTCTGTCTTTGGTGCATCACACACTCTCATCCTAGGATAATTTACTTCCCACTGATTTTTTTCAGGTGCTACTTTATCCACTAACAAACAGATATGACACACTGTTACTTAGAGCATGGGCTTTAAAAAACAAACAAAAACTAAACCCCAAACAAACAAAAAAACCCCCCCAACAAAACTACTTAATTCAGTACTTGCAGAAGTCAAAGTAATAAAGTAACATTTGCTTCAGAACATTTACAAACCATTCCATAATCCAAATCTATTCAAATTATTTCCTGTAATAATTTCAAGGAGTAGATACTATCATTAATATTACAGTCAAAAAGGGAAAGAAAGGTCTGCGAAGATTTTATTTCTGTTCAGGATTTTTTTGTTTCATTATGTTACAAAACTGTTCAGAAAAAATACCTTGATTTCACCTTATTACTGCGTAATTAAGGCTTACATACTTCATGTATCATTAGAAATTCTCCTGGACATTCTCAAAACCAATTCATGTAAACTTTTAGATTTGTTGCAATCCTCTTCCATAATTCCTCACCATTCATACTTTATCTTTCTTGATGATCAGTTAAAAAGCATTATAACCAGTCTTTAAGGCAAAATCAAATTTTCTCCATCACTTCTCTGTTTTTACTTCTCTCCCTTTTCTCTTGGTTTCTTTTTTTTTTTTGTTTCAACCTTTAAGGCCTGACCAGAGCTTTTGGAGATTACATTAACAGCTATCTTTCCTAAAAAGCATACATGATTTATTCAACGCTGCATTTCCATAACAATTCTGTGCTATAAATTGAGATCCAGTTCCAGCTATTCTTCGGAGAGTTTCAGATGGCAGACAGCTCCAAACATGGGCAGGTAGCATTTCAAGTGGAGTGTAAGCTGCCTACAACAGAAATATCTCACATCCAGTCAGGAACTCATCCAGATCGAACTGATGCAACTCTTGAACCTCTTCCCACACAGTCAACTTGCCAATTTCAATAAATTAATAAGAAGTTAGAGTTGCCAAAGGAGATTTTGAGACATAAAACAATATAATTCTCTTTTAATCATGCAGCAAAAGGGTACGTGTACTCCAACGTTTTTGTGATGGATACAGCTGTATCAGTAATAAAACAGAGAAAAATACCATGCAAATGTATCTTTCCAAGCTATGGGGAGCACAATTAAGTGACAGAATTCTGTGTACATAACAAATGTGTGGATTCCCTGGGCAACAGACCTAAACAATATTTTACTTCAGACCCTTTCCTTTGAAAATTACATTTCTTAACCATTTCAGCAAAGCCATTGTGTTCAAAATTGATGACTGTTCCAAGGCCAGGTTTTCACTAATTGTCAAGATAAAACTTGAAATTCAATTGAACTCCAAGGAATCCATGAACCAACAGAAGACGCAAAATACTTCACCACAGATGGATTTTGAAGGTCAAGTGTTTGGGTTGTTTAGCAACAACTGGTACACGAGGGCCACGCAGTACCCTCACTCATTCTCAGGCACTGCCCTCAGGTGACAACTGGTCTTGATGCCTTAAGTATTAGCTTTTAGATTTTTCTAATCCTGCACTGTATTGGTGTATAATTCTGAACTCCATATTATGTGCTAAGTAAGCTCTCTTCACATCCTGATTAGACAAAACAATCCTTTCTATGCCTGGGAACCAAGGTCAACATCCTAGGCCTAAGTATAAACAAGAGTGAATTGGGAGGGGGTGAATGGGGGAATATTACTTCATTACCTGGAACTGTAATTGGACAATTAACTTCTGATATGCAAATGTACCAAACCTATATCTGTGGGGAAAACTTGTGATTGGTGTCCATCTTGGGCCCAGCCTTGCTGAAGCTTCGGCCTTGGCCAGGCTCTGCACTGCCCAAAGGTGTACCAGTTGAAGGCCTTCAATAAATTCCTACCTTTATCCACTAACTTTGCTCAGTCTCTGTTTCAGGTACTCCTATTTTAGGCATCAGTCTAACTCCAGCAGCATGCTGTAGTCTCAATCCACTGATAATAATTTAATCCTTCTGCCCATAATTTTCCCCGGGTCACCAGGAGCAGGTCACAGCAGTGAAAACACATCTTGACAAGGTCCCGGGCAGGTGCTAATTTTCACTGTGGACATCACTGCCTTCAGCCCTGGCAAATGTGCCAAGGGAAATATCGGTATTTCCCCCTTGACGTTTTGGAGATCATCTCCTTGTGCTAAAGAAAAAGCAACGAGCAGAAACTGAGGAGTTCCACCTGAACATAAGGAAGAACTTCTTTACTGTGAGGGTGACCACTCTTGAAACAGATTGCCCAGAAAGGGTGTGGAGTCTCCGTCATCACTGGAGATATTCTGGAACCTTCCGGAGCCATGTGTGCCAGGATGACCTGCTTGAGCACAGGAGACCTGCAAGAGAAACAGACATTTATCAGCAGGCTGAACAGGTCACTGGCCAGGCTGGCAGTGAGCGCACAAGGTGATCGTGCTTGAAGGGTTGGAAAGAACAGACTGACGCTCAAATAGTTCAATTAAGATGTTTATAAGAAAAGGCTTTATGACCCTGTATTCTCTAATAAACTTTTCTCATTATGAAAAGGTAATTAAATTATTCAGTTTAATAAATCCTCTGGTACTTTATATAAAATATAATATTAAATAATGAGAAAAGAAGAATTCTGCTCTTTTTTTTGCTCTGCTAAACAGATGGTTCCAGAAAACTACTGGAAGAAATGCATTAAAAATATTCTTTGCTTTTGTGAACAGCATGAAAATGTCTCACTGAAACACTTTCTACTGGGGGTTCAATGAACAAAAATCCAGAGCCCGTATGGGAAAACACATACGGAAAAAGTATGCACTATCCTGGCAGAACAGTGTGGAAAAGTGCATCGCAACCTTCCCTGTCATAACTTCACCTGGCCTGCAGTTCAGCCAAGAGATCTGGCTGCAATGCTACGAAACCTTCATTTCATCACTAACACTCAAGAGCATCACCACAGTCATTTTATAAGGTCTGCAGAAAGAAGCAAGTGAAGAAAGACAGGAGGAAAGGTAGAGATGGAGAACACTAACAGTAGAAAGTGATAAGATTTGTTTTCCCCAGAAACCTGGCCTTTTGTGTGGATCAGTAACATTTCTTAGTCACAAAATTTTGTAAAAGCACAAAAAAAAAAAGAGAAGGGTCTATTCTGAACTGCTCGTGCCACCTAAAAGGAATGCAAGAAAAAGTCAAGGAGTGGAAAGATAAAACAATGCATTTCCCATCCCTGCGGCACAATGGGAAACACAAAACGTTTGACTCCCACCAGGATGCTCCAGGATGCAGTTGTAAAAAATAAAAGTACTCCAGGGGAGTGACAGCATTCTCAGGGCTAAAAAACTTACTGGTTTTATTCCAACATATTTGAAAACAATGCGTTCTCTTATTATTTTCTCATCTTTCAGCTTAGAGGAAAATGCTTAGATGTTGGTTTAACCATCAGTAACTCCACCTTGGGGCTACAACTGCAAAAAAAAGTCCTACTGGCATCAATTAGTTTCCATTCTTGTACTACTGACCGTTTTCCTTACACTGTTGCTTTCTTATGGCAAAGGTTGGTTCAATAAAGGTTAGGATTAAGGCACGATAAAATAACTCAGTTTGAAAGGAAAGTGGCTCAGCAGGTCACTAACTGCTTCCTCCTGGATTTCAGGGGGTGTATCCTGCTCCCTGTCCCCATCTACAAGCTCAGGGGACCAGTTGCCCTGAGCATAACCAGCCTTATTGCTGAAAACTGAGGTAAGTTTAATTTTTCCTTGTCCACACCACATCCAATAAAAAATGGAGGTCTTCTTGCCCCTCCTTTTGCTATTAATGTATTTATTAAAAAAACCTTTTTATTATCGTTTAGAGAAGTGGCCAGATTAAGTTCTAGCTGAGCTTTCACCTCTCTAATTTTCTTTCTGCATGACCTAAAGGTGTCCCAACAATATCCCATGAAAGCTACACCTGAATATTCTCCTGTCAGGTACCTGAACAGACACCAAGGTTTTAACATGCCACTTAAGGGCAATGTGTTAACATAGCCTGAGAAATGCTACCTTTTCTTACCCAACATGTGGGCCTTAAACTGAGTCAGATAAATGTACTGCCAAGCCAAGGAACAATCCATGCTGCAAAAGATAAGGTATTAAAGGTGGGGATTTTTCAACCTGAGAGGAATATTAAAGCAGCAATGCAACAGAATAAAAAAGAAATGGCATTAAACTAATTTAGGAAACCCAGAAAACAGTAAAAAGGAGGACAGATTAGGTGCACTGTATTCATCCTACAAGAAACCAAATCTTTGAAAACTCTTCTCTTCTGACTGCTCCAACTTCACACTTTTTTCTAGAGCATTACCTTCTGAAAGTTCACCACCTGAATAAGTTTTTTAAAAGGCTTCTTATGGTGTTGTTTAACAGAGTATTCTATACAAGGCTCCCTTAACAGCATCAGCTCACAACTAGAGAAATCTTGGAAGTGCCGTAATTAAAAAAAGTAATAATTTAAGAAACCAGTGATGTGCTTAGTTGAAGCATGTCTGAAAAGAAAGAAGGCTGGTTATGTCATAACAGAAAAGACCCAGAGATGCATGAATGTTCTGGATGGGAGAAAATTAGTGTCACCCTGTACAGTTCTGTGTTTAAACTTGCAAGGATGTGTAGTGTCCTCAATTATTTGGTGTTAATTTGCTATAAAACTGTATAGCTCATATTAACCTACAGCCAACGACAACTGTGCTTATCATTTCTCTTTGCTCAATGAGTGGGGTAAAAGATAGTCCCTTCAAAACTTCTCTTCGTGAAGCTCTTTGGAGTTTGTAATGGTGGAATTTTCCATTTCTACTATTTGATTTGGATGACAAGGGCTAAATGAGCTCTACTGAAATACCCCAGCTAGATGGAAATGAACCTGATTTTGCCAGAGTTAACAGAACCAACTTCATGTGCACAGTTATTGCCTAAATTATTACCCTCATTTATCTTGAGATTGAGTTGTCTGATTTTCTTTAAATCAAATTTTTCAGTTGCAATTGCCAGTACCTAGAATTTTTTTATTCCAAACTGGGAGCCTGATCTACAGTTAGTAAATGGAAAGCATGCCAAGCAGCAACAGTAAGAACATGGTGAAGTATCTACTCTATGTTTATCTATTCTGACTAAAACAATATCTTGTTTGTTACACAGTGTTACTACAAGTTACATACCTTCTCATCTGGTAAACCTACCAGAATAAAATCTGAATCTCATCTTCTCCTACAGAATACTCGGATTCGGGACTACCACACAAGGGATGAAGTTGCAAGCCACTCCATTCTCCTTTCTCACTGCTACTCAGAGCTGCTTTAAAAAACATGATTTTTTTTGGTTGTTTTTTTAAATCTGAGAATCCTTCCATGGGAGCTCTGTGAATAAAATTACATTTTGATTCTCTAGAAGGCTTAGAATAAGACACCGAGGAAAAAAAAGGGCAGGACCTACAATGAAATGCTTCCTTCTGTTTCCGAGCTTTTAAATATACTGAAAGGAAGAGGATTCTTGTGTTTTCTACTTGTGAAATTTAAAAAGGCTAAGTTTTTTAAAAATAGGGGGACAAAATAATGAAGCCACAGACAGCTTGGCACTAGCAAAAATAAAGTCACTTGCACTGCTGCAGAGCCTGTCTCAGGCTAAAATGACTTGCCCCTGAGACATTACACCCCACGGACCATGAGGTGAGCTTAGGCTGACTAACTTAGACTGAGCCATCTAATTTAGGGCAGGTAAATCTCATCTTGCCTAAGATGATCTGTGTGTTTAAAGGCCCATCTGTTTCCCGCACGCACATACCCCATCACAACTCTGGAGGCCAGAATACAAAATATTATGTTGTGATGGCTTTAGGCACAGCCTTTGTATAATCATTTTCTACACAGACCTGACACGCCAGACCTTTTGGTGGCAAGAGTCCTTCACAGCCCTCTCTCAAAGGCAGTGTGCAGGTTATCCCACATAACTTGGGATAGAGTCTTTAGAATATACACCATATTCCTGTCTTATACGCTAATTTAACCAAGGTATTCCTACAGTATCACTGTTATTTCCTTATTATTTCTGGGACCTACTGGATACATGCAGAACTGCAGCAAAGGACTACTTAACATCACAATCAAAACAGACATTGTTTGGGCAAGACTTGACTTTTCTTCCTGGATGAGCTGCTCATGAAACATCCTTTGAAATGCACTATAGGTGTAAAATGTACACTGTAATCCCTCGGTTTTTTACTTTTCTTATAGAAAGAAGTATTTAAGCAAGCCCTGGAGCTCTGCATACTATTCTCATCACTGATTGACATTCCCTATCACAGGTGGAATGTTGTGGTTCTCCACTTTTTGATTAACCCATTTCCTCCTGCATGCTACAGGCAAGTCATCTGCCTGTTATTTCACAGTTGGGGCTATTATTCCATGTTTCCCATCTGCTCCTATGCCTTTTGACTACCTGAGAAAAGCTACTTTTTAAGCCACTAGTTTTATCTGGGCTAATTACGGGGGAGTTCTTTGTTTTGCCTCCAGACAAGTATCTCAATCAGACCCTGCAAAAAGACTCCAAGCATATAGGTGAACCCTCTCACTCTGAACTCTGTCCATCATACTTCATCCAGGCACAGTACTTTGACTGGAAGAGATTTTGGACCTAATTTCAGTGACTTTTTGCAAATGTCCGTAACTTTTCCTGCAGATTCCTTTTAGATTGCTCTAGCTTGGAATTTTGCAGAAAATACAGAAGAGATCTGTCTTTTACTGTTCACCATAGCAATCTTTCTTTTCCCAAATCTTCTCTATTTCCTAGCACACATCCACACATACTTTTTTTTGCAGACATATTTAAACTTTAAGTTACAGGACAAAAATCAAGAGCTTCGTTCATTCATATAGCTGAAAGGAACCAATTTGTCTTCCCAATATGACCTTCTCCAAAAGTTCTTGCTCAAGGTTATAGATTCCATCTGAGTTATGGCATTTTCTTCAGAAAGCACTCCACTTCTTGTTTAAAAGCTTTAAGTTACCAAGAAAACTCTACAGCTTTGTGAAAATTCTACTCCATGTAACTTTCAATGCATCACTTTAATGTCTGCGTAACGCCCATGCCCATAAAAGTGATTATAGCTTCCCTTGAGCACAAATAGTATTAAAAGCCCAATTAATAACAGAAAAAGTTTTATGGCATGCAATTAAATTATACCTTTACTAATAATTTGAGGTTCTCAACATGCAAGCCACATGCTTGTAGATGCTAATATAATCCATACAAAAAACTCCCACTTTCTGCTATTCACTACCTATATGTATGTGTAGATATATTTCTTTTTTTTCAAAATATATATAGATGCATTTAATTTTTAGCTTTAAGTCCCTGATACCCACTGAGATTTGAAATCTCTTCTATTTTCTTTTGACTCTCATCTACCTCTGAAAGTTCAGAACACAGACATTAAAACCGTACCAATTAAGGATCTAAGGCAGAATGATATATTTGCTCACCAAACTCTAAATTCACACACTATATTTTTCTAGCAGCTCTCACTACCCTCACACTCCACGCTAGCACACATGGCCGAGCCGTGTGTATCAGCTCACTTCTTCCTGGAAGTCTGCTCTTACACCACTGGCTTTTTCAATAAACAGTTTCATAAATTCAGCATTAAAAGGACACTTAAATGACCAAGGACAAAACACTCCTTGGAGAAATAGGATTCATTTCCTGAGACTTCCTTTGAGACAAGCCTTCTAAAGATTGCATTTCTCAGCTCACTCAGCTGTCAGACAGCACACATCACATCCATAGCATAAACCACATGATTATTTATTAAGTATTTAGAGATGGCACCCTCTGCCAAGTTGGCATTTAGGATGCCAATTCTTTTAGAGTGAATTTAAATAAGTCCAGCCTTCTTTGTGCCTCAGTCCTTCAGCTTTAAAATGGAAATTATTCTCTTTAACCCCTTCTAATTAGCAAGATACATAGCGATAAAACAATATCTCAGAAGCTACACAGAACTTTCTCTACATCCTGAGAAAGAAATAAGGCTTTGAGGCCTCATTAGTCTGATTCATTATTCTATCGTGATTTTGCTTAAACAAGTATTGCAGTAAAATGCACACTCTGAGATTACAAACCAACATTTAATGGCCATCTCAGTGTAAGAGGCAGCTGAAATTCCTGTGTCCCCGAAGGACCTACTGAAAATGCTGTGACCACATAACACTGGCAGAAGCCCTCCTGTAAACCTCTCATGGATCACCAACTTCAACTTGTGTCCCACTCTTTCAGTACCTCCTTGTAATTATCTACATCCCAAATATTGTATTAACCCTAGCAGAAGAAACATGGAGAGGCAGTAATCTCCAAGTTCAGCCTCAGGCATTTATGGCTGTGCTCACACAAAACGTTTTCAGAAATAAAGCAGAATCAGAAGCTCTCCCTGTCTCTCCCCACAGGCTCAGCCTCGTGCCACTGTTTGCTGCTCTCTGAATGCTGTCAGTCACTGCACTCCTTTAATTAATTCAGACTGTAAATAAGAAGCATAAAGTGAGATGGGATCACTGCTTCCTCTCCCAAAGAGTGGAAGAAACCTCTGGCTCAGTAAATGAAGTTTCTGAAAAGGTTTGTAAATTAGAGTTCTGGAGCCATAGGTTTTTAGTATTACATGCTGTTACATTTTAAACACATAGTTTTAAGGCAATAGCTTCATACCATGACAATGGGGGTCCTCTGGCTGAGCAATTTCAAGCTACAGAACTCAATCACCTCTGGCAAGGCCAGCCTCAAAAAAAAGGCTACTCAAGCCTCTTTAACTCTCTATTTTGAGCAGACCTAGGCCTGTATAAGTATTTTCTTGCAGTGGTGTTTGAGCACTGTTTTTGTTGTTGTAGAAACTTGTAGATATTTATTGCTGGTTTTGAGATATTTGCTGTTTCCCAGTTAGAGGATGGCTCATTGCAGCTGCATGTAGCAGAGTTTGTAAATTCCCAGTTACTAACAGCTCACATTCTAAGAAACGCCCACCTGACACAATTTATCAGTTCTTCCTACCGCTGTTGATTGCCTAAGTGTGAGCACTGAAAACCGGTTTTAAAGCCGAGTCTGACCAGTGCTGTATGACAGAAGTGCGGGAGCACAGCTGCTCCCTCCCACTGATACAGCAGCTCTGGGGACCACAGCTGCCTGATGGGAATTTATGGATGCTGTCAGTCACCTCTGAAGTCTCCTGGCCACCTTCCCTAATTCTGCCAACCTTTCAGTTATCACTTGTTCTTTGACTAGTCAGGGTTTTACCACAGCATTTGTTTCTTAAACTTTGAACTTCACCTGTGGACAGCCGAATTCTTCTCCCATTTGCACTCTGCAAAGTTGAAGCCATCCTGGATTTGAAATGGAGAGCACATCTGCAGGAGTCTCCATCTAGGTTTTGCTGATGACAATACAGAAAAGGGAGACATCAAGTAAGAATATTCAGGAATTAATCAAAAGCATAAGATGCCTTCTTCATAGTTATTTAAGGCTTGATGCCATTCTTGAGCAATTTATCTGCAATCATTTGGTGATTACATTTTTGGCCCTCTGTGGTTGTCATTCATCTATGTACTTAACTGCCTATTAGTGATGGAAGAAATCTACCCTATCACATATTCATCCTTGGTGAGCTTATCTTCATGAAATAGAAACTTTTCTAGAGATAACAGCAACCATAAGAAAATTCTGATGATTTATTCCCTTGAGCATGACAAATACCAAAAATGTTCATTGCCACTGTATATGCTGTGTGGAGAAAAGAATGCAAAAGGAATTTTCACTGTGACCCTGGGAACAAAGCCACAAGTCACGTGCTCTTGAACATGTAAAGTGAGGGAATTCTTGAATAATCAAATCCATTAATGTTCATACAGCAACAGCCCCAATCATAGTTCCTTCCAGTCCTGAAAGATCTGAGGCAGAAAAACCTTCAAATACATTTGAGATTCAGGAAGAGCTCTGGAAAGCTGTAATGATTTCTTTTTTCTGTCATTTCGAAGGTGGGGATATGCCTTTTGGCTGTAATTCATTTTTCAGACAAAGGCTATATTCATCAATATTTGCCCAGCACTATTGTAAGGCAGCTTACAGCAGCACAAAGGACCCATTCCCATGTACAAACTGCACAAGTAAAATCCAGATAAAGGGGGAGTCAGTGCAGCCTCACAAGAGGCAGCTGTCTCCCTTACCAACAGCAAGAGACTTCAGGGCTCACAGCTCTTAAAAAGCTGTGGCTTACACTGCTGTTTTACTTTCTTTTTACAAGCAAAACAATGTGGGAGATGATGCTGCTGAAGAATCGTGGTTAATTCCTTTTTTCATTAAGTCCTGCCTAACTGAGGCGAGACCAGCTGTTTCGGGATAAACCAGGAGCAAACACAAGCTGTTCTGAGTGAAGCTTTGAATGGCACTTTATCCACCCTTTCACAGCAATCCAACCAACTTCCACTGAGTGAGATAGCTTCAAGTTTTCCTCCTTAACCCGCACACAAGGAATAAACAGGTATGGAAAATCTGCACGTCTGTCCTGGTTGAATGGAGGTACTTATCACTTCACGTTCAGAGATAGGGTGCTGTTGTTTATCTCCTCCAGTGTCCCAGAAGAGTTTGGCTGGTGGTCTACCCATTTATGGACCCATCAGCTATGTCCTTGCACAGCTCTCCAATCCCTTTCAGCTCCATGCATCATCGTCTCACCTTCCTGCTACCAACTTTGTGCAAAAGGAAGTTACCACACGACACCAAGCTGGTGGAAGCACCACAGTAATGTTCAATTTTCGTTTTGTAAGGGAATTCTCTACAAGTACAGAGAGCTTTTCACATATCCTTGACAGCTCTTCACATTTTCTAGAGGTATAACAGTTTATATGATTGGATGCCTCATCCATTTTCATAGATGATGACAGAAAGATTCTTCCCTTTACAGTAATATATACATAATTAAGCAGTTCTGGATTCAGCTATAGAAAAAAAATGGATGGGTGCCCACACCCATTTTTCATGATTTGTCCACACTCCAAAATGGCCCAATAGGATTGACTGAACAAATATGATACCAGCCATTACTCGGCAGTTAGGACAGACCAGGACAAATCACATCTTTCCATTCCACCGCAATTAAAACCTGCTGGAACCAGATCCAGTGCTGTATCAATGAATCCAAATCTTTACTGTTGTGGTATTGGAACAGACAACTTCCAGAAGAGGAAATGGGAAGGCAGCCATCAACCTCAAGATGACAAGAGAAGAAATAAGATTTTCTGTAGAATCCTAATGAGGACATTGAAACAGTGCTCTGTCACAAGATCTGCCAATAGGAAAAAAAAAAATTAAGTGAGGGCAAGAGAAAAGAAGTTTCAGGAGCCTTTCCATGAGATTCCAAACATCTTTCATTTTCTTAAACTAAGTGCAAGTTATGATTTTCTCTACAGAAAAATTAATTTTTTCCTCCTCCACAAATATACAGTAAGAATCCCTGTTTGGTGACACTTCTTATTAATGCCTCTTTATGGATACTTTGAAAAGAGGTTATGAGAAAGGAACAATCAGGTTAGAGACATGAATGGTACATGTGTTACAAATAGCTAAAAATCTAAAATCTGGAAGGTAGGATAGCTATAAACAATCTAACTGATGAATTATGTTACTATTTAAAGCCATTCATAAACCAATTACTGATAATTAAATCCTAAAGTATGTTTACATTGCATATTTTCATTCATGGAGTTGTAGAGTTTCTATGCCTACAGTAACCAAAATTATTCCTTTTAAAATTAGTGGGTAAAGAAACAGAGGTAGAGAATCACTTCACAAAGTACCAAAACCCCTTGACATTTAGCAGATAACCACTGCAAAAAAGCTCCTGCCATGCAAATATTAACCAGAAAATGACATGTTCCAAAAGAGAGGAAAAAGGACAACAGCTAATCCATACAGTCTGTTGGGAATTCGTAAGACCTGTGTGTTGGCAGGCTGTCAAGGGGAGAGAAGGGAGGAAGGGGAAGGGGCAAATTCCTGAAATGAGAAGCTTTCTAGTAGGAAATCCCCACAACCTCCCATGGAAATCTTCACCTGAGGAACAAACAGTCAGTTGTGTGCCCCACATCTCATTATGGGGTGAGAGGCTGTGTTTTAGATAACAGGTCCCAGACACGGTAGGATTTAGAGATAATCAGCAACAGCTTGAGTTGCACCTGGATGAGGACAGGAAACTAGTGCAGAAACCTGAGCACAAGCATTATCCTCTCTCAGAAGCTCACCTCGCAGATGGGAGTGCTCTGTAATAGCTGTAAATTCCTCAAAGATTGGCTTTAATTAGAGCCTAACCTTGCCATGGGAGGGATGGAGGGCCATTACACACCTGGCAGGAGTGATCCCAGTCTCCTGCCTGGCTGTGGATGATGAAAGGCACTCTTGCTTACTGCTGCTACCCCAGATTGCAAGGGTAGTAACAGACTTTAAAGAACGCCAAGGCTGCAAAACTTCATCATGGTGAGAAGAATGATTATGACATAAGGAGGATGAGAATTCCTACAATCAGCCTGAGCTGGCCTACCCTAATTCCTTTCTGGCAAAGCAGCAGAGGCATTTAAACTCTTTCCTCATTCACGGTGACAGGATTTTATCATGCAATATAAAGACTACAGTAATGCAAGAGCCACATCTTATGGACACTTAGGTTATATCTACACTACAAAAACCCTCAGCAGTACTTTTTTTCCAGTTCTACATCAGGGCAGGTTCATCCATGCACCAGCCCTGTCTTCAATGTCCTGGTTTCAAGGCACAGGAGCCTCAGGTGCAAAGCCCACAAAGGAGACAGAATGCCCTTCAACAGGCACCCTCTCTGAATGACAGCCATGAGAGCATCCCCTAGCTTGCCTCAGCCTGCCACTATGGACACAGCTGGTTCCACTAGTGCCTCTCCACAGCAAAAAGTTGTTTTGTTTCTACAGGATATATAAAGTGATTTCACAGTCTGCATATTTGAAGCCCACAGAATATTGTAGTGAGAAATTTAGGCATAAAACCAAATCTAAATACAAAATGCACAAACCATCTACTGTTCCAACTCAGGACACAAGAAGCTGCACCCAGACCTGTGCCCTCCAAGGTGCTACATCAGGTTGCATTCCCAGTAGGGATGAATCACACTCCAGCTCTACACATTCTTTCAAATGTCTCTCCAAGCAAAAAAGCATCACTGCTGCTTTATCAATGTTGAACCACGGACAGTTCAATCTCAGCTGGATCCTTACCTGGCTACAAAGTAATGGCCAAATTCAACTCTGGGCACATATACTCCATTTAGTGTAACTGTGAGAACATAATTTTATTCAGGAAAGACACTAAGAGTGAAGAATTTCTGTTATGAAAAGAAGATAAAAATCACAATGTTAATTTAATGATTTTGTAGTTTAAAATCTTCCTCAGAATTTCTTGGAAAGTCTATGTGAAAACAAAAAACAAAAGAAACAAGAAAAAAGACCAAACTCCAAACACACACACAAAAAAAACCTGAAGAGGAGCTCCGTGAAAATCTGGAAAAGAGAATCTCTAGAAAAGCTGAGTCACTGCTCAACTATAACATGTATTTGAACAAATGGAACTCCTTGCCTGCTTCTCACATATACAGATTATATGTAAGCAAAAAGAGACCTTCAGGTACCTTATGGACATAAATAGCAAACCTTGGGTTAAAGAACCCAATAAAATGAGAAGGTTGGTTAGTGCCTCACAGTGGGTCAGATCCAGAACTGAATCACTAAAATGGAAACTGCCTCCCAGTTACCATTAGTAGGACTGGAATTGGATCTTCCCGAGGTCCTTTGACTAGGGAACATTCACATTAATGACACTCACATTAATATGGTGCAGTGAAGTAGCTGAGCCCCAGACATGTGTTTATCTCTGCTCCGGGGATGGGTATCTCCAGCGGAAGGATGAGGCAGAGCTGTGGGGGTAATTTCTTAAACTTCTGCAGCCAGCTTAGTCTGCGCTTTCACCATGAATTAGTTTATTTACAAGACCAGCCCACTTTGGTTTCTCTTACAAACTTACCATTTCTGCTTTCTTCATACTGTTTTCCAGGAGAAAGAAACTTATTTTATATTAAGGATGTACAGAGTTGCTCCATATGCAAGAGAAATGCATTGGAACCCAACAGCTTCAGAGGAATGCAGCAGGAGGAAGAAAAACTTTGCACTTAGTCTATCACAATGTGAATAATCTAAAAGAGGACATGTCCAAAACCAAGTGAAAGCTCAAATACACTGCAGAGAAAATGGAGAAACAGGCAAAAGTCAGCATACTCAGGGAGAGATGCTTTGAGCACATTTCTGAGGCTTTACCACAGCATTTGTCTGACAATTACCCTGCAAATCCAAATTTACCCAGAGCATTTCAGGCCCCTTTCTCTGCCATGTAATTGCATCCTACCCATCACAAGACCCACGGCTGCTTGAGCAGCAAACGTTTCAGCTAATTAGGGAGAACACTGGAAAAAATGAAAAGTTTTTTCACATTATTTCCAAACACAAACCTTTCACAAAGGTAACTAATGACTGCTCTACAGTGTGTTTTCCAGTAAGAACGTGTCCTCACTCTGCAGTCAAAGCTACTAAGGAAAAAAACAATACAACAGTTTGAATTTAAAATAGATCATTTTAAATGTATGCACAGATACAATTTTTTTTTTTTTTTTAAATCCTTTCAAACTGTTGCAAGTTTTCTGAGGCACACTAAGGAGCACAGAACTGAAGGCAGCTTTGCTGTGTATCGCTGCCATCTAGTGACCTGTCTCTGAGAATGGGACTCCAACAGCAATGTCACCCTATCACTACTGTTCTGGTTCTTTATATCAGTTTTAGTTAAAAGGTCATTTCAGTTCACAGCTCCTATTGCACTGTACAGGTCTTCAAAGTAAAGACTAAATTTCAGTTAATGTGGTGGCATATGCGTGATCATATCACAGTAATGGAACATTTATTCAGTTTGCATAATTGCTATACCTATAAATCACCCATAGGAGAACAGTGCTTTTTAGAGAGAGAGAGGGGGTTTTTTTCTGTGAAGGCAAAGTGAATGCATAAGAAAATCAATTATACTACTAAAACATAATTAACATCCACAGACTTCATTATTTGCCTATGACATTGCATTAAATGAGATTTAATGCATGCACAAGAGCAGACATTATAGCCATGCGTTTCTCTGGGTTGCTTTTGATAAGCTTCACATGAAGACCTGATAGTGAAAACCTTCTGACAGTGACAGTGATTTAGGAAATGCAAGGGCAAGTTGTGCCACAACATTATTAAGAGTGGGTCTGTCTGAGCTGCAGAGGAGAGGTCCCATTCACTCCACAAAACACCACGGTGACACCGCTGGCTCCTGGAGTAGGACCTCTCTGTCCCAGAACTGATAGTGTAAGTCTGAATAAACAAGGGTTTGAGAGACCCCAATATTTCAGAGGCAGCTACACAAGTAACAGACAGATTTGGGAGAAGGGGTAGACTCTGAGAAGCAGCCTGATAACATCTAAAAGAGCGATAAATTAATAGCCCCAACCTAATACCACAGTCCAGACTGTATCTTCATTTCTTTTATGCTCCAGACTTCTGGGAGGTATCACACAGTCCTGTATATGGCTGAAAGTAATTTACAAGCCCATGGCAAGGGCCAAAATCAAGTAAACCTATATCAGAGTGTTCCTAACAGGGAAACTCATAAAGGTATATTGGGGGGAAAAAAAAGAGAAAAGAACAAAAAAAAGCTATTCAGCAAATTACACAGCCCGTTCTCCAAGGAGGTCATTGAAGTCAAATAAATTTCATAGGTCTTTCCTATGCAATAATTTAGGTGCAGTTAATATGCCCCAGAATACCAATAACAGCTAGATGCCGAGGTCATTTATTCACATTTTATCAATAGGATCTTTATGAGATGCAGGCTCCTTCTTCGAGATCCACCCCACGCCAACAACCCAGAACATCAATACCGTCCAGAAACCCACCCCAGTGCAATCATCCATTTCAGACTGCTGACTGAGCAATATGAAGGTAGCAAATGTCTTTGGGAGATACTCGACCCTCTGCCTCCATCTCAAGCCAAAACTAACTTCAGACTTGCTGGGAGAAGGAAAAGGCTGCCATCCCTCAGCCATGAGAGGTTTTCATATGAAGTATGATAGCATCGTGTTTCTTCTGAATCGTAACTTAGTTCAGGCTCATGCTTGTTTCTTCCTTGCCTGGGGTTCATCATTTCAGTAACACAAGGATGGTTTATGTTCTACGTACCCGGGACCCAACAGAGCTTTCTGATGCTTCACTACACAGGATTCAAGCAGATCAAAAATTAGTTTAACAAAACACATAATTGGCTAATTGACTATATCCCCTTTCCATAACATGGATTTTACTACTATTTCAACTGGGGCAGCTTCTCAATGAATTTAAGATAATATTATTTGAGTACACAACTCAAAAATGTTGCCACACAACTGAACACAGGAAAGTCAAGCTTCAGTTGTTGAAATATATCCACTCACAGCAGTGGAGCATGAAAGTCTAAAGGCCTCATAGAGTCAGCTGATGAGTGCTCCATTGTTCCAGGTTTAGAAGGAACCAGAAGATTTCCTTCAAGGTCCACCTACACAACAAATATTCAGAGCAGTCATACTGGTGAGCGCTGCTGACCCCAACACTTCAATAACCAGCTGCAAAAAATTACTTTTAGAAATCACATAGGTCATAATGGAGAATTCTGTTTAGAAAGTCAGTAATGTGATAGACCCAGCTGGACAAAAAGTTTGAGAAAATCAAACAAGATTTGGCCTGAAGATCTAAATCATTTAGGATTTCTCAGTTTTCATTTTTAAGTGTTAAAAAAGTTTCCTCGGTGCATTCAGAAATTCTGCTTATAAATACATTAGGTTTTAAGGAATACTTTTCAGTCAAATGCAGCACTCTGCTCATAAAAACATCACCTCCGCCCTGTCCCCCCAGAGATTTCCAGGGAGCTGCTACAGCTTGTTTCCTCCAAACTACCATCATCCTCCACCCCCGCCTACCACCCATTAGGAGCCTGATACAGATATCAAATATGGGGCATAATGGGCATTAAATGAAGACCTCCCAGCTGTCTCCTGACAGTTTCATTGCATAATGGCGACCTTTCCATGTCTTATTCACCAAATAAAAAAAGGCAAAATTATACAATTCCAGGCTGCAGATCTAAAAAAAAAAAAAAAGTCCTATGATATATCTGGGGGGCAGCTTGGGGGTCTTCATTTACTTGCATATATAGATGGTCTTATAAGGCTTGCCTTGGTGCTTCCTAAAAGTGTAATATTTTATTTCTTAATAGTCATTCTTGCCTTCTTTCTTGCTGAAAAGTGATAGTTCACTTTGAAAGCAGAGATTTATACTGCAGACTCTTCATTTAAACCTTATGTAAAGAAATAAAATCTTTATGTCCACACATATTTGAGCTCCTACCTTCATACATTTATAGCGTGTTACATTTCCCAGCTTTCCCATATTTAATGTTTTACAGCCTGTTCTCCAGATTCAGGTAGTAAAAGGCTTGAAGGCCAGAAAGCAGGCAGCAGCTTGCTATTTAATTAGAAATGAACCAACATAGGGATCTCCAAACTGTACAGTTGCACAGAGCTACTAGCAAGACCTCTCAGTAGAGTAAGAGCAATCTGACCTACGACTTCTACGAAAATAGTTTAATTTAGAGAGTTTAAAACACTTTAAGTGAATGCTTGTTGGACCTTGGGTTGTCTCACCAGTATTTAGAAATAACACCGGAGGGAAAAAAAGAACAAGAAAGGGAAAGAACTATACACAAAATAGAAAAAGGTCAGGATAAGGAGAAATAACTATTCCTGCATTTCTAGAAGGCTTCACTCCCACTCCCTTCAGCTATGCATCTCCCAGCCAAGAAGCGTGACATTTTCTGCAGGTGGCAGCACAGTTGTATTGGTATTTAGCTTGCATCTGACAAGCCCACGCATTTGGAAGAATCACAGAACCACAGAATATTCTGAGTTGGAAGGGACCCACAAGGATCATTGAGTTCAACTCTTAGTCCTGCACAGGACATCCCCAACCATCACACCATGCGCTTGAGAGCATTGTCCAAACACGTCTTGAACTCTGCCAGGCTGGTGCTTTGACCACTTCCCTGAGGAGCCTGCTCCATGCCCAAACACCCTCTGGGTGAAAAACCTTTTCCTGACATCCAACCTAAACCCTCCCCAGACTCAGCTTGATGCTGTTCCCTCGAATCCTGTCACTGGTCATGGCTGAAGAGACCAGTACCTGCCCTTCTGCTTCCCCTTGTGAGGATGTTGAAGACCACAATGAGGCCTCTGCTCAGTCTCCTCTTCTCCAAGCTCAACAAACCAAGTGACCAACAGCTGCTGCTCCTGAGGCTTCTCTTTCACACCCTTACCCATCCTCATGGCTCTCCTTTGGATGGTCTCTTAATTAAGCAGCTTAATGTCTTTTCTATATTGTGGTGCCCAAAACTGCAGACAGGATTCAAGATGGCACCACACCAGAATTTGCTCATAAGAGGGAGTTATGAAAGAGAACTTATTAACAATATTTTAGAGCTTGTGGAGTCTGATCATACCCTTTATATCCTTCTCACTTTCACTCTCCATGTGCTTCACTCTTTGTTTCCCCCATTTCACACTCTCTTTCCTAAAACATGAAACAGAATATAGGAAAATATCATCAGCTGGGGATCTCAGGACAATTATATGATACCTTTCCCTTCCTCCAAATGAGGACTAAATATCACTCCGCAATACACTTCAGATGTTTGTCTAGTCCAGGAGTGTCATCTGTCCCAAAACAACCTCCAAGGCTCCACACAGACACCTGAGAGTAAACCATGCTGGTACTTCCCCCACCTTACCGGATACATGGCAGGACCATCTTCCAACGTGTTCACACACGGCTCACCAAATGACTACCCTGCAGGTTGCCCAACTCCACGGTGCACACACTGAAAAAAAATTGGGAAAGTGGGCACCACAACCTGGGTCTTGTCCATGAGTTCATGGCTCAGCAAGCGGGTAGGCAAGAGCTGACAGAAGCTGTATGAATTATTCTGGCAAGTTTTGTCTGGTCCACAGCCTGCAGGCTACTCCTTATAATACTTCGCTAAAGTTTTCCTTTAGTTGTTCCATGTAGATCACGCTTTCCAAACCTCTTATACCTGTTGCTATCCTTGCAGTTTTCTTATTCTTCCATTTACCTCTTTGCCTTTTTTTTCCCCCCAAATTAGATCATTAAAACAAGGATGCAACACTACCGCTGATGCCAGTTGACCATGGCAATGATTGCTCACAAGTTATTTGTTCAAATACTTCTGAGGACAAGGTTCCTCCTCTGCCACAATATGACAATACTGACTATGGCTCAGCCTCCAATCCGCTCTGATTCCCAGATCTTCCTCTGTGCTACGGCTCACTGGAACATTATGCAGGTTTATGAGTCAGGTTTAAGCATTACTTTTACATTACACTACATTTCTTAGGTGAATTCCTGAAGTTCCTGCAGAAAGCCAAGCTGAAAGCTGGGAGGAAATTTCACAGAGTCAAGATTCCAGGTGTGACCAGTAGCAGTGGCTGTCTCCAAGCAGCAGCTCTGCTGTTCTTCACAGTGCACACCACAGGCCACAGGTTTTGCTATCCCAAGGCTGTTGAGAATGAGTGACTGAAGCCTTTGTCCAGGTACCTCTTGGCCAGAACACTATTCCCTGCTCTCATTGCCTAACCTCTGATAGAGTGAAGTATACCTTATTTCCAAACAGTTATTCTATGGTAGAGGGATTTATCCTGCACAAACTTACTCTGATATTAATCCTTGCCTCTGATTGCAACAAAAGCTCTTTGTGATGACTTTTCACCACACGAACTTCTGTCAGAAGTCTTTCAGAATTACAAGCCTCCTTTCCCACGCCCTGCCTCGACAAGAAGGAATGGAGGAGAGAAGAATTTATTCTGCTGCAGGCAAACTGGCCTTGTGTACTCCATGTATTTTGGCCTTGGGTTTCTTCACAAATTTCAAAAAAGTTAAGTTTTCGTGTAAATGCTTATAGATTTGGAGGCAGCAACTTATGGTGGAAGCCTGAGGCAGGTCAGCTGTGGATTTGACGGGCTACAAGGAAAATGCTTCCTCTAACTGAAACCCACACTGACTCCTGTATTAAGAAGTATTAGAGACACAAGA
Source organism: Ptilonorhynchus violaceus (assembly GCA_013397565.1). Classification (NCBI taxonomy): domain Eukaryota; kingdom Metazoa; phylum Chordata; class Aves; order Passeriformes; family Ptilonorhynchidae; genus Ptilonorhynchus; species Ptilonorhynchus violaceus. The sequence goes on along the minus strand of VZRJ01000582.1, from coordinate 12,259 downwards.
GGCCACTGAATCCAGCAGAGATGCTGCCTAGGCAGTACAGGGAGGAGATGGGTTCTGGCAGGTTTCACTAGAATCAGGGAGCAAGTTGTGCTTCTTCCTCTGAAGACAGAAGCACAGCACACATCCCTGCCTGGCAGGCTGTGAAGTGAAACCCTTACCTTTGAAAGCACAGATACTCCAGGGAGTCTGATGGAAAATCCCTCCATCAAACCAATCCCTGTGAGTTTCCAAGGAGTCCCAAACCTCACTGGTCTGTCAGAAATGATGCTTAGCTATGGCTAAGGCTTTTCTAGAACGATGCAAAGAGCCAGCTGTATGACTTTGACACCAGTGAACCACCACAAAAGGTTGCCTTTTTTTAATGGAGTTAATTTATATTAATACTGTCACTGCAGCTCTCTTCCAAAAGCTCAATTTGCAACAGTGTTATTAACTTAGCCTAAAAAAAAGGAAAAAAGAACACGTAAATGTGTATCATGTGACAAACTAACTCATCACATGAAGCCTCCTTCCACATGAGAAACTGTCTGAGACATACCGCTATATATACACAATAAAAACTGTGGGAAACTGGGACTCAGAGAAGTGCTTATTTAGTTTACAAAGCTGGAAACTTTGTCTTTATTCAGCTGAGGTTTTATACAGACTAATGTACCCTCAACTCCACACACAGACTTACAAATATTCCCCTGTATAAATTTCTACAAGCTCCAATTACCAGATGTAACTACACATGTTGGAATAACCAAAGCATATTTTTCACAGAGTACAGCTACTGTGTGCTGAGTAAAACTGGATTCTTATAACCAAGAAATGCCAGACCTGCAAAGCCAGAAAGGAAAATCATCTTCACAAGATACTAGTTCACAAACTTAGGTAAAAAGAAGAAGGAAAATTTGTCGTGCATGAAAATGGTGCTGAGCTCAGGGATACAGATCAGAAGCAACGGAGGTTCCTGGGAAATTCTAATTAAAAGTACACTTTGACCCCAAAAAAGCAGATAAAAATATATTACTTTCTAAGAGAAAACAAGCTTTCTGCTCTCCTGTACCTTTTCCCAGCAAGCGTTGGATTTAGCAATAAACATATATGTTCAGACCCCACACCATTCAGAACGTTACCAAAACATTTATAATATTATATTATAGATTATAATATCATATTACTGCCCTAAAACTTCCTGCCTCTCCCATTATACATTACAGGAATCCACAAAGTTACAACTTAAAGCTAGTGGTCCAAAACCTGCTGTCACTGATGTCTGAATCTCCTTGTAGCAGCTACACTGACAAAACCAAACACAGCATTGCCCCACAGCTCAAAAAGACAACTCCAGCCTCTCTCACTGAGGTTGTCCCTGAGATCGCCATAGAAAAGCAACTACACTGACCGAGAAACTTGAAATTCATATACAGAGGATGGTGAGATCACCAAAATCACTGCCTCCCACTGAAATCAGTGTTTTCCTTTGATTTTCAAGAAAAGCAGGCCTTCCAACCACAGACTTTACATTCATATGGAAAAACTTTTTAGAACTTTATTAGAAAGATTAAAGTATAAATCCTTTAAAATTTGTTACGAAATAATCCTTAGGAATAGATAATTTACCAGAATTCTAAAATAATTGCTGTAAAAATCCATAGAATTAAACAGTGAGCATCTGTTCTACATAACTTCTTAATTGTCATGTAGAATTGGAGAAGCAGGATATCTTTTCTTGTTCATTTTTATAGGTTGGTACATAATTCACGTAGAAAAGTTATCATTTTCTATTGAAAGCCACAGCACTTTTTCATACAGGAGTCTTGTTCTTTTCTCTCTGCTTGTGTCTTATTTGAGGAGGGGAACGTGTTCTGCAGCCAAGTCTCCATTATTTGCTTTGGACAGTCAATTTTGCAGCTGAGCCCATAAGGTTTCTCCATATAATTATAAAGCATGTCTCACTATTTCAGTGGTGGGTGGACAATTACAGATGTCAAAACTTTCCTTCCAGATAATAACAAAACTGCATGGATAGCAAACCTGTTATATGAACCTCCAAATTAAATACCCAACATCATATCAATTTTTCCTCTGAAACACCCTGCTGGGCAACACACATGGAAATTACCTTATTTGAAAGAAAGAGCTGTTCAGCAGGGTAAATATTAACAGTATCTGGCATGAAAATCTTGCTTTGGCATCAGTTTTAGGTCAAGAAAGAATAAACAATGACAGAAGAAAACCTCCCAGTTGAATACATTAATGCTAGTTAAAGAAAGTAAAAGGTGAAAACTCCTTCCAAGACCTTTTGTTTTTTAGATAGTGTGTGCATTACCTGAACCAGATTTCGTATCAGCCATTAATTCAAAAGCATTATCTTAAATATCATTAAAAAAGCATCAACCTCACTCAAAGTATAAATTTAATCACCTCATGTACCTACATTTCCTACCTTCTGTCGTTTTATTGCAATACTACATTTACTTTCTGCCCATTTTTTCATAGTGACAGCAGTTCCCTCTGCTACATATAGAGCAAAACTGACTATTTCTGTAAAAAAGTATATTTCAAATATGCACCCACCAAACTAAAGACTCCTAACAAACAAAATGCTCATGAGGTCGCTTGTCTGATGTCCTCCCCAGTAACTTGCAGTCAGCTCTTCCAAAATTTAATATATTAAAGCAATAATAGTTCTGTAAACAAAAAGCATTTTATGATTGTTTCTGTATGTATCAAGATGTGTTTGGCACTGCAGTCTGCAAAAGAGAATTTCCTGTTTACAAGCTCATATTCTGTCCTGAATTTGAATGCATACTTGAACAAAACCCTTCCACACGACTCCTCATCTTATTTCAAATGAGAAAGTATTTTGATGAGCATTTTTGCTTTAAGTTAACCATAATGATTTCAATACTTTGACCTCCTCTTTTCTTAAAAAAATAAGAAACAAAAGAAAAAGTATTGACAAATTAATAACAAAATATGGATATTACAACATAATATATGAATATAAACAACTTTATAGATCTGAGAAGTCCTGTTTAGTTCAATGAGGCAACTCTACCACGTAGTTGGCCATGTGTAAATGCAGCAAAGCCAAAGCCTTTGTTTGTCAGGTTTTTCTCAACAGCTGTTAAGCATCATTCGCATAAGTCTGACTTTTTGTTATATTTATAATAATCCATACATTATTTTAGACAAAAAACTCATGGAATTATGCAGAGACATTAATTTACCTTATTTTCCCATTTCAGGATATCAAACAGTCTCTTTTTTTGTCTTACTTTTTATTTCCCATATCCTCATGGAAGAACACGCATTAGCTATGTTCTCACTACATACTCACGTAAGTTCAAAGTTAAAATGTGTTACATTCACGAAGCCAAGGATTTATTTTGCGAAGGAAAAGTGCCAAAGTCACAAGGACAGAAATGAAGGTGAAATGAAGAAATACATGATGAGGAGTATGATTGTATTGTCCACATCCCACTTAAAACACTGACCTGGAGCTGTTCCTGAGAGAACTCGGTCCCCACATCATCAATGTCCAGGCTGTGGGGTTAAGATTGCCCAAATTCCTAGCTCATTTGCCTGAAACAAGTCTAACTTTGCTGTCTTCAACCAAATTATTTCTGACTTACAGCAGAATAAAGGACTTATTATCAAGTTTACAAGAACATTTAGATGTAAATCAGTCAAAGGCAATCCCACAACCTTGGTCCCTGGTAACCCCTTTCAGCACCATGCTAGAATCTAGAAGCACTGCATACATTATTCAGGTTCAAAGTCAGCATATTCAGAGAAATGTTATGTTTACTTACATGGACATTGTATCACCTGAAATAACTACCAGGAACAGAGCCTGTTATTTTGACAGTTATGAATTTGTAGTCTTAGAAGCCTGTTCCATAGAACTGTTAAAAATTGCAGTGACATTTGCCAAATGATGGTAACCTCTATTTAATATTCATATTCTAAAGAATATGAAAGCCTCAGATGTGTTGCAGAAGTCATTTTCTGTAAGAAAGGGGTTTTGGACAGGCTTTCAGTAGTGCTTCTTATAATAGTCCTTTACATGGAAAAGCAAACAACTTTTGTGTGTGCAAAACAATAAACCTGTTGTGGCGAGGCTGCCTAAGAAACAGTAAAGCCAAACACAGCACAGGAGGGCAGGACCAGTTGGATCTATTAGGACCTGGTTGACCTGTCTTGCTTCTTCACTTCTATGACTAAACCTAAGGTTTGCTGTCCCCTTGATTATAAAAAAACTCAAGTCACAAAACAGCTACCACCAGCAGGTTCAAACTTGCTCCTTAGCTCCACTAAGAAATAATTAAAGATTTGAAAATTGAAATCTGATGAAAAACCAAGTAACAACATAGCTCTGGGCAGGACCTGTTGCTCAATACTTGGGGAGTATAATTCCTAATAACTTAAATTAATTATTCAACAACGACGAATCCCCATTAGATCATCCGCATCTCATCCTTACGTACCCTTAACATGGGGTGTGCTGGGAGTAATCTGCTGTGGGAAGCACAGTTTAAATACCATATGGAGGAAAGCAGAGCCACAGCCTGGGAATGGTAGGCAGAGCAAGCCAAATTAATATCTTTTAAAATGCACACATGTTTGGCAATCAGATTGTACATTAACATTTTCAGGTGCAATTTCTTTTGCTTTGCAAATACCTTGGTAACTACAGCAAAACCTCATGAGCATGTCAGCTCAGGAAGCAGAGCTGTGAGAACCCATCTTCCTGACTGAGCTAATCCTGTGGTAATGTGCCCAGAGGCACAGAGGACACAGCAAAAAGGGGAACCTCTGGCTGTTGCTCTCTGCCACTTTAATTGCAGCAACATAAATTGAGGATCTTCACCATTTCTCTGCAAGATATGATGCCTTCATTCCAGATGCTTTTTAAGTGGAATGAGCAGAAAGGATGGTCTCTGCAAATGTACTTTTTCACTTGACAAGTGTTCATTCTGCAAGGAGCTGGAGTGATTAATTATGCCATTTCTAACAAATGTTTGCTACTATCCATCAAGCTGCCCTTTTTCCAAGAGGTGCTAGCTGACTTCCATGAGCACTCCCAGCCCACTTCACTGCAGGGTACCACAGACTGCTGTAAACCACATCATCTGAGCAGTGGAAAGTCTTTTACACAGCTACAGACTGTCAACATCTGACAACAGCCATGATCTTTACAAAGTCAAGCAAGTCAAAACCTAGCTTACATGCAATCAATCAGGGTTTAGAAAACAGAAATGAAACTGTCACTCCTCAAAGCGTTGATCTAATAGATATACATCATTTGTAAACATATAAAGTCATGTATCTAGTCAAGAGGATAAAGCTCTTTGCAAAACATAGCTGTAACAACTGCTTTGCTTTAGATTGTTAAGTTGTGCTTTCGTGCAAGAATGTAATTGTCAGAGCACTTACCGTGTGGGAGACCCAAGTCGTTTTCTTTTACATCTGCCACCACCCATGAGAATGATCTATGTACCAGACTGCAGAAAGGGCATTCTTCAGCCTTTTAGTTGAATCACCGCTGTGTTTTCCTGTAAAACATAAGTCTTGCAGATACAGAAAAAGAGGCATGCAAGAGACCATGGTTTTAAAGTCTAGTAGTTATGTCACTTGCTAAGAAAGGGACAGCCTCAGCTCTAGTTCCAAGACTATGCCTGTATTTCCCATCATTGCATAAAACATATAAACACTACCTCATACCTTCCATCACTCTTCCTTTAAAAGAAGAATTTCTGTTCAGTTCTTTAACAGAAAAGGTATTTTCAGAAATACTCAGTGGATGTGCACCCACACAAGTCACAGGCAAGCTGACCCACACCTCCTGAGCGAGGTGCTTAAATCTCAGATAGTGATTAGAACTGGATACAATCTTCTGTATTTTTGTTTTCTATACCTTTTTATCAACTATTTTGAAGTATCTCCTCACTCAACATTTTCCCCTTCTGAGACACTTTTACTGCATATCTCCCCTAGGACACCAAGGCATGCAACATTTGGATTCTGGATTCCAATTCACAACCAGATGCTCAAAGGTTACAATCCTCACCTCTACAGCAGATCTCTGCTACCTAGAAAAAAGCATTTTGCACACTCCAGAAAATAAAACCAACATGCACATTTTTAGCAGCCAGGCTCTGGAAGCCTGCTTTCCTCTAGATTTCCATCTTCTGTCTTTTTCTCCTGTCTCCTTGGTTCCCCACAGCTTCCCTCTTCTTTCAGTCAGTCTTCCCAGTATTTTATCAGATGGGCAAGCAGCAGTTGCTCATCATTGTAGCTGCGCGGATGAGCCAGGCAGCCAGATATCTTATGAATGCTTCCACCATGAGAATCCAGGCTTTCCTGCCTTCTCTTGGTGGAAGAATTCATTGGGAGTCCACATCCTCACCAGATGCTGTTTTTCACCACGCATCCAGCAATTTAAAACTTCTAAACCATTAACTCTTGCCAAATGTAGCTGAATTCACCAGCAGATTGTGAAGAGTTTGGACAATAACATATAAATATACATATGGACAGAGATTTTTGACTTCTAGAGAATCAGGCTTAATATTTAATGAGGAGATTAGGCTGGGCTGGTGAAAGAGAAGAATACAAATTAAGCAAATAGCTAGACTTTCTAAAGACGAGATTCACCCAGCATTTACACCACCACCCTTTTGAGGATATGCTCAAGAAACCACCAACTCAGCAGCCAGGTCTCTACAGACAGAGACCGTCTGTGTGAGCAAATGGGGCCAGGGAATGGGCCCAAGACCTGACATATCCAGGCTGCTAAAATCTTAGCAGTGACAGCACTCTGGGCTGAGCACACAGCAGGACAACGCTGTAAGGACAGGTGTGAGCCTGGACAAGGAACACTTTCCCATGGGTACTTTGGATGCAGTCCCTCTCTTCTGTGAGGGTGACTGAGCTGTACTGATGCAAGCCAGGCCGGGCCAGTTGGCTTCAGGAGCAGAAAATAAATCCTGTAGAAGTAGCCAGAGAAACTGAGACAACATTATGTGTTAATGTTGGCCCAGCTTATTGTTCATGGAGAGCGGATGGATAAATAGGGAGAGCATAGCTCCATCCACCACTGGAGCCCTTTGGCTCTTCCCAAGCAAGCAGCGCTGAGCCTGCATTGCTGTGAGGACAGACAGCATTCACAGTTCCAGAACTCAGCGTTCCCAGATCCTGAACTGATGTGCTCATGGTAAAATGCGCATTCAAAACACCCCTCTTAGACAATGATCTAATGTTTTTCCATAATACAGGGACTGCTAAATCCTTTTTTCTCTCTTTTTCAATCCTTCTGTGAAAAACTGAAATTCAGAAACTTGAAGACAACATTAACAGGGCCTCATAAACAGCATTTTCTGTTGCCCCTAAGCGTCAAATCACTGCTCAGTGAATTCAGTCATGAACTAGAAGACAGGAGTAGTAACAGGAGTTAGTCAGAAATCCTTAGTCCTGGACTTAAACCTTTTTCTCCCCATATTTTACAGGCTGCACAGGGTTGGCAAAATATAGATACAGAAACACACATGCACCCAAATATTTCCATAAATATCAACACACATATATAGATATCTATTAATACATGTACACAATAGGTGTACTTGTATCTACACAATTTCTTAAACATGTGCCGAGTATAAATATCTAAATACATATGTGAGTATGTAAGTTTGTTTAGACATATGCTCACATACACAAGACAGATAAAATACATTAAATACTCGTTGAGGAGCAGTTCATGACATACATCCTGAAATGTTTTTGTAAAGATTCTCTTAAGGATGAAACCGGAAGAGCGATCTGCTAAAAAAGTGTCCACAAGATGCTGGCCCGATCCTGTGTTTCCCTGTGCTAGCCTGTATCACACACACGAAATTACACACACAAAAATTCCCATAAAAGCCAATATGACCTTTTGGGTAAACTTTGATACAGAAGCAGCCCTTTATGAGCATTTCAGCAAAAACAGAGCAGGTTTTGGGTCATTTTCATGAGTGACAGAATAACCACTGTAGCTAACATGAAGAATTCTACTCTAATTGTTCCTGGATTTTTGTAAATAAAAACTTTCAGAGACTAAAGAGTAAAACACAGGGTCAGGTAATCACCTTCTCCAGCCCTCAGTCACATACTCAGAAATGAAAAGAATTGAAATGAATACACCTTTATTTCAAGACTTTCCTGCTTTATTTGACAGTATCCATTTTTTAAAGCTGACCTTTTCTTTAGGCTTCAAGCTCCTATTCCCAATATACTTTGTATTTTATACAGATGAGTTCAGGAGCATACTGGTTTTCTGGAAGTTTCTTAATACTATCTACCCTGGTACCAGGTTAGAATTGGAAATACTTAATTTTACACTTGCTAAAAGGACACTGAAACCAATTCCCTTCTCTTCAAGTCAAAGTCTAGCTTAAGAATTTTGGTCCACTGCTGTAAGGTCTGTTCTCCTCTCTTCACACACCCTGGACTTCAATTGTCATGCTCATAGCAGTGTTGGTATTAAAAGCCTTAACACTAATGTCAGTGATAGCATCAACCATTTATGTGAAGATTAATACCTCTGGCTTCATTCTTACTGAACCCACCATGCTGTAATTTTGTTAGCAAGATTTTTAATTCTCAGTTATATATAGTTTTACTGACTATTAGCTTAAAAGGCAATACCTTTCCAAATGTCCTCTTATCTAACTATCAGTGACTGATAGCAGCAGAGAATCATTCCTACAACTACTTTCCCACAAAATGCAGCCCAGACACTTTATCAATAATCTCCTCAGTCACTGGTGACAATTTCTGCAAGACAGATAAAACCTCCAGTTTTCTTTGTGTTTACTAACATTTGAAATATGCCCTAACTGCTCCTTTTCAGTCCCTACAACAAGGTAATAAGCTAAATAACAAAGTTCCTTAGGAAATTAAGCAATTAAAAAGTATGGCAATGTGATTATGCATATGCAACATATGAAAAAAAATGAACAGTGCTACATTTCTCTTTACAAGTAAATAAATAAAGGACATAGAACCTCATACCCATTTTGAAATAAATCTGATGATAGCTGAGTCTATGGAATTTTGTTTTCTGACAAGCAGAGCACTTTTATTTGAGACTTTTAGTTAGAAATTTGTAAAGCTGGGGGAAAGCAGCTGGGCATTTCAGAAAGGGAAGGAGAAGGCTCATAAATTAACCAGTTGGCACAGTCCTAACTATAGTATCACGAACAGTGCTGTTATAATATTATTGCTGTAGGTTAATGTGATCCTTTATACAGCCTTTTTTTCTTCCACAGTAGCCCATTTTCAAGAAGTAAAATGGTGTCATTTGAATTGCAAATCCCAACACATATATAGTTTGATTCTTTTGGAGCAGGATGAGTGACAGTGGTATATTAGAGTTAACAAACCTTACCCACTTTTAAATACATTTCTGGTATTGAAAGCTAACAGAGCTGAAATCTGAATGGGTAAAGACTCTGCTCTGGCATTCATTCCCTTATTGGAGCCTTGAAAGGACCGTATGGAGGGAACCTGATAGAAATTTCGTGTTGCTGCTAAATAGAACTCAGTCCAAGGTAGGAAAATAAAAGGTTAGGTCTGTCGTCTTTTATAACATTTCATTCCTGGGGGCCACTGCTTTCAAAACTGAAACTAGGGGCTGTGCAGCCTCTTTGATTCAACTGGTCCCTCAGCTTAATGGACTACAGGCCTTGCAAAATTGCTGAATCCAATCTTTTGAAAGATTCTGTGCTTCCTGTACAGAAATCCATTAGTGCATGTGGCAGCAACAGAAGATTAAAAAAAAAAAAAGGAAACTTCAGGAAAATGTGCAGTGGGAAGTAGATAATAATCTCCTTCCAACAGTCGTCTACTCAGGAAGCTGTTTTCAGGTCTAGTACGAAAGCTTAAGCTACATATTGCCATCAACAACAACTAGAGGCACACCTTAGACATACATACATAGAGCAGCCAAACACCACAAAACTGACAGAGCAATGCCAGACTGAATTAATCTGCTAATCTTCACTTGTTTTTAAAAAAAATGCTAGATCCCAAAGGGATATATAAGCATATTTTTATAGGAGGGAGAAACCAAATTTATAACAGGAGAAGTGGGACCCAGCCAAGGCTGTGTTCAGGTGCTTTGTATGAGAAATACCTGTCCAAGCAGGAATTAAAGGCAGAATTGTTGAGTATCACCCTCAATATGCTTTCAAAATTTAAGGAAAAAAGTAGCAGTAAGACAATTGTACAAATGATACAAATATTCTCTTATAACTAAGGTACCCATCTGTTTAAAGCATTGAGAAATAGAGCACTCCATACCATGGGCACAGAATCTAACACAATGTGTCCCAACAAAGATGTTTCATGTTTTCATAGTTAATCTTCCATTCAGCCATTGTACTTTGATGTGCTCTGAAAGCAGAAGAAATTTACTCATCCGCCCTTCAGGCTGCAGCAGCTGTGACACTGCAGAGCAAGATAAAGGGACTGCTCCGTGGCCAGGGCATGGCAGAGACCTGCCTCCATTTGAGGCTGATAACTCATTCTGCCACTTAGAGCTCCAGTGTTCAAAAAACAACAGATTTATGCTCAAAAATGGAAGTTATTTGAGTGAGAGACCTATAAAAAGAATGAGTTCCATACAGGAGCAGACATTAATTTAAATATACCTCAGCATCAGCTTAGTTAAGGAGTGTCTGATCCTCATTTCAATAGGTTTCAAGTCTTCATCATAAGCAAAGAAATCTTTTCTACTCTTCCCTGTTTTTGTAAGACTAACACCTGTAAAATTCTTTGAATTTAACCCCTCACCATCCACATGATCTTAAATGCTGACAGCAAACATAGAAACTAACACTTTTAATGCTCTCTTCCCCTGCCAAAATAAGCCAGAAGACATCCCTAATAATGTTAATATGTTATTGCCTGAGCCATCCTGCATTTATTCTACAGTTACTGTAATAATCATTAACTTGAAGACCAAGACAGCATCAATTTTACATGCTTCAGGAATAAATTCCCAACATCAGGTGAAGGCATATACTCACAGGTGGACATTCATGATTTCTTTAATAGTGACTTTCTAGCCTGAAAGAGAGCAGTGGCTTTCTTTCCTTCATCCATCTTAGAACCAGACAGAAACCCAAGGTTCTAGGATTGTTCCTAGGTTGCTCCTGCAAATGCTGCATAGACAACAGGTTTCTCATACATCACTTATTTTAAGCGTTGTCTTCATTTTTGTATTTCAGGGGTTTCCAAGAGGTGAATGACAGATGTAGCAAGTATTTTTAGCTGCCAAAAAAAAACATTGGTCACTTCACCCATTGTTCAAAGTCTTTGACTAAACAGATTCAGGATGTGAAGGATGCAAGGGGAAATTCTATGCTACATAGCATACTGTGGGTTTTGCAATATCTGAAAAAAAGACAGTCTGAATGTGAAAATCACTCAAAAAACTGATTTTAAATCTCTTTGGCAGAACAGACTGTAGAAGTTAGAGACAGAAAAGACCATAGAAGAAATCCACATTTGCTAATGAAGATCATTCCTTCCAACAAACTTACCTTTAATATACTGTTGTTTCAAATCTATGTTTATGGAAAAATCTGGCTGATCCTCGTGGAAAGATCTGTAACCAATGTATTGCATCACACTTCTCCTCACAGTCTCCCCGATCTTTCCCAGTTTCATTATTCAATTCTTTTCATAAATATCCTAAATACAAATGCTTTCATATTACTAGTTACTATTTAAGAATGAACACAAGTGGACACACTTAAGCAAACAAGCTTTATGGGACCACCTGTACAAAGCTAGTATTTTTTAATTTATACATTTAAAAGAAATAAATATTCATTTTGCATCAGAGGTGCTTGCGCATGGCTTGGGATTTGATGGTCAAACTCGAGGACTGGGAAAAAGAGTGAAAGTAGCTAACAATGGAAAAATAAATTATTTTCATATATTCATTTATTTACCTACTAGGGACATATTTAAAGGAGAAATTACCACCCTCCACTTTATCTGATTACTCTCCACTTGTAATGCTTTTTGCCTCCCTTTTGCTTCCTAAACAGGCAAAAGCTCTTTGTCATGTAACACAAAAGGAGCTACTTTTCACTGTTTATCAGACAATGTTTTATACAATCTTATGATAATTCAGTCTGTCCCTTTAGGATTGAAGAATACCAATAGTGGAACAGTAGTAACAAAACCAGCCAATATAATGGCAGAATTGTCA
>VZRJ01000580.1:71342-101879 GCA_013397565.1 Ptilonorhynchus violaceus | reverse complement strand
GGTCGTTTTGCTGTCATATGTCATGTTGCGAGTTATTAGCGGTTGATTGCATCTTACTTGTTTTACCCAGAAAACGTCAATTTCCATGTCTCCATTTTCAGGTGATGTCTGTTGATTCACTGTTGGCATGACTTGTTTTATTGCATTGGATGACAAAGCAATGGCTTTAGCTGAAGTTTCCCGGAATCAGTAAGGGTCTTCCGTCCACATCCACTTTGGAACGACACTGGCTTGCAGGGTGTCTCCCTTTTCTACATCTCGGGCAGTGACTCAGCATTCTTGCACTCTCTGCAGACTCTGGACAAAACCTTCTGATGTGTCCGAACTATCCACATTTGAAACATGGTCTCTTGGCAAGTTCTGCTGCCGTTACTTCTCTGGAGTTGTCTTGATGTTTTCGTAAACAGGTGTGTGTTTACCGGAAAATTTCAATAATTTCCTAAAAATATGAATTTATACCTGAATAGCTGCCTCTAGTTCCATCTTTTATAGATGCATTTGTTACATGGTTATAGCTACACACAGAGTTAGCCCTGAATTCTAACTTGGGCAAGCTGCAAGCTTCAGCACAAGTCATCTAGTCTCCTGAGCACCATTGGTAGATAGTGTGTGTGTATCATTGAAGCAGCTGCAAACTAAAGAAGGTGTAAAAGCTATGGAACCCTGTCAGCGGCTCTCTGCAGCATATTACAGGCTGGGGAGTTCCTGCCTAGGGATACTGGAAATATCATTGGATGCAAGGGTAGAAGAACATTTGAAGATTGTACAAGACTTGTTAGAAGGGGAATGACGTCAGGGAGAGAGAAATCAAGATGCTTTAGAATCATAATTTTACTAGCACTACGAGACATTTTTGTAATATACAAAAGCAAGGATTTTTCAGGTGACATGTTTATATTATAAGCAGATGCTGCTTATTCAGCAAGCACCAATGCATGGCTCTTGCTATTGTGAAGTGCCTTGGTACATAGAGTTCAGTAAAAAAAGGAAAAGAATTTTCAGAAACATGAATAGTCTAGAGGAATGAATGAGTAGTAAAAAGACACTTAAACATGTTGCTGTTAATAATTCACACTTTCAGGATGTCCAGGACTTTGGAGTTCCTGTTTCAGAAATGCTGCATCTAAATAAAATGGAAAAAGAGACTGGAAAAACAGCCGTTTATAAAAAAGTAGTTGTCATTTCTGCTGTCCTTCCTGAAGTGTGAGTGGACTCAAAGATATTTCACAGTGATTGATTTGGTAATTATCTTGAGCATATTTGAACTTAAATAAAACTTTGCCGTAAAAATTTAATGGATGTAGTCTTCACAGAAGCCCCACATACCCTCACTGATAACAGTGGGATTACAATGGATGTACTGGAGATTCTGGTTGGATTTGCTTTTATGGGGTTTAGCTGTCATGTTAGTAAATGTAAATAGTGAATGAAAAGGAATTAATAAGATAACTTTAGCCATACTCCAAAATGATAAGGAGAACAGGCTAACAAGGTGAGAATAGTACTTCAAGTTTTGACCCTGGTCTTTATCTCCTGGACTGTCAGAGGTTTATCCATGTCTGAGGCATGAAAGAAATACCTTTTAGGATATGACTTTGAAATAAATATAATGGGTTGCTAGGGAATAATCAAAACTTTCTATTCTTTTGTGCTGTTGGAAAGGAGCATCTCGAACTTTCTATTACTTTATATTGTAGGAAATATCAAAATAAACCTCAGATTGACTTGTATTCAATCTGAGGAATAAACAAAATGTTTTGAAATTTGCATTCATAAATGCTTGTACTTTAATGGAAGGGTATTCTTCAGAGGGAAAAATGATTCTTCATATCTGGATGACAAGGATCTGTTCACCAGTCTGACTGGACTGTTTTCCATCTTGGTTGCCGCTTGTAGCTTTATGTCCAATTTCATCATATTGGTTCTGGAGTGAGTTATCTGAGGGGCCTACTAGTGCCATCGTCTAGTTCATGTATAATCTATTAGACATTATTCATTTCATACCTATGGCCACCATAGATATTTGTTGTTAGACTTTTCTGCCTAGGCAGAAGGAATCCAAATTTCTGGCAGCCTGGAATGGAAACAAGGCAAAGCAAGGCATCAAGAAACAGATTAAACTGGCTATTCAGCAGTTTTTTCCCTTTAACAAGGGAAAAAAAAGAGCAACACTTTCAAAGTATCCCTTAAAATTTCAAAATTAAAGTATCCGTTTAATTTTGAAAAGCATTTATATCGGTGCTAAACTCTGTCTGAGGCTTTCCAATTTCCCTTTCAGCTTTCCAGTATTTTGTGTAGAAGACACACTATTAGGAGCAGCCTATGACAGATACCTGTTACTTTGTGCTCTTGAAGCCTTTTCACAGGCTTCTGAAGAGCCAGGGAGGGAATAAGTAGCTGAAAAGAAGGTTGAATTTTTCATAACTGTCTCTCTCCATTGAATATGTGAAGCTGTTTCTTCTGCTGCACTCATCTGGGGATCCTTTGCATGACACTGGGGCCTTAAAATAAATCATTTCTATGTGGTTATGAGATATTTAGTTCATTTCCAGTGTGCTTGTCAGGCTGCCAAATGTCCGTTGATATTTCAGATATCTGGTATATATGTCCATGCTTCAGAGAAGGGAAGGAGTTACCAGTGCAAAGATGCTAGCCTCAAACCACCACTCCTTATGTTAATTATGTGAGCATTAATATGCAGAAAGAAATTATGACAGCTGAATTCAAATCAGCAGCTTTGTCCAGAACATTTCATAGATTTCATCAAGAATATCCTCCAAGTGTATACTTTCATGAAAAATACATTTAGTTAGACTTTTAAGTTACTTTTGCCTCTTCTAGCTTCATTGGGGCAATTTCCTCTTCTTTTTCCTCTCTTCGTTTGACATTCACTGTTTTCAGGAGATGAAGGGCCGGACAGGAGAAAGGCAACACTCCATTTTGTTGCTGCTATTGTCTTTCTTTTTTTACTCGTTGTTAGGTGATTATTTAATACAATTTCCACTAGAAACTGTGTATTAAAGTGGTTTTGGTTATGTGGTTTCTTTCCCATGCTGTTTCGCTTTTCATTTCATGTCTTCATTTTTTTTGGTCACAATCTATCTTTTGTAGACATAAGGCTTTTCTCACTGATTCTGTGGAAATGTCATTTTATGCTTTGCTAAGTCACTGAAAAATGCTTCTTCCTAAAAATGGAGTAAAAATATTGCATGACGATACATTTTATGCTACACAATAATTGCTGAGTTAACAATTTTGTGATTTTTTTTTTTTTTTTAATAATCCTTACTAAAACTGGTCAAGTAGCAGATCAAAACATGTATTACTATTGCAAGCTTTCTGCAGGTAATTCTGGATGTTGCTGGACAGGTGAGCTGCAGGATGTAAGTGTTCAAAAAAGTTCATTATATCTTATTAATAAGACTTTGCTTTTTTTTAAAATTTATTTTTCCTAAGAATTGGTGTCAGGGATGCTAATAAGATTATAACTGCATATGAGGTCCTTGTATGCTAAGAAGTGAACCAATGTAATACATTTGATGAGAACAACTTTATCATCTGTCAACAGAACAGTATAGCTTTAGGGTGTTGTTTTGCCTCCAGATTGTCTGAATTTTAAAATGACTTAGCTCTGATGGTCCAATTCTCTGCAGATTTGTAAAATATGCTTTTATTTTTCATTTTTCACAGTAAAACACAGCTAAGAATCTGACCAAAAATTGTCATTCATTGATAGTAGTCAAAAAAATCTGAAGATACTGATAATCTCCCTCTTTCCCTCAGTGTTATTTTTTCCTTTTTAAAAATTTTATTAGTCCAATAATATGGGCATCCAATAAGTAAATGCTCTATCACACTGCATTATAGAAGCAGATGGAGATTGAAACACTGATGGTTCCTATCCAAGAGCCTGAGATGAAGTGGGGGAAGAGAGGCTTGGGAGACTGGGAAAGGGCAGAAGATCTAACCCTGCTAGTTATATCTATGGTAATAATTTTTCCCAATGCAGGAAAAAATAGTACTCTTCAGAATAGGAAATGACACTCATAAATGCCATATGTGGAGTCATTCTAACAAAATATTATTGTTTTGTGATCCTCTTCTTATTTTTCTCTCAGTTTAATGCACATTTGCTTTGTAAACTTTTTATAAAATCTTGTCAAGGGTAAGGATTTACATCAATTTTAGTTCATGAAAAAGGAGGTCTTGAGGATGGTATCAGGGAGTGTGTGACAATTGCTTAAGGAACAGAGCTGTTTCCCAGTCTCATGGTTGTATATGCTGAATGAATACATGATACAAAGTCAATTTTCCACAAATAGTACTTTTTTCAATGCAGGAAGTCATGCAAAAACTCAGTCTGTAATGGTGGGAAACTGATTGTTCTACATAAAGTGCTATTTCTCTTTCTCGATAAGGAGGTGGGTTTTGCAGCCAGTTGCCATCTTGCTCTATTTGGAAGCTGTTGTTTCTTTGAGAATAATTGCAATTGGAGTATTGCATGCTTCTGTAACTGCAGAGTTCACACAACTTTGTCTGTGGCCAAGTTTTCTGAAACGGACATTCACATTTTTAAGAAAAAAGTGCAGGAAAACCAGCACTTCTCAATAGATCACTTAGGTGATCTAAGGTTGTAGAGAAACAGCTCAAAATTTCAATTTCTTCCATTATATAAAACCTTTACATTTTTAATGCTTAATCTTTAAAATAAATATGCATATATACTGTTAAACTCAAGAATTAGATACTTAAAGACTAAAATATGCCTTTATATTTATATCATCAATATAAAGAGACCATCTGCCTTATCAGCTTGCAGAATTAATCTTACAGATGCAGAAAACAAAGCTTTGTATTTTGATAGGTGGAACTTCGAATAACAGCCACCATTAATATGCTATATGTCTGACTAGCAAAGGTAAGTTTCTTTCAGGAGGCTCTTTCAAAGTGGGTTGTGTCAAAAGATGTGTCTGTTCCTTTCTGTCTTTTATTTCCTTATTTCCTTTCTCTGTTAGTTTGCAGAACTTGTGAGATTCATATTTGACCATTTTTGATTTCTTATTGTCCCTTCTGTTCCCATATTTTGAACCTTCATCATGAATGAATAAAGAATCTTCTATCTTCATTCTGCTGTAATTGCTCTATTAGCTTAACTCTTTACTCTCCCTTACTCGGAGGAAAGCTTCCAGAACCCTGTAAGAAATTTGGTCAGAAAATGTCTGTGGAGGCATCTAGACTAAAACTCTGCTCCAAGCAGCCCAACTTCAAAGCTAGGTCAGATTGCTCAGGGCCTTACCAGTCAGGTTTTGAAAGTCAGTTCCACAGTCCTCTTCATCTCTGTGTTTCAGCACTCTCGCTGAGGTGAATTGTTTCCTTATGACTAGTTGAAAAGATCTATGTTGCATCTTCTGACTGGTCTCAGTTGTCTTTTTTGTTGGGCATCTATGTCTGTCTCCCTTCTTTCTGTAACTCCCCTTTTAAGGTAGTGGAGTTATCTTCAAAGAGTGGCCTGGATGTCCAGTTAATTTGTTTCTTAGACTTCTCTAGTGAAGTGCTGCTTCACCGACTGCTTTTCCTGTTCCATGCCCTCTAGCTTCTTAACCATCTTTGTAACCCTCCATTGGACTGCCTCCAGCATGTTGAGGTGTCCTGTACAGGGGTGATACTGAAATTGGCCAGAAACTTTCTATCACAATTTGAAGCATTAGAAAGCAGGCATTCTTCATCAGTGCTGGACGTGTTAGAAGGCTATCTCCTTTAATGTGTGTGGTGAGAATTTACAACGAGATATTTATCCATCATAATAATACATATTCATTACAATGTGCCTCCTAGCTAATACATAAACATCACTTTCCTAGAACTAATTTGCATACATGTGCCTTCTACTGGAAGTCCTTCTGTGGTCCTGGAGGCTTGTCTAAAGGGGTCTCTGGTGGTTGTTTTCACTGAATCCTTTAATATTACAGGTGACTTTTCCTTGAACATTTTCTTTGGGCATGTACTGTTGCTTCTTGTTACATAGCTTGCCAAAAAACCCACTGTAGTTCTCTTTATCTGTTTCTCCACTGATTAGAGCTACGTTTATCATCATGTGTGCATACACTTGTACATTTGCATCCTTTTATCTTTTTTGCTAGTTACTCTTTAAGCTCTATTCAGCAACTTCAGGGGAACTAAAAATGCATATTCTCTATGTTATTTATCAAAGGCACCCCAAAACTAGATGCTGTTCGAGATGTGGCTGCAGGAGAGTCAACTAGAGAGGAATAATCTCTTCCCTTGACCTCCTGGCTTCCACTTGTCAAAGTAGCTCAAGAAGGAATCAGCCTTTGTTTCAGCAAGGGCTCACTGCTGACTCCACTGGGAGTGAACCTGTTGAGATGTGCAGTGTCAGTTGTTACAGCCAATAGCCACTGCCATGAATTTCTAAATTGAATTGTTTTGTTGGTTTCACCAACAAAGTGAGGAGGAAACTGTTCAAAAGAAGTATGCATGGCACTATTGGTTGGGGTGAATAATGAATGGTTTGGCTGCTGGAGTGGTTAACGTTTGTCTTGGGAAGCAAAAGCTTGTGAAGTATTTGAATAGGTAACAGGTCATTTATGAAACCTTGATTTCAAGGCTCCAAATACTGAATGCCTTCTAATTTGGAATCTTGGCTGTAATTGGAAGATCTTATAGGCATAGATGACTCAAAGAAGGGCAGGTCACCAGCTGTGGATGAGCTATTTTAATTTACTTTTAACCCAACACACTGAATGAATTGGGCCTAAAAAGCTGCCATCAATAAAATAATTATAATTAAGTCATGTGTCCTACTAGTAGCAAAATGAAAAGAGAATAAATCCTCACCCTCCCTAAAACAACCTTTCAAAGGTTTGGTTGGTTTTTTTTTTGATGGGGGTGAAAAAGACACTAATGGAAGACTTTTCCATCAGTGTGACAATTTTTCAATCAGAAATAAGATTCTAACGGCGATTTCAGTACTAAAGAAAACTGAGTTCTTTGGGCAAGTGGGTCACCCTCCTGGAGTGAAATATAGAAATGTGCAGTTTACAGATAGAGCTTTGGAAAAAGTCGAAGGCAACTGAATGCACTAAAGAGGACTAGTTACACTGAACAAAAGCAGCTGATGAGCCCCATGAGGTGTGAGATATGTGTCTCTAACCATTGTCGTTTACCTTGGTGTGCAAACCAAGATGATATAGGTGTGTTTAGAAGCAAGGCAGAATTACATACTAAATCTGTTATGCAAGAAATCTGTTATGTGGGTTTTTTTTCTTTGCCCCTAAATCTTCGTACTTGCCAGATTTGTTGGTTTTTTTTTAAGTTCATGTTTTAAAATAATTAATAAAAAGCTTTTAAGCACTAGTAAACCATTCCATGAGTGTCTATGAATCACACCCAGGATTTAAATCACTTAAAAGAATATAAATGACTAAACCAGAAGTTGTGGTTATCCTTTTATTAAGTGTGTTTGAAAGAAAACTTTGTACTCCAACTGTTTTTAATGATTAATGTTAGCACTGATTTTGTTGAACAGACATTGTTTTACTGGCGTTTTACAAGAACTTTATTTTCGTATTTCTTTTTCAGTCAGGATTTCACTTGACACAATTTTTTAAAATAAATCCAATAAATTCGAATGTATGGAATGACTTTCCAAATCATGTCATCCATTGTTAGGACAGTGATTCAGTGAAGGCAAAGAATATCTTACATCTACTTTGAAGTTTCATTTATTAAGCATTCAGTAGTTAATCTGCTTATCTGCATTCAGTGACCATTCTGTTCTCCACTTCTGATTGAAGATCTCTAAGAAAATGTCAGTTCTTTAAATGTGAGCTTTCTTGGCACTGCTTCTTCCAATCTTGTTTGACAAACTTGAAAGATGGGGAAGTGCAAACGATTTTTCATTCGGCCAATTTTTTTTTCTAGCAAAGAGAGAAGCTTTGAGGAAGTTTAAATTTTAGAGTAGCAGCACACTGAAGACTTTCATCTGATGTTTTCAATTTAGAAGTTCTTAAAAATAGAAGCAAAGCATTTTTGAAAATTTAAAATATTTTTCAGACAAAAAGTAGTGATTTACATAGTTCATGTGTATCAGAAAAAGCGGATTTTAAATCAGGTGAAGGAAATATGTAATTTTTTTTCAGGCTAGTTGCTATATACCCCATATGTAACATCTTTACCATTATGCATAGCCTAGTTCTACATGGCATTGTTAGAACTGTAGAATAGAAAGCTGATCTTTTGCAGCAGCCTCATTAAAATTTTGCATTAATATTATTGCAAAGCATGGTGCTTCTAGTTTGTTTTAAGAAGATATTCCTGTAAGTTTTTTTTTTCTTCTGATAAGGTTGGTAATATTTATTTTCATTGTCATCAGTATCTGTGCTTCAGTAACGAGTCCAGCAGGAATGTGATCAAAATGAACAGTTCTTGTGATAGAGTGTTTCTTAACAATAATGTGCAAAGGTCTTCTATCGGCAAAATGTATCTTGAAACAACTTTTGAAATCGAACACAGATTGTGGAGAGAGCTGGAATCACTGTAGCAGAAGTAAGATTAATTTTTTATTTTATCTGAAATTGAATCTAAGCAGTTGTTCAGATGTAGTATTATGGTATTAATTAATTAATTAGTCAGGGTTGAAAATCCATTTGATTCATTTGGGAAATTTTGGGATTTTTTTTGTGGTGGAAGTGGAAATGTAGTTCTCATTGGAAGGCAGTTTTATAACCACTGGCCAAATTTTATATCATAAGGCAAAATAATTGCTTTTACATAAAAGAAAAAAAAGGGACAAAGAATAGAGTTGAGATTCTGTGTCGTTTTTCTTTTCTAGAATGTATTCTTATTTCTTTTGCTATTTCACCTGAAGGAATATAAAAGCAGAAATGTGGGTACAGCTGCAGAGCTTTCAGCTGAAGCCAAGGAAAAGTATGGAAGTTTTACAGTATCAAAGGAATGTTTCTATTGGATTGCTTCATAACAAGCATTTTATAAGAAGTTAATTTGTCCCTTGTTTATGGTAGTGAAACTCTAAACCACTTTTTTCAACAGGGAAGATATAAAAGTTATTCTCCAAACTCTGTCATCCTTTTGTCTCTCACTTGTGTAATAGCATCTTGTTCCTTCTTTTTTTTTTTCCTTATTTGTCTCTTTTACTTGTTGTCTTTTAGGCAAAGAAAACTTATCCAAATGTCTTAGGCATGAAAAATAATAATTTCATAGAACCAATTGCTGATTGATTTTTAATTGGTTGCCATTTGATTTTGGCTCATAGCTATGTAGCTTTCCTTATCCTTTAGGATAACCCTTGCATCCTTTTCATGCTTTTATTCAAGCAATGTAAGTTAATGGAAACTCTCTCTTGCGATTCAGACACTGAAACAGTTATCTATCCTTGTCTCCCCCTTCACTACATGGAAATAGTAAAATCTTTACTATGTTTGGAGAAGTTGTATTCTGTTTGTGTTTAGCATGTTTTTAGTACCATTTCAAGGGCAAGAGGACTTTGTTTCTGCTAGCTTGTAGTGTGTTTTTGTTAGAGCAAATAAATATAAAAAATGGATTTTTTGTCTCACATTTCCTCATGGTCTTCCCAGATTTTATAACTATACTTCAAAATATTTGTTCTGGACAACATGTCAAAAGGAAAGAAAACTTTAAGCAGTATAATAATAATAATCATAATATGTTTATGAGAATGAGGTGCTTTCTTTTTCTGTTTCGTTTTCAGAAGCGCTACAATTTCATAAAGATTCACAGATACTCCTTTGTAGTGAAATCCTCTTTATATGTTACTTCTAGAATGTACAATTCCCCATCCCGTTCCATTTTTATACTTCTGCATACCAAAAAAACCCCATGCCTTTAGCTTAACCTGATACCATGATTATTCTGTCTTCATACATACTTTTTTTGCTTCCCCATTAACTTACTTGTATTGAAATAGGACAGAGATGCTTCACACATAGGGAAGGGTTTAATTTCCTGAAAGGTGAAGCTCTGCTTTGCTCCTATAATGAATCTACACACCCTGCCTTAACCACAGTAGGTAGCATGACTTCTATACCTTCCTCTAATTGTTTTTTTGTTTTAGAGAAACATTAAGAATTATCAATGGTTATAAAAGTTTTTAACTGTACTGTTAAATGATTCATTTGATACCATAATGGGATCATTAGGGATGTTCATATTAAAATCTTCATGTCAAAACAGGAGGGTGACAAACTTCTTTACTAAGGGTGTGGTCAAACACTGGAACAGACTTCCTAGAAAGGTGGTCAATGCCCTAGGCCTGTCAGTTTTCAAGAGACGTTTGGACAATGTCCTTTATGACGTGCTTTAACTTTTGGTCAGCCCTGAAGTGGTCAGGCAGTGGTCACATAAGATGATTGCTACAGGCCCCTTCAAACTGAAATTATTCTAGTCTTTGATTCTATTCTAATGTAATCTAAATTTATTTTCTTCTTATGAGACTATGAAGCTCTTCCCTTCTTGTTTCTCTCTGGCAGTGGTAGTTTTCTAGGTGTTGAAGCTTATAATATGAACCAAGAAGTTTGATGCTCTTTTGTAATGCCCAGGGCATTTCATTTTCTCCTCACAGAGAAGCAGAATGTACAAATTAGCTGTTATCTTTAAACTGCTTTTACTTCACTGATGTCCTGGTGATACTGAATTTGGCCAAAGAATAGACTTTTGAACACAATTTTAAGTATTAAAAAGCAGGCATTCTGTATTACAGCACTGGACACATATCAAAGATATCTCTTCTAGTTGAATGTGTGTCATGAAACTTTACAGCAGGATATTTATTCCATCATGATCATATGTATTCATTACAATGTACTTCCTAGCTAATACATAAACATCACTTTTCCTAGAACCAATTTACATGCCTCTGCCACTTACTGGAAGTCCTTTTATGGTCTTAGAGTGTCATCTGAAGGGGTCTCTGGTAGTCATATTCACTGAGATCCCCCGAAATTGTAAGTGACCTTGCCTTGAACTTCTCCTAGGGCATGCACTGTTGTTTCTTGTTACATATCTTTGCCACAAAACCCACTTAGGTTTCTCATTATCTGTTTATCCACTGGTTCCAGCTATGTTTAGCATGCTGTGTCTCTACTTTTACATTGTTTTATCTGATTTGCTAGTTAGTCTTTAATCTCTGTTTTGCAACTGAAAATTTCTGTTCTCTGTGTTGTCTGTCACTGGGCAGCCCCAGGATTGGAAGTTTAGATAGCCTTGGAAACACAGTAGCTTGTGAAACAACACAGCTCTGCAGCTGCCTTTTCGTTGGTCTTCCATTTGCCTTCCTTCCCCTGCAAATGCTTCAGTCCTCTCTGAAGTGCCTTGGAAGGCTTAGTGTAATGTAACCTGACTGGGGCAAAAGGCAGCCTGCAGCTTCTGTGGTGGGAGGACAGGAGAAGCAGAAAGGTCCATAGCTATGCTCTTGGCAGCCTAGACAGGGCAGTGTCATTATAAAGGATTAATAAACCTTCCAGGTATGGAAACAAAAAGTAACACTGAAGGCAACTTTGTCATTTTACTTTGGAAACACTTATTTTCCTCCATTTGAAGTGTTCTTCACGGCTCACGAAGTGAAAGGAGGCATCTATAAAGTATTAGAAAATAATTGTCAGGTCTTGTAAGTTGTTTGTCATTGCTGTGTATGCTGATGCTCGGAAATGGTTGTCAGCTGAACATTGCTGTCTTTAGAATTAATATATCATCAAGATTTTTGTTGGAGTGTACTTGAAAAGAGACTTCATACATTTTCTCTCTTTTCCTCTCTCTAAGGTTGTGTTTCTTTCAAATAGTTTATCAGTCCTGGCAATTTATTAAGAAGTTCTGATCCTGTTCCTCCTATTTTCTCTATTTTATTCTAATCTATTATTTGTGATGGGAAAAAGGACTGCAGAGAAAGAAGCAACACTGGGAAATAATATTTCTACTTATGCTAATTTCATGTTAATGACAGTTCTTTACATATCTAACTATAAACAATATGTTATATCTTGTAGAAGAACAAGAAGGTTTTTTATGAACCACAAATGCCAAGTAAATTTTGCATGAAATTAATTAGTTTATATATATATGTGTGTGTGTGTGTATATATATAATTTCATGTTAAGGTTTTGTGAAAGTATTTCTGACAAAAGATATTTAATTATAGAGGTGTTCAGCCCCATTATCTTCAACAAAGATATAAAATTTTTTTATGGGTGGTGGCAACAAGAACTGTCAGTATTTAGTCTAGCTGGAAACCTAAGCAATATAAATCCAGAGGAGCACTATAAAGTTCTGTCATAGCACCACATAAAATTTTGGACCCATTTTTGTTGTCTTAGTAAGTTGTTACAAAAAGGCAGATTTTGACTGTCATTTTGATATAATGATTTGCCTATATGATGGAACGAAGAAAAGAGTGGACAGTGAGAAATGGTTTGGAATTCTGTTAGCAACTGGTCGCATTGTCTTCTCCAGCATGACCCCTGTTAGGGTTAGCTGTTGGGCTGAGACCATGTTGGCTGCAATGTCTGGAAGTGTACAGAAATGAAGTAAAGTTCTTTAGTGTACATTGTGGCTGCAGATCAATATTCAGGAAATAAAATCGAACAGACTTTAGCAAATCTCAAGGATTGATATGTCTTTATTTCTAAGTCCTGATATGGCTGATCCGTCTACTCTGGTTGATTCACTAACACCTTGTTATATTTTTTTATTAGATGTTAGTCTGCTATTTAAGCGACTTTTTCCTGTGTCATCATCATTCTTGCTCCTTCTGATTTTGGTCACTAGGTCCACACACTCTGCTAGGTGTTTAGAGTGGACTTTTTAGTCAAGTGTCACTGTTCTGAATTGTGCTTCAGGAAAATTTGAAAAATAAATAGGCATATGAGTCTTCGTGTTAAGTGAAATGAGTTAATTGCAAATAACAATTTTTGCAATCTCTTTAGTGCCAACTATTCATACTATTATATTCACTTTTATTTTACATCCTTAAAAAATTGAAGTGTTTAATTATTCCCCCTTTTCTGCATTAACATATATATGGTAATCAAATCCTTAAATGGAAGTAGTAATTTTAAAAAGGTCAATAATCACCTCCAGAAAAGCTTTTCATGGATTTAACTTAGACTCTGATTTTGTGTTGGATATGCTTCCTCTGTATTTAATTCCACAGAATTTATTATAATGTTGATAATTCTAAAGGCACTGCTCTAAGAGTGAAAGTGAGGCAAGTTTTGCAGTGCTAGAGAAAATATGTTTTAATTACTAGCATAACTAGATGTCTTGGTTTGAAAGAGGTGTCTGTGAAGGAAGGCGGGAACCTTCCTGGAATAGAAAGGGTGACCACCTTACTCCAGATTATTATACCCTTGAAATTATGGGACTTTCAAGCAAAGATATGGAGAAAGGAATAACAGTCCCTTACTAGGATTATATAGCTACATATAACAAGATAGACAACCAGCAACAGTAAGAAAACAGAAAATCCAATAACAGCCTTTTTCTTGCCTGTTGAGCAATGTCCCTTTTTGGTGTATTTATGACCACAACTGGAAGGGGGCGCTGTTGGTTCCTGGTGAGGCAGTGCAAGTGTGATGGTTCCCCCGCGGCTGCAGGGGGCGCTGTGGCGTGAGCATGGTGACCTCTTCACGTGGCTAATCGTGACTTGGGCACAGGGGAAGGAGGGGAGACGGCTTGCCTTGTGCAGAAACTGCAGCAGATCATAGTCTCAGAGCCCAACACACAGGAGTAGCTGCAGGAACACGTGGCAGGAGCTCAGCGGGAGGTGGCCCCTCTCCCGGGCTTCAGACAGGAGTAGTCGTGGCAACACGCAGCAAGCAGGGGCCCGGCGGGGACTGGCCCTGGTCCTGGATCTTAGCACAGGAGCAATCACTGCACCAGAAGAATGGAGCGGATGGGGCCAGCCGTTTAGTCGAGCTACAGTGTAGCAGAGGCAGAATTAATCCAGTCTTCCCTAACATACCTCTCATATGCACCACTGGAATCTCATCTCTGTCTGTTGTACGCAGGGGTTCAGCTTGGGCCAGGCTGGCTCAGTTAGTGGAACCTGTGGTGTTAACTAACCACGTAGGCTTTGCTAAATGGAGGATCCCACTTCTTGAAGGTCGCACCTCCCATTGCTTTTAATGTTGCTTTCAATAGTCCATTGCACCGCTCAACTTTACCAGCAGCTAGTGCATGGTAAGGAATGTGGTACACCCGTTTGATAGCATGTTCCCTAGCCCAGCTGTTTATAAGGCTATTCTTGAAATGAGTCCCGTTGTCTGACTCAGTTCTCTTGGGGGTACTGTGCCTCCACAGGACTTGCTTCTCAAGGCCCAGGATGGTATTCTGGGCAGTAGTGTGAGGCACAGGGTAGGTCTCCAACCATCCAGTGGTTGCTTCTACCATTGTGAGCACATAACTCTTGCCTCGGCAAGTTTGTGGCAGCATGATATCATCAATCTGCCAGGCCTCCCCATACTTACTTTGGACCACCTTCCACCATACCACAAGGGTTTCACCCACTTGGCCTGCTTGATCGCAGCGCACGTCTCACAATTGTGGATGATCTGGGAGATACTGTCCATGGTCAAATCCACTGCTCGGTCTTGTGCCCACTTATAGATGACATTTCTGTCTTGGTGTCCTGAGGCATCATGGTCCCATTGAGCTAGGAATAACCCCCCTTTATGTTGCCAATCCAAATCAATCTGTGACAGCTCGACTTTTGCAGCCTGATCTACCTGTTTGTTGTTGTGGTGCTCCTTATTAGCCCAACTCTTGGGCACATGGGCATCCACATGACAGACTTTCACAGTTAGCTTCTCTACCTGAGTGGCAACGTCTTGCCATTCTTCAGCAGCCCAGATTGGTTTTCCTTTGTGCAGCCAATTGGCCTTTTTCCACCTTTCCAGGCACCCCCACAGAGCATTGGCTACCATCCACGAGTCAGTGTAGAGGAAGAGCTTTGGCCACTTCTCTTGTTCGGCAGTGTCCAAGGCCAACTGGATGGCTTTGAGCTCTGCAAACTGGCTCGATCCACCTTGTCCTTCGGTAGCTTCTGCAGCTTGTCGTGTAGGGCTCCATGCAGCTTCTTTCCATTTCCAGTTTGCCCCCACAGTGCGACAGGAGCTGTCCGTGAAAAGAGTGTATCGTGTTTCCTCTGTTGGCAGCTGGTTGTACAGTGGGGCTTCCTTGGCAAGCGCCACCTGTTCCTGCTCCTCTTCATCCGCCAGACCAAAGTTCTCACCTTTGGGCCAATTGTAATTATTTCCAAGATCCCAGGGCGATTTGGGTTTGGCAACACCTGGCGGGCAGGGGCCTGGTAGGGCGTGGCCCCGGTCCAGGATCTCAGCACTGGAGCAGCCGTGACAGCAGAAAAACAGAGTGGCTCACCAGCCAGCAAGGTGAGCTACAGTATAGCAGAGCAGCCGACTGCTCCCAGGAAAAGGGGTGCTGTTCACTGTTCTGAGCCCAGCACAGACCGGCCCACCCCTGGCTACGAGACTGCTAAGTCACAGTGTAGCAGTGCCCAGCATGGTACACACACACCTCCACGCATGCTGTGCTCCAATCCCCAACCAGAAGAGAGAGAGCAACTCCCGGCCCTGCCCCTACCAGGATCCCGGGCCAATCCCACACATATTGTGATACCCCCAAGCCGGGAGGGAGGAAGGGGAAAAAAGGAGAAATAGTAACAATTTTTGGGCACAACCTGAATATGGGGTAACAGTCCCCAAGACACTAGAAAAGTTACGTAAGCTTCTAAGCATGTAAGAACTATTTGCCAGTCTAAAATAAAAGCTGCAAATTTCAAATATAAATTAAGAAATTGTTTTGAGTTTAATAACTTCTGTTAAACGTGATCCCCTGTCTTTTCTGTCAGATGATCTAATTGATATAACTGAATTTTAAATTAATCAGGGTTGTCTTGATATTTAGTAACTCTTATTAAAGTGTCTTTTGATATGCTTGATAGGTTCAGCAGGATGCTTCATTTGGCAAAGATAAGATCAATTTTTGTAGCTGTGTGCATTTATGATGGGAATGTGTGTTCAACGAAGGGCATTATCAAGAAAGACCTTTTGTCACTCCTAATTTCTCATGTGTATGTATTAAGACACGTATCCACTCGTACAACCTCTCATGAACCTGTTGCAAATTAAGTCTTTTTCTACCAAAGGTCAGAGTTGGTTGGAAGGATGTTCCAGGTTTTTATGAACGGAGATGCAGTGGATATTATGAAAAGTGATGAAATGATGGTTAAAATGCATTTGCATTTGGGTTTGAAACAGAGAGATAAGAATTATGTTCTATATGAGCAATTCTGTAATTTCGTAAAGTTATAAAACATCAATAAAATACATTAGGCATTAAAAGAAAAAGTATCAGTAATATTGAAATCTTAATCAGGTGCAAAGATGAACATGGAAAAGTTACATAGTTCTGTACATTTTGCTTAATTGTGCTTGTTGAAAGGGTATCATTTTCTCTTTAGATCGTAAGCTTTGAAAGAGCACTGGTAACTTTTTTTTCAGGTATTTAACCTTTAGAGTTTTTAAGTACTTCAGTAATAATTTCAACTTTCCCCCCGTAATTTAGGAAAATTATAAAATCACGGATTTTTAAAATAGCTCTGTACACCTCCTCAGCATTGAGCTGTCTACGTTGGCATAATGTTCAAGTAGCTGAGTTGAGTTTGGTACAAAAGTTGCTGAAGGAAGCAAAAAAAGCTGTTTTTTTAACAGACTTTTCATTATATCTTGCTCCTTGCTCCAAGCAGCCTGTCATATGATCACTGTCATCAGTCACCGGAAGCTAACATGAAGCTGCACTGCAGTTTCAACAAGAAAAGAACCACTCCGTTTTTCAGGATTGCAAGCTGTAACAATCTGCAGATGCATTCTCAGGTGAACAATAGTTGCACAGCCATGAACTACCAACACATGATGAATGGATGGCCACATAGATGGCTATGAGCACCAAAATCACATCTCAGTTTCAGTGTGTGTGCAAACAAATGTGTGAGAACAAAAACTGAGCTTCACTTTCACAGGGGCAAACTGGCAGCTGGGGTTAGGGAGAATCTTGTGTTCTTCTAGGTGTCCCAAGTCATCAGTGCTTCTGGGTCTCACATCAACATACTGTGTGCCTCTTTTTCTGTCTGTAACTTCAGGTCATCCAAATCTGTGTCTCACCCAAATGCATTTAGGAGAGAAATGTATGTAGCTTTGTTTCTAGATGGTGTTACTTGGGTTTGAGTCTGTTACCGGTTGACTTTATGCAACAAATGTGTCAGTTATAAACCTTTTGTTTTAAAAAGCTTGGGAGTTACACTAGATTTTCACAATGAAAAGTACACCTGTTTAATAAGAAAATTTAAAAATTGTGTTCTTAGAAAGGCTTCTGAGCTTGCTTCATCATGTGAAGATTTAGAACAGTCTTAAGTTTTTATCTTGTTCCAGATGGAGCTACACTCTATGTGATGGAACATAAACACAGTGTGTTTCACAGTATTTGCAGGAATTTCTGTTCCCTGTTTTGCGGTTCCCACACAACAAAAGTAGCGTTGCCCATACTGAATAGAGGATACCAGCAGCTCTGGTTCAGAAAAACTGAAATCTTGCCTGCCTGAGGCTCCTTAGGATAGGTTGTTTGTTCAGTAAGCATTTTTAACATTCTTCTGGTGTACTGCATTTTTCAGTAATGAGATGACTGTAAAAAAACCATAACCTTTTAAATTTAAAACATTTTTAATTAGGAGAAATAAATATTTTAATGAGATACTTGAGTAGTGTAGCCATTAGTAATGCCAGAGGTTAAGGTTGCTTTCAGGCTTCAGATGCTTGATATTAACCCTATTGGCAGTGTTTTTAAAGTAGTGGTAAAATACATGCACCTTTTCTGAAAAACTTTTTCAAGACTTAAAAATATAACCTAAACATTTCAAATAGCCCTGTAACAGGGAAAAGAATATCACTATGGCAGTTGAAAAACAAACTATGAATATATAGAGTTCTTAGAAAAGAAATGTTGGATTCAATTCCCTCAAGACTAAACTTTATTATTTATCTACAGGGTAGGTGCTGCATACCTAGTAATTTCAGCTACCTAGCAGCACATAAACTGCAATCTGATGGACATAATTCTGTGGAACTTGTTGAGTGAATATTGCAGCTCAGCCTGTTTAGTGCATCTTTTAATTTTTTAGCTAGAAAAATTGGATACTGATAGAAATAACTCAGCTTCAGTTACTGAACCAAAAATGTTACTTTTATAATAAAATGAATGGTATTTTTGATGACACACACAGTCTCAAAAGATAGATGATTCAGAACCAGATGATCCAAAACGTTTGGAAATAAAACTTCTAAATACTTCAGAAATCACTAAAAACAGATCTGCTTTTATCCTAATTATTACATACAAGTAAGAAATGTGCTGGAAGCAGGAAGGAAAGGACCTAGACATTATTTCCTGTAAATACAGGAAGAAAAATATGACACATAAGTTGAATACATACAATCTCTGGTCCTTTCTTGGTCACGTCTTACAGTAGAAATAAGAATTTAAAGTAACTTTTATTTCTTAACCAGTAACAGATAAATTTAGTTTTGGGCCTGCTCTTGAGAGTTTAAAAATGTCCATAACATTATAGTTCACCCAGGTGCTAAAGGCAGTGATTTTGTGCCAGCAGAAGATAGCTGCTATCCACAAACTTTTAAAACCTTGTCAAATGAGCCATTGAAAGCTTCAAGTATCTGCTGACTTAATGAAGTAGAACATTTATATTGGGAAGTATTAATAAAAATTGGAATTGTTTGATGTTGTCCTGCTGGTTGTGCATAAAGTCACAATTCCCTTAATGCAACCCAAATTACTCTGTGTGAAACTCCATTGGAGTAAAAGGCAACCATGGGAACAGCAATGAAACACACACAGACTGCTTCAAAGGGGGAAGTGAAGAGCAACAAAAATAAGATACTGGAGTAAAATGGAAACGGCTGATGAGGCAGCTAATGTTATACCAATGGTCAGTGTGGTTTAGAGACAGCAAGACAGCACTAAAAAAATGTATTACAAATGAAATAAAGTAACAAAATGCTACTGCCACAAGAGAAGGAACCCTTGTTGATCATGAAATCATGAAAGGCTATACAAAAAAAGTCAAAATAGTAAGTATTGCTGTATTTGGAATGAGGCAGAAATCATACATCCACTTATGGGATGCTATGCAAGGAATAGAAAGTTGTAACTTTTATAACAAAGGATGTTGTCAGAGAACTGTTAAAATATTTTAAAATCAACCAGCTTGGAAAATTTAGACTCAGGACTTTAAGTTCCAAGTGCTACTGGCTTTCCCAGAAGCCCCTGTCTGCACCTCCTTTGCATTTCACCTTTTGAGGTAATGTTTTGTTCTTTTCTATGACGGTTTTACAGAACAGAAAATGGATGTTTTCTGGTCAGTAGTGGTGTTTCTCAGGAATCAGTGTTGGGCCCAGTCCTGTTTAATATCTTTATTGATGATGAGGACGAAGGGATTGAGTCTACTGTTAGCAAATTTGCTGATGACACCAAGTTGGGTCAGAGTCTTAATCCACTGGATGGTAGGAATGCCCTGCAGAGGGACCTGGACAGGCTAGAAAGATGGGCCAAGACCAATGGCATGATGTCCAACAAGACCGAGTTCCAGGTCCTATACTTTGGCCACAATAACCCCCTGCAGCACTATGGAGGGGCAGAGTGGCTGGGAAGTGCCCCAGCGGAAAAGGACCTGAGGGTGCTGGTCAACAGCAGCTGAACATGAGCCAGCATGTGCCAGGTGGCCAAAAAGGCCAATGGCATCTTGGCCTGTATCAGCTATAGTGTGGCCAGCAGGACCAGGGCCAGATTGTCTCCCTGTACTCGGCACTGGTGAGGCTGCACCTCGAGTCCTGCGTCCAGTTCTGGGCCCCTCAATTCAGGAACATGGAGGTGCTGGAGCAGGTCTAGAGAAGGGCAGCAAAGCTCATGAAGGGTCTGGAGTGCATGTCCTGTGAGGAATGGTTGAAGGAGCTGAGGTGGTTTGGCCTGGAGAGGAGGAGGCTCAGGGGTGACCTTAACACTCTCTGCCGCTCCCTGAAAGGATGTTGTAGCCAGCTGTCAGTCTCTTCTCCCAGACAACCAGCGATACAAGAGGACACAGTCTTAAGCTGCAATGGGGGAGGTTCAGGTTGGACACAAGGAAGAATTTCTTCACAGAAAGGGGGATTAGATATTGGAATGGACTGCCCAGGGAGGTGGTGGGATCACCATCCCTGGAGGTGTTTTAAGGAAAGACTGGATGTGGCACTCAGTGCTGTGGTTTAGTTGACATGGTGGTGTTTGGTTAGAGTTGATCTCAGAGGTCTTTTCCAACCTAATTAATTGATTGTTATTCTGTGATTTTTTTAAGTGTGTAGATAGCTATTTTGATATAGTACTCATGTAAAGTTTGCCCCATCTTAATGCAACTTCACAGGACTTTAAAATAAAGCAGAATATTAAGCATTAACATGTATTTTAGTGTATTTCTACTTGCTTGGCATAATTAAAATATGTTGGTAAAGTTTACCATTTGACTGCACACTATTTCATCAAACAGACTTAGGGAAGAACTCCTCAGACAGAATCTGTTAGGTTTGAACTTTGCCCTGAGTCAGTGGCTCCCTGTCTGAACAGTAAAGCACATTTTCTGAAGTCTAGAGACTTGAGGAGCTTTGGCATTATTGTGCTACATATACTCTGTAGCTAATCCAGGAAAGTACTATTAAGAATAAAGAATGGCAGGCTTCATTTTGTTTTGGATTATTTTTCATCTTTCAGTGAAAGGTTTTCCAAATACATAACTGTTACTAGTAAAGACCATGGTAAAGTCTAAAGTAAATAAATCAAAATCTATTAGTAAATGTATACTTAGAATTCAGAAGGTTTTTTTCTGATTGCAGGAATTGAGATAAATATTGCACTTAAGACACAAGAATTGGAGTCAAAAACCTAATTATCTTCCTGAAATGCCAAAGATTATAACTTTTTTCTAGAATTTGTAAAACTAATAATGATTTTGAGCCTTCTGAAATCCCAGTGCTATGTAAATATCAGCAATCCAGTGTCCAAACATAATATTATATTTAAAAATAACACTAGTAGTCAAATATCCTTCTGGTTTAAATGCTTGACAAATCAAATGGTGAAAATCATATAATGCATTGTATGTGTTAGCTACTAGCTCAGAGAAGAGTGTTGTGTAGGGCACCGTTTGATTGCTATTTTATTGTTTTTTGGTAGAATGATTATCACAGCTCCCTGCATGGAAAGAGTGATTTTTGAAATGAGAGATGCTATGATAATGCTGTATGCTTGATGTGAGAGAGTGCAGCTGTGTCTTGAAAACATATGGGCAAGCTTCTATATTTCTCTACTGCTTCATAGTATGTGTGGAAAAGTGTGTGGAAAAGCCACGCTATGAAAAGCTGTTGTCCACAAAGGAGACAGAGGAGTCCTGCAACTTTATTCAAATAAAGGGAGAGAGTCCACTGGGGCATATCCCAGTTTCTCTCTTGAGGTTTTAGAGGACGCAGCCTCCTTTTATCCTAAACTCCCGGCCGGCATGTTGCCCTCTTACTTTTCCCATTGGCTGAGATACTAGGAAGTTACAGCTTTCCCGCACTGCCTACTACATATTCCGCCCTTGAACATGTATCGTTATTTTCCCCCAAAGTTCAGAAATTCTGGCTGTCTGGGTTCTGTGGTCTGCCAGAAGTTCAGACTGTCTGGACTCTCCAATAGATTTTGCACGGATCCATTTGTCTATTACCCTAGAGTTCAGGTGTTCAAACTGTAGTCAAACTGTCTGGGCTCTGCGTGTGGCTTGAAGTTCATAGAGACGTTAAGACCCATTAACACCCATTCTTCTTAAGGACCCTCATCCGTTAAGTCGTTTGTAAAGACATTAGCACCCGTCTTTTCCATCATTAGAGTGTATAATCAGACAACGATCTTCACATGGGCCTCAGGTTAATTATCATACTATTGCCTTACATGGCATGTTTGAAATGGTAACAGAAAACCTGCAAAATTTATAACTATTGAGGAAGAGTGGTAAGTTCCTGCTTCCAGTGGGGTCTCATAAAAATGTTGAGACCCTGTCAGGATGTCTAAGCTGTCTCTCTGTTTGTATTCTCTGTGACATCCACAGTAAATTCAGCACAGTGCCTTCAGCAGAACTCAGGAGTCTCTGGCTGGTACTCTGGTCTCCTGGACAAAAATCCAGGTTATGTTGCCTTGATGGTGTCATAAATGGCTTTCAAAATCTAGATGATGCTTAATGAAATATTGAAGTACTATATCCCATAACCAGATAATATTAGTAGGAATAATTTGTAATACCTTATTACACATCTTAACCATAGAATATTTTACCCAATTTCTTGCAAAAACAACATACCAGCGAAGTAGGAAGTGTCAATGATGTAGTTCAGAGCACTATCTAATACTGTATGTAAAACAGATGTAACTTACTTTACTCAGAAGTGTGCTTAGCATACAAATATTCCTTCACAGACATCAGGCAGCAGTCTGTTGCCGCTTTAAATTAAAGTACATAAAGGAATGATATATGAGGGCAAGTACAGTCATTGGTACAGGTACTAAGGAGTCTGAACACAAGTGCTTCACTCTAAGTTATAGGAAAATGCGAGAAGAGAATGAGTTACGTAACAGCTGCTATAATTCAGAGTAAAGGAAAAGTGTCCTCAGGGGTGATGTTAATGTCTACAAGAGTAAGAACAAACTTTAAAGACAATCTGGCAGAGTACCAAATCCCATCTTCAACTGTCTTTCTCAACAGCATGGGCCCTTTCTTCCAAATAGGAGAACTTGAAAAATGCATGCGTAGTTGATTTTAAAATCCATAATATAGTTCCTTTCCAGGAAAAAATGGAGACCTTAGAGAGTAAATGGGATAAAAGGATGTATCCAGTCTTTGACCTTACATCTAGGCTTTTCTCCTTCCTGAATATTCCTTTGGGATTACTCTTCCTTCTCCTCTCACCTCAGCAATAATAACCCAAAAATAATACTACTGGAACACATTGAACGTGAAATGTATTAATAAAAAGAAATATTTACTTGAACAACTCTGTGTTGGCTTCACGTGTTTTTTCGTAATGTATTCACCCTGCCTACTAATATCTGAGGACAGCTGTATGCTAAGACTTTCTCAGGTTTTGAATTCCTTTTCCCAGTCCTTTTCTGACTTCAGCGTGCATTTGACTGAGCAGAGCAATGGTGGCAGTGGACTGCAAATATAACCAGTATCTGGCACTTTGCTTTTGACTTGAAGAAATTCTCAGAAACTGAACAGAACTCAAACTGTGAAATCTCATCCCTTACTGGAGCATGTAAATATTTTATTTGTAAAAAACCTATTAGGGAATCTATGTCAGTGGTCCACAATGTTGATTGAATGATCTTAAGTACTCCAGAAGAATACAGCTATTTTCTAATAAGAGATGTTATTTTTCCTGTCTCTACTCAGATTTTCCTGGAATAGCTTCTCTCTGTGTGACCCTTTTTTTTTTGATTATACATTCCAACATTATCTTTAGTACTATAACCCTTATGTTTCTCTTTTTTCACCACTTTGAAAGCTCTGGTACTGTAGAAGTCGTGCTCTAATGAAGACAAATTTGGCACACACATAAATATTCTTCGGTCTATGCCATCAACTGATTTGCAGTCAGTGGGAACAGAAATGTGCCTCAGGGTGATGGCTTATGAAATCTTGCTTTGGGAGGGTGAAAGTGACTGCTGGAGATAAAAATCTCAGGACAGTAAGAAACAGGAGCATGTTTGCATTGTTATGGCTGCTTCACTGCCTAACACAGTGGTTTTGCTGGGGAGACAATGAAGATTCACTTGACAGTAAGCATCAACTTTTGGCCTAGACTGGTTTGGTGCTGCTGTGCTTCAGTCTCTGCAGTGGGGTAAGATGCCCTCAGCAGAGAGTCAAGACACAAGGGTGTGAATAGAGGCTTTTGAAAGTGATGCAGCTGATTTCTCTTCAGTTTGGAAAGGCACACATAATTCTTAAGATATTTGATCTTGGTGGAAGGTGAATTAAGCTTTACACTTGCCAGTAATCATCCATTCCTAAAATTGCTGATTTAGCTTTTAATGCAATTAAAAAGTGTGAGTAATAACAATCATGGGGAGATGAAGAGAAAAAAACCCCCAGCAGTTCTTTCAGTTTTGTTTTGTTTTTTTTTTTTTTCCAAATGTGAACCATGTTGCTACACATATGCTCTAGTCACCATTAACAGATATTGCCTCTAAATATTTTATAAAGGACATTGCAGATTGCCTTCCTGCTGCGTGGCACTTAGATTCTAAATTATGTTACAATAAATCACGTATTATGTATCTAGGCTTGAAGATTACTAATTCCAGTCAGAACTGAATTCAAACCTACTCTTATGATAATCGTAACCAAAATTTCTGAAGGCAAAATTGACAGTTTTGACTATATGTACCTTAAACAACAAAAAAGGCATTTTATATGAATGTGGGAGTAGAATTGTATTTCAGTAGTGCTATGAGCTAGGCCCTCCTATACACAGAGAAGAACAGAATAGGATAACTGAGGGTTTAATCCTTACTTTACTGAGCACACAGCTAAATTCACGGTGACCTTGACTTTTTCCCCGGTAAATACTTCTCAGTGGATATAGGCTTTCAATCAGTTTTTCATACAGAAGGGCAGTGACATTTCTTCATTCAACAGGGACTGTCAAGCTAGTGACAGACAAGCAAGAAACCTAGTTTCTCTGATTCTGAACTCTTATATTTGCATATCACAAGTAATATAAGTTCATCTTATGTATTTGTTGAAAATAGTAAGAGAATTTCAATATGATTTACTGCTTTTGTTCTCCTGTAACAGATTTAAATTTATTTCCTTTACTCTTCATGCACTTGAAATGTTTTTCTTGCATCACCATATAAATCATGGTGATTCCTGGTCTCAGCTCTACGTACATTTTGTGTACTTTGTGTAACGTGTTCGTTATCATAGCAGTATTTAGAGGCATTTTGAAATGCATGTGACCATAAAAATACGTATTACAAGTCTGCACAAAGAGTTTTGAAAGCGTTAGTATCACTTTTGTAGATGAGGATTCTTAAATCCAGGGATTATTTGACTCACATGTTGAGCCATTAAATCCTTATATGAAATGTAGTATGAAAATTTTGTTGATTATGGATTATTTTATCACAGAGTTTAGCAGTAAACACATTTATTCTCATTGAAAGTGGAAGAGAACTAGTAAGTTAAGCAAATGGGAAGACTGGCTGATCCTCAGCTCTGGAAGCACGCAAAAAAATGAAGAAAGTGCAAACTCCTCCTGATGCTGAGTTTCTCTTGTGTCACTAAGTTCTGAGAGGTTGGTCCATGGTTTCCTTCTGAAAGAGTTAAAGTCTTTAGCACAGTTTTGGTTGCTGAGATAAAGTCTGCAAGGTTGCGGAATAGTGCAACTGTTGCAAAAACTGGGCCATTTGCAGGAATGGCTTTGTTTTTTCTACCACACTCTTAGAAACAGCATGTGAGCACATCAGCAGGTATGGGTTCTTCCATTTTCTCCAGTCTTTTGTATTTCTCCAAATAACATTGAGTAATGTATTTTTTGTAGTTTTGAGTACCGGAGGCTGGAGAAGATCTTTCCTCAGTTATCTGTTGAAGGCAACTTAAAAAAAAAATCAGGATTTTAGTTTAACATTCAAGGTAAAGAGAAACTAGAACATGTGTGTTGAATTGAAACCAAGGAGTTTGTGGGCCTGTAGTGGTTTAAAACCACTGGGAATTAAACTCCAAACAAACTGTTTCCTTTCCCTCTGGCCCCTCAGGTGAGAGAGGGACAAAAGCAAAGACTATGGGTTGAGATTGTAATTTACTGAAAACAAACAGCAATGGGATAAGAAACAAACAGTAACAGCAACAATATTAATAAGTAAAGTATACAAAAGAGAGGTTGATTTACACACAAAAGGTGCTTACCACCTCAGCTCAGTTCCATGTGTTGGCTGAGACAGAGACGAGATGATGGACGTTTCCGCAGCTAGCACCACGTGAACTTCCCAAGACAAAGGTAAGATGTTGAACACTCTTTGCAAGACGGCATTTCCTGTCCCCAAGCCCAAGAAAAACAATAATGGAGAAATGCTGAAAAAGGCCAAATTGTCCATGTTGCACTGTGCTGCTTGCTCGTGGACTGCTCCACTCTTCTGGGCTTGGCTGTGGTTGGCAGTATTCAGCTGGGCTCATCTGGGTTTGGCCCAGCCCCCTGCTCTGCCCAACTTCACCCAGCTCTAGTTTGACTCTGCTCGGCCCTGCCCCTCTCGGCTCCACTGTATTGCCCAAGTATGACCATAGGCATGAAATTAGAAGTAATAAATGTGTATGTACTTTTTTTAAATGTATGCCTGTTATACTGTAGATATTCATACCATTTTCCTGATTTTTTTTTCTTATAATAATAAATTTCACCTTTCTCCCATTTGCTGACAGAAGAAAAGGGTTGGTGGAAAGAGAAGTTGAAATGATAATAAGTAGTTTATAGCTGAGGTAATAGCTATAGGTTGTTTAGAATTATTTCTGGAATTAGAAACAGAATTTACAGAAAAAATGATGAAGAAGGAATTAAAAGGATGAGGATTCAATGATTTGGCAGGAAAAAGGGATTAATTACACAATTTTACAGTACAGATTCTGTCAAATCTATGAACTATGGAATTAGTTATTTGTATTGTCTTTTACCTTGTATTTATATTCTGTTATATTTTTCAGTAAGATACTGCCATGCTGGCTTGGAGATTTTCTCAGTCATGTGGGTTTATTCTTTCCTGTGATTTTGGGGAGGGGGGGAGGGGGCGTTTGTTTGTTTGATTGTGGTGGTTGTTTTTTTGTCTTGTTTTGTTTGGTTTTGTTTGGTTTTGGGGTTTGTGCGTGTGTGTGTTTTTTGTTCTTCTTGTTTTTTGTGTTTTGGTGGTTTTTTACCTGCCTGATTTATTTTTTTTTTTATGAGGAGTTCCACTTGGAATGGAATGGCTCCCTTGGAGAAGGAAGAAAGGCAGCTAAACCTCTCGAGATTTCTTGTTCACTACTGTTTGTCTTACTAACTTTTTTTTTAAATGCTTTATTCTAAACAGTATTCTAATTCTATTAGGTGGATTCTTGTGACTATCTCATCTCAGTTTATTTACTTTGATTCTGCTCTTTAGGTTGTGTACTTATTTTGCACCATTTTTAGTCTCTTCAGTGAGAGACCTACGTCCACAAAACTGAGAATCCTTTTTTTCACATTAATTACAGCTATTATAAAATAGTACTATCTTACACCATATTTTATATTTCCTTCATTAAAAGTTTATATGTATTTAACTATTTTCAGCCATTGAAACTGTTTTGTTTAAGCTTGCATTTAAAAATGCATAGTGTATTTTACACTACAGTGCTTTACCCTCTGTGTCATGCATACACCTTAACCTGCCTGGCCACAAGTAGCACTGCCCTGTCAGCTTTGAAAGCACTGTTACATGACTCCACTTTCTGCAAAAGGACCATCCATTCTGCACAATGCACAAAAATATATCTTAAGCAATGTACAATGCTTTAAACTTCTGCTATATTGTTCATTCATGCAAAACTGTCAGATCTCTCTTCATCTTAATATTTTTTAAAAATGTGAAAATATACACAGAACTTTATTTTAACACCAAAAATATTAAACATTATTATTGTCATTTTTTTTCAAAATTTATCATATTCTTATTTTTTCCACTGTCTCTTTCGTTAAACTAGTCCATCTGTAAAGTATGTACTAATTCTACTCAAAAAATATTGGGAATTTTTTCTGAGCATACTTATTCTTCAGTACACTCAGGTGCAATTCGTAGCAGAATGTCATCCCCCGAAAATATCTTCTAGCATAAATTCAGTTTTTTAATCAGTTTAACTGCAGCACTTTTCCCATGGAAATACTGTAAGCCTTAGCCAAGTCATTGTCCTGAGTATCTTCTGCTTACCTGCAGTTCTCCACTGAAGTTTTGCAGGCATAAGTTTTTCAGCTAAATGTAATCAACCTTACTGGAATTGAATAATAGGACCCAGAACTTGGCATATGTTATAAACCACAACTAGGTCTGTGTCTGTAAAGGAAATCTGGGGACAGGGTTGGAGGAGAGGGAGGAGGGTTAGCGGTATTTTTTTCAGATCTGAGTGGAAATATATAGGGCAGTATTGGTTATGACTGAAAATACAGTGACCAAAATAAGTGACTTCTTTTTTTCTAATTAGGTAAATGCCTAAGCACTGTTCAGGGCAAGACCTCAAGCAGCACCATGCACATGATGTGTATCTAGTTAACTAGCCATTCTTAATTTTGGATCAATTTCTGGAATTGAAATACAAATTGAAGTAATCTGCAAGTTCCTTGTTTTGTAATCCAGTTCTCTTACAGAACTAAATTCCAGATAGATTTGCACTGAAGTCTGAGGAATATTGTTTTAAACTGTGATTTGCTCTGTTCAATGCATTATCCTATTTACCA
This sequence comes from Ptilonorhynchus violaceus, assembly GCA_013397565.1. Taxonomy (NCBI): domain Eukaryota; kingdom Metazoa; phylum Chordata; class Aves; order Passeriformes; family Ptilonorhynchidae; genus Ptilonorhynchus; species Ptilonorhynchus violaceus. The sequence continues at coordinate 73,224 of VZRJ01000580.1, read as the reverse complement.
AATGCAGATCTTACAAAGGTTTAATATATTGTTCTGAAAAGATATATGCAGAAAGCTGAGCAAAACCAGAACTTTGTCTTCATATTCCTATTGACTTCTTAGTTAAGTGCACAAAATAACACAACTTGGTAATATACTATGCCTTTTGTCTTGCCTGACTACCTTTATTGTTGCATCAATTATAATCAGAATTAAGTCCTAGGGCCTCACTTCTAACTTGTTGATTTCTAATCTGACCAACCATGACAGAATACAGAATGTGAATAAAGACATTTCACAATTCATCTTTCCTACAGAGGAGCTGTTTGCTCTTAGACGTTTGATCTCCTAAAATGAAAAGGGAATGGAACCACTTCAATATACAAATGAAGGAACCCCCAGCATCCTGAGTTTTATGCCTTTTTGGGCTGTCCACTCCAGTTATTTCCTCTTTTGTTTGGCTAACAAATAAATATTATAAACTTGATCAAAACCCTTGATGCCTATTCATTGTATTCTTGGTGCATTTGAGCCCTATCTTGCTCTATTAAAAAGCAATGTTGTGCTTTCTTCCTTTTCTGTAATCTCGTTATATTGTAGCTAAATCAACTCAATTGTACCAGTGCCAGTCTCCTGAGGTTGCTGTGAGAAAGCGTTTTCTGAAGATTTCCAACAATGAGGCTTGGGGAATAGGTTGCTTTGATGAGGATATATAGCCTTCCAGAGACTTAATATGTTGTTTGGTTCAGGGGAGAAAATATAATGTTTTGTTGGTTTTTCTAATGTTTTCTGGCAGATATGTTTACAATAGCTTTGGAGACCTTCCAGACTAGTCACCAGTCTTCTGAAGCCTTCTAATTCCCGTGTTCAATTAAGGAAAAAAATTTTTGCTTTATTTGCATAGAAGCATTATTGATTAGCCTGGCACCAATTTAATTTGGTTAAAATTAGACTTTATTTTATGTAAGACAAGATATTAGTGGAGATAAACTTTATAAAAGGTATGGCATAAAGCTTTAGAATGAAATCAATATTCAAAACTATTTACTTTTCTTAACTGTGCTTTTATGAGAAGTAGACCCTCTTGGCAAAAAGCACCACTGTGCTTCTTTGAACTGTTCCTTATTTTACAATGGTATTTCTCCCACCTTTGTCAATAAAGATCAAAAGTATTGGCTGTTATCTGCAAATCAGACACTTGAAAATGCTTAAGAGTACATCTCACTAACATGGGTAATGTCAGGAAAGAATATTATTTTGTTTGTTAGAGTGATCATGAAATAGTCTCATGTTTTGTACAAAATGAACAGTATTCTTTAACATTTTAAAATTGGTATGAGTCCTGCCTTACTGATGTGGTAGTAAAAGCAACATTTTGTATTTAACTTCATTACAGTTTTTGTAGACAAAAAAAAAAAGTATTTTTCCTTTCCATTTTGATGCTTTCCAAAATCTATAAACTAAAATCTGTTTCATTAAAAGTAATTTCCTTGTGGAGATGATGAGAAAATGAAGTCTTAAGGCAGTTCTCAAACAGCTATAAGGAAAGAATAGATTTGGAGCCTGTATTAGAAAATCAAGAAAATTGGATGAAGTAGTAAAAGGTGAGGATGTGAAAACTGCTATTTTCAAAAGTTAACTGAATCATATTGACTCTAAACTAGGTAATGTGGTTGTTGTTGGGTGGGAATAACAGTTCTTATGTCCGTACCTGACAACGTCATACAGAGGCCTAAAAGACTAAGAACTGTTGGGGCCAACTCATGGCCCCAGTATAACAGAAGCCTTGATTTTCTTCAAATTCTGCATGCATGTCTTGGGGATGGTTTGTATCCCATGATCATTTTTGTCCAAAAAATTGTCATTGTATCTTTAAGATTTCACAGTTGAGGAGAGGAGGAGG
>VZRJ01000580.1:0-67539 GCA_013397565.1 Ptilonorhynchus violaceus | reverse complement strand
TGAAAGGGAAAGAAAAAAAAAAAAAAAAAAAACCACATTGTCCATGAAAGGCCTAGAGCCAAAACGGCTAATGGACTTCTAAGTTTTTGTCTTTGTACCTGTTACAGTGTTATTGGAAAGCTGAGTGCTGCTCTTATTGTGAAGTCAAAGAAAAAAAGCTGAAATATTAATAGAGTTCCATTAAGCCTTCCTTTATAGTGCTATACTGAGATTCTTTCTAAATAGCTTATCAGAAAAATAAATTAAAAAAAAAAAAAGAGGTGATCTGGTATAAAAATGTATGGACTATCAAAATAATAGCTTTCTCTTAATCTCATGGATAAGGTACTGTAAAATAAAAATTAGAAACTGAAGCTTGCACAAAATGTTGATCCTATGTCCAAGATCTATGGGGAAAATTTCACCATCTTTAAAAACTCTTATACCAGGTTACAGTCTTTAAATCATTAATTGAACTAAGAATATATTTTTTTAAGTCCTGTCGTGTGTGTGTTTTCATGGAGAATTTTCAGATAATTCCATCAGTTTCTTTGTCTTTGCTCAGCTGTGCTTCTGGATTGAAGGTTGTTTCTCACATGTCTACCTTGAGAGAAAAAAAAACAACTAGCAGAAGTATTGGCATTTGCAAGTAACTTAATTTTATATGTTTTATATTTGTCTTTTCACTATACTTAAAACTGCAAAAGGTTGAAGTAAAATCATGGTATTTAATAGAAGCAATCTTAAAAGGCATGATTTATAAAGGTGAGGCTCAATGTTATCATCAATGTTATTTGTGTAGTGGGGTGACATTGAAAGATACCATCACGATGACTTAATATCATTCAGGATATAATTACTCCCAGGACCCTGGACACCCCATCAATTGGATCAACACTGGAGCCAGGACTGGTGATCTTTCTTTCCTTCTTCTTTTTTTTCCCCCTCTCCCTCTCTTTAAATTCTCTCTCTTACTCTCTCTCTTTTCTTTCACCCTACGCCACTCAAAATCCACTGCTGTGTGTTTATACCAGGAGATAAGGGACTAACCTACTGATTTCCATGCCAAGTGTATAATTTACCAACAGAACTTCATAAGCTTTTGCAGACCCTCTGACTTTTGTTGTTCATTTTCAACCATGAGCATCTGTGCATGTGCGTGTTCCCTTCCCTTTCAGGGTGGGGTACCACAATGAGTAGCTGGTAAGACTTGCATATTGTTAATATAGATTGTGGACATTATTATATAGCATACCTCTAAAAAGCTGATGTTATCAAATTGACTTATACAGGAGCTACTCCTTTTAATGCTAAGATTTATGCTGGATTAAATGGGGAATAGTTACACTGGGCTGTTCTTTTTGAGGTTAGCACTGGTCCAGCCTTGCTTTCAGCATTGCATTAACAATGCATATGGACTAACTGTCAAACTTTCCTCATCTAAAGTTAGGAGCAATTGAAAGACAAATTTTTTTTTTTAACAGTATTGAAATGATCAACTGAGTCTGTATTTCACAGAATGAGGCATAGCAAAGTTTTTCCTTTATGTTTCTAATGGCCAAAACCTGGAGGCCTCTGAGATGTTGCTTCATTTAGAGTCTTTCTAGATTGGCATAATATTGAGTATGCATTAAATTGTGCATACTAATTTAGAAATTAAATTTTTATATCTCTCTGTTCTGGCTTTGAGCCATGTAGGGATTTGCCTCTATAACAGGAATCCCCAGCATCCCCTTGGAAAGAAGACCTTCCAAGGCAGAAGTGCTAAAATAATAAAGGCAGGATCAGATTAAACCATAAAGATTAATCACCTTTTTTGCCAACTATAGAAATTTCTATACTCATGCTATAATCATTTCCATGCTCATGCTAGCTGCCAGAGGAATATTTTGTAGGGAAAGAACCAATAAATGCCGTTATAATAGAAAAACAAGTGGTTTGGGGTTTTTTTTTGCTAAGTGTATGCATGTCTAATATTGCAGATACAAATATCGCTGAACAAGCAAGGTCTGTGTAATGAAATTCTAGTTCAAAAGATATCTTTCTTCTGTAGAAAACAGCTAGGAGAAGAGAAGGAAGAAGAGAGAAGAGAAGAAGGAATAAAAATAATTTCACTAAATCAATTTAGCGATCCAGTTGATGTCAGCCACAAAATGTTTGTCTGCTAGAGCTGGGTAAACGTGGGCATGCAACAGCAAATGTCACCAAAACTAGCATATCACAGAACTGGACTCTGACACAGTAGCGGAGTATGAATGAACTTTTTCAAATTTTAAGGTGGATCATACCACTAGCATAACAGCAAACTTGCTCTGAGGTTACTTTGCTGTGACTCCCTTTCTTCAAGGAGAAGCAGCATGGTATTAAGGAATCTGTTTGAAATGACACAGGGGAATATAGAGTGAGAGAGAGCAAAAGGGAATAATTTTCTTTTGAATTGAGGCAGTACCTCATAAAAGAATTATATATTTTTTTTTTTTACATATATCACTTAAATTGGGGTTGAAATTGAATGACAGTATGTGTTATTTGCATTACCATAAATTTCTTTGGTAGTAGTGACTCATCTTGCTACACACATTGACTTCACTATAGGGGCAGGAAACATTACTTTTTGGCAACAGTAATAATTATGCAGTGGGGTCCAGAGTTGCTGACTGCCTATCTCTGCTTAAGAAATTGATCATTAAAGCCATCCAGAACAATTGCAAACTACATGTCATAATATATCATTCTATATTACCTATTTTTGTGTCTAACTACTGTAGATTTTTGTCTAATAAACATGTCCATTTAGGAAGAACTACAGAGGAGACTCCCTAGAAACCTTGGAAGGAGCACAACAGACATATTATGTGGCATTGCTCTGCTCTAAACAAGGCATTGTCCGTGTGCCACCCCAGTGCCTGCTGCGTGCTCTGCTGGCACACAGCATCCATTTCATAAAGAAGCAGAGTCCTTTCTGATTGTACTTATTTAAAGACCTGTGGCACCTTCTGAGGCAACAGAAGCTTACCTCTGTACCTTCACCTCGTACTAAATACTTAATTCGTCTGACCAAGAACAGTTATGCTGTGCTGCAGAACTGGAAGAACTGTCCTCAGTCTACTAATGAAGTTCTGCATTTCTTGACAAGAGAAACACACAGAACAAAGCATGTTCTTTGAGCTTGGGGAAGATTTTAAAGGAAAGGCTCTTTTAAACCTTAGCTTTTATAGTTAAATATGGGGGGTATCCTGCTAATCAAAGGACCTTCTTTATATACTCTGATGTTGAGGAATACATTTAGTGCAGGTAGCTCGATGTGCAACTGCAGGACAAGCTGCACATTGAGCTCTGGGTGTCGGGAACCTGAGATAAGGGGCCGGCTGTGAACTGCTGACCCTTTGCATAACAAAGGGCCCAGGGACCTGTGGCAGGGCAGGTGACCAGACACTCAGAGACAAGGCATGAGCCGATGGCCCCTGGTTTTTGCAGGCTTAGACAGTGAAGGTATAAAACCTCAGGTTTTCCTTCTCTCCCCCTTGTGCGGGAAAAACAGAAACTCTCCAACAACATCTTTTCAGTGTTAGAGAATTAAGGCATTACCTTATTCTGGCCAGGATGTTATTCTGGCCAGGATGTGCAATAGAAATCATTTCATCCGCACATTGCCCAGGTTGTGCAATGAAAATCATTCCATTACACGTAGTTCTTTACTAGATTTTTCACATATTTATACAGGCAAAAACCCAAAGAAATTCTTGTTCATTGGTCTTAAATTACACAATTCTTGTATTCCATCTCCTATTGGATATTGATCCCTTTGCCTTTGCTGCTGATTTGGTTCTCATTCTTGGGTTCTCTTATTAGTCTTTTCCCAGATCAGGTGTCTCCAGCCATGCCAGGGGGTGATGTTTGGGTGTGGTGTTTGTTAATGTTTGTTAGTGGTCGCTTATTTCCCGTGTATCTTCTGGCCACTCCCAATCTGTTGATGTTAAGCTCATCAGGCCTCACCCTGTGAAACAGAGTCTTTTGAAGAGAAACTTCAATTCCCCTCCCCCTCGGCAAAAGCGAACAATACCCTGACTAAAGTTACTTAAAAAAATTTTAAACTCCAACACTCAGAGTCACCCAGCTCATCTGTTATTCTGTTGGTGCAACATGGTTAAATTGTTATAAGGATCCAGACATCTTGAGACTCTGCTATGGGAAATGTGGTGTCCAGCCAGTAGGGAAACCTTGTCTGACTGAGTGTGGGTTGTGCAGGCAGTCAAGAGGGCCACCCATCAGCTCACTGGAGCCATCCCGCTGGGAAAGGGCCTCAGTCCCAGCTCAGGTGGTGCGGGTGTGACTGCCACAGTGGCTCTTGGATGGTCAGACAGGAAACTTTCTTTAACACTTGCGCTGAGTTTAGATAAGAAAAAGACTTGCTGGGTATAACATCCTTCTTCTAGTGGCACAGATTTTGGTGGGGAAAGTTCATTGGAAGTTTGTGGTACTCCAAGAAAGAGAAATATTTAGATTACTTATTTCTTTCTAGCAGAGCCGAGAGAGGTAAAATATATCACTAAGAAACTAAGATTTATCAAAACGTGCTGTAAAGTAAATGGTACTGTCAAGCAGAGAGATAGTGTAGTAAAATAGACTAACTGCACTAGTGGACTTGGATTTTGCTCAGTGTTGATTTAATTTTTACAGGCATTGTGCGTGTCAAGGCTCTATATTGAATCAAGAGGGGTATAATAATGAATTTTTCTTCCATATAAACTTAGGAAAGCTACTTAATTTCTGTGTATCTCAGAAACAGCTCTTAAGAGTTGGGCTTTTTCCAAATCATTGTCCCAGATGTTTTATTCTAACTGACCTTGGAATGTTTGGAGTTTTTTTGGCCACCGTTGTTTGTTGTTCTACAATGTTTTTTCACAAAGGTTACCCAATAGGTAAAAGGATTAAGAGCATTAATATATTTCCGTAATGGTGAAAGGGAAAATTTTGTAGCTTTGAAAGGAAAATGTAAATATTTTAGAGAATGGAATACCATTAGCATCTGTATTTGAGTTTGTTAGGGTTTTTTTGCTGTCTTCAAACCTTATAGTGTGACAAACATTTTTGTTTAGTTGAAGAGTTGCTTATTAAGTGGTTTCATAATTAGCCATCTTTCTTTGTCATGACTTAATATGGTAGAGCTTATGATGTTATTTTTCATCTGGCTTTTTCAGGTATGAATACAAGCAAGAGTGAGACAGTGAAAGAGCATCCATTAAAACCTTCTAGAAGATCTATGCCATGCCTTGCCCAGAGCCAAACACATCCTCAGAGCCTGAGCAAGCATTCATCATTTCTGCAGCCAAATCGTGTGCAGCCACAGCTCCAGCCCCAGCCTTTAAGTGCGGGGACATCGACAGCTACAGTAGATGTAGTGTCAGAACAAGGTAGGAGGTCCTTCTCTTTCCGGAGCTTATTCCAGTGTTGATAAACTCTGATTTGTTTAAGTATCTATGGTTTGTTAGAGAAATGTTTTTGCACAAAACACCTACACATACCATATTGCCAGATTCTTGAGTGAATCCTTGTAATGTTTGAAGTGAGGCTTAAACTAATTTTTATTTTATTTTTCTCAATTATGATATTATTTCCTTCTCACTGCAAACAAGACAAGAAAGTCTTGCTCATTTATGTGGAGAAGAGTATGAATGTTTCTGTAGTCTGTCCTAGGAGAAAGAATACATATTAGGCTTTCGGCAAAAAAAGTCTTCATATATGAACATGTAGGAGGAGATGCATTCATTCATGAACAGTAGAATCAAGGAAGAGTGGTATGGAGAGAATGAGAGTGAAGGGAGAAAATCCCTCCAAATTTTAGCTTGTGTTGGAATAAGGAACCACCTTTATTTTAGGATTTCTAATTTGACAGATAAACATGCCTTATCAGAGAAACTAGTCTAGTTTGGATTCCAATCACTCTGTGTCACCTCTTCCCAACTATTGCCATCCTCTATTGCCAGCTCTGTGTGAACCTTTACAGAATAAATTAACTCATTGGACTTCTGCTACTAGATTTTGAAAGTCTTTCCTTAATGTTGATAGACACTAGGCACTAATTATTGCTCTAGTGAGTTATTTTACTGAGCTAGACTTCTTTCAGGAATAGTCTTCATTAAAGTGATCTTTCTCTTCTTTCTACCAGTGGAAAGTGGTCTTCAAAACTGCAGTCTAAAATTTTTTATTTGAGTTACTAACAGCTTTAAAAAGTTTTTTTTAAAGTAAAAATTCCTTTACTTACAAAATACATGGGAATGCTGATACAAATATTGCATTTATTCCAGCTAAAGTGATGGAAACTTTGGAAAACAACTTCCTTAAGTTGTCTAATACAGAATATGGTGATCCATTCTTAGGTAAGTTGTTATCTGAACGGAAACAATGTTAAATTAATGATTCTTTGATGACACTTGCAGTATGTAAGTGTGGAAAGGCCATATTTACCCTGAACTTCCGTTTTTTTTGAAAGAGGAGACTAAGTGTGACTAGAGAATTTCCTGATACTATCTCACCTTTTAGACCAACAGTAAAGAGGAACTAAAGAGAGAGAAGTGTCGTACATGCAGTGTACCCTTTCCCCATAACAATCCTTCGTAATACAATCATTTGAAACTATGTACTTGAAATTCCTTTGAATTTGTTATTATTCAGTTATTATTCCTGTATAGTCATGTCATTCACTATTGTTGGGGCTGCAGTTCTGTTGTTTTTGGTTTTAGATATTTTATATATTTGCTTTAGATATTTGCATATAAAAAGTGTTCCAATCTGGGAAACAAACAAACAAAAAGAAGTAATACAGCTATATTTGTACTGTATTACTATCATTTTGATACTATAATTAAGTCAGAGTAAGTAGGAATGAAGTTATTCTTAGAATAATCCCACCTTTGTAACTGCAAATTGAATAGGTAAATTGTAAATATAAATATACGCGAGTAGTAACTTGCAGGTTCCAAAACTAAACTCATTTTGAAATTCCTTGGTCATCTATTTTACCCATACATACACAAAGATACTGCTGCAGGTTGCACAATTACTATGAAAGATATTTTTGCTCACAATTGATGAAACATCAAACTAGAAATGATATCTTCATGCTGAATGAAAGAGACCTGCTTTCAGAAAGCTAGGTCTGCTCACCTCTCACATGATTAAGCATTGACTTTTCTTGATGCCTAAAATATATGATAGATAAGAGGATTCTTGTCTCAGTTTTGAGAAAAATTTAAGAGAGGACTCTCTGGACTGAGTCCTTCTCTCCAAAAGGGTTCCAAAAATCCCCTTCCAGCAATAGGAAATGAATACTAGTAGATGAAAGTGAAAAAAAAGCAACGTTTCATTAACAAACAGAATGCCCACCCATAAGGCAAGGGAAAAAAAGTAAGTAACTGTTAAGCACTAAACCATCAGAACTCACTTCCCCCCCCACACACACAGGGGCACAAAGAACCCAAAAATGTCTGGAGAGTGGGGCCAGTGTTGGAGGAATACCCCTTTCCTGACATGTGGTCCGAGATGGTGCCGGCTGTCATGTTGAGAGAAGCAGAATCTCCACTGAGGAATTCCAGCAGCAGGGGAAAACCCCAGTGGCTACCTGGTGTTGACCTTTTCTCCACAGCAGTCACAGCAGGTGAAACAGCTGGGCTGGAGCCTTTTGGTGTGCTTTCTCTCCCTGGCTTGGCTTCTTGAGGCTTGGGGCTGGAACGCAGTAGCCCCACTTCCTGCTGATCCCGCTCCCACCAGTCTCGGAGCAGCAGCTCCTTCAGTTCACTCCTGGCAGCCAAAAGATCGCTACTCTGGTTTCTCCAAGCCGGGGAAGGGAAAAGGTTTTTGCCTGGGCCAAAAACCAAGTCAGCCAAGCAGAGAAAACCACATTGCACAGAGCCACGAAGTCCTGGCCAGCGAGGCTTCAAATCTGCCCACCCAGCAAAAGCAAGAAACCTCCTACCCCCGCACCTGGCTCCACACTCCTCCAGTCTCCGGCTTTTAAAGGTACAGGAAGCATTTTTGCGCACAAGCAGAGGATCATGGAATAGACTATCAAAATAAATCACTCCAAGACACTTCTCAAGGTCTTCTAAAGAGGGAGCTGCTAGAAATAGTGAAATTGATACGTCTTCAAAACCAAATATTTGGCATGAAGATTATACAAGAAAATCGTGTCTCAGTAAGGTTCCAGTTGAAGCTACTGCACTTTCCTAGTGTAATTGGTTTCATTGGGTAGGCAAGCAGGGATACTAGAAGATTTTACTGTTATAATTTCCTTCTTCTTCTTTTTTTTATATCCTGCTCTATTTTTCACTAAATTACTTACACATACACGTGCTGATATTATTGCATATTTATATATGTCAGCAGTAATTCTTTCTCATAGTAAACGATGCACTGTTTTTCATTCACAGTCCTTAGTTTTAACCTGAAAAGATACATGGAGTGCTCAGCAATTAAGGAAAGGAAAGATTGATACTTTTCAGTTCAAAACTATTTTAAATTTTGGTGTGGATGTTTCTTCTCTTCTGACTATGCTTGTTGAAGAAAAAGAAAAAATATTTAGTCGCCCTTTATTAACTTGATTCATAAATTTGCCCATGTTACTTGAGTCAATCCCAAATTAGGTAAGTGAAATCTGTGAAGTTATTCTGTATTTATAGAAAAGTAACTGATTAGGTTATTCAGTTACAAGCAAGAAAGAAAACAATATTTAAAAATAAATCTCAGAGGTCAATAGTAAGAATTGCCTCTCATAAAAATCAGCATTATCTGTTAGATTTGTGAAGAGAAACAAGAGACAGCTAAAAGGTGCATGCAACAAAATGGCCTGTGTACCTTCAAAATACAGTTTGTTGGTGCTTTAGTATCATATTTAGGTGGGTAAGAATTTGTCTCCAAGTCTAAAATTTTCAATTTTATCCTGGATCTGGGTGTAGGGGGGGAGGGGAATTTAAAAAGACACCTTAAAAAGGAATATCACTGCTTGAACTTTGATGACCAAATGGGTGAAAACAATGCTTTTGTAGGTACGCTGGCAATTTGATGGAGTTTGAAAAATAGGCTGATTAATGGGTATCGTCATCTTAGTGAACCTTTTCAAACTGCTCTCCTGAGAACATGAAAGCAAGCTGCATTAAGTGAATGTGTTGAATTTTTAATTAGGCAGCATTGTAGAACTGTAGGCCGGATGGCTTTCTCCTCTACCTGATTTGTCCATAGGCAAACTGCCTTGTGTTAAGAGGATTAACAGGCATCAGATAAAAGACTTCAGTGGAAAGGTTCTCTTTTATTTCAGATAACTGTAGATGAGGCCATAAATCTGTTGGACAAGTTTAGTTGATGATGTTAATGGATTTATGAAGTAAGAAGATAATGTATTACACCTTTGTTACTAACACAGATAAACGGGATCAAGGACATTATGGATTTGTGTTATTTTTACTCTGTCAGTTTTAGGTGTTAAGTAGTGTTTTTAGTTTGAAGATTTGGTAAATTCAATCAGAGTGATACACATTAAGCTTCTGTAACATATAACGTGAACTTTGAGGTTTCAGACACACTGAAATGCCCTTTCTCCTGACCCACTCACTCCCCTCACACCTCTGGTGGGAGGCACAAAAGGCAGAGATTACTGGGTTGAGATAAGAACAAAAGCAACATTCAGTAGCAAGTAAAACATCACTAATTAATTTATTCTCTTTACAATTCTGGGTTTTTTTCCCTGACTTAGATTATTTATGAGGGATTTGTGCATAATGACTCATCTTTCTTAGCAGGACATGAAATCCTTCCTGAATAATTCATAATTTTGCTGTGACAGATACTTTGTATTCTGAATGTATCCTGAATCCAATTATTACAAAGCTTATATATAAGAAACTCCTTACTTATGTGCCATGCTGCAATACAGTGAACTGACAAATGAAGAGCTGAACCAAAACTAACAATCCAACAAGGAATCATAATAACTGCACGATAAAAACTTCTTTTCAGTGCTCAATTACAGACGTGTTTGTAAGTCAATTTTGTTTAAGTGATGCGAAACTGAAATGGACAGTAAACTGAAATGAACAGTATAACCTGTGCAATACATGCAATGGTTACACGAAAAGAGGGGCTGAAAGATCACAGAATGTCGCAAGAAGGGTCCGGTGCTGACCAGCACTGGTATGCCGTGACCTTCCTAGAGAGCGTCCTGCAGGGAACAGTCATTCCAGGGGTGCTGGCAAGCCTTCCTAGGTGACAGGTGATTTCAGCAAGTGTAGCAATCTCTCAGCTACAAGTGATTCCAGCTCTTGTGATTCAGCTCTTTGTGAAATCACCCAAGGCAAACTCGGGGACAGAGAGACAGAAGCCTCGTATGGCAGTTCCGCAGAGGTAGCCTTTGTTGTCCAACCACCCTGCGAAGGGGAGGCCAGGGACAAGAGCTCCCTGCTGTCAGGGGTAGAAGCAGGGGTTTTTATGGGGAAAACAGGGGGTGGGGTGGAAACCAATTAGCCAACGGGGTACAGGCTATTACCATGAAGAAACAAGGAGTATTGGGAGCTCACCATGACTCTGAGGAAGGTTGCTCCTCCAGGGGAGTGCAGAAGGCTCCAGCCTTGAGGGCTCACAGCCCTCCACAACGGAAGATATGATTCAAGAAAACGAAGTTCAGTTTCTACTTCAACAGAAATGTGATGTTTTCCATTATGGCTTCTGGAATAACTTTTTCACAAGTTTATGGTCTTTAGACAGTGCCTGCATAAATAAGGACCATCATATTTGTTCTGACTGTGTAGTGGGATCGCTGAAAAGCTGCATGAGAACAGTTTGTCCTATACCTAGAGTTGTCCAGCTCCCATGTTAGAGCTGGTTCATGCCTGGAGAGCTGGCAGGATAGATGAAAAAGCTGTGTAATCTGTTCAGTGCCTGCTGAAACATAAATAAGGATTAGTCTTTGGACTTAATATTGAGGTTCAAATATTGATGTGCTTTAGGCATTTAATCTGCGTCTATCAGTTCTGTACACCCTCTTAACTCCTCTAAACATCAATAATATGTGCCCGACTCCCTTTTTAAAAAATGAGAAATATTCTGTGTGATGGTTACAAGTGTCTGAAAGTTCCTAAGAAACTGTACAGTAAGAAAAGTCTGTTTGTCTGTTATGATAGTTTTTCATATCTAAATATACATACACAGGTAGCTGAAAACCTTTCTGTGTTATGTGTATAATGTAGTATTCCAGGTGCACAGCAAAATAAAATAAGACCTAAATCCATCACAATGCCACTTATCTAGGTGTCTAGTGGTGTTCTTCTCCAAGTTATTTGTTTTTTCTAGGACTAAAATTAGGACAAAAGGGGATTATTTTCTTGACCATTAGTCTCATTCTTACTAAAGCTTTGCAAAGCCTATCCTTAAATGTGTAAAGGCTCAAAGGATTGAGTAAAGAGTCATTGTATCACAGATTGTGAAACAGAAACTATTTAGGAATAATATTTATATTAATTTTCCTTTCCACATTTCAATTGAAAAACTTTTGCTATCATACACTACAGTTGCATAAAAGATATTGGTGGATTGCATGTTACAGAGAAATCAGGACAAGTGCTTTTTACCCCCTGTCATAAAATTAAAATGCACTCTTGGCCCTTCAGAAAAGTATCATAGTAAGAAAGATAGCCAAGCAGTTAGGAAGACCCAGAAATGAAGATGCAAAGTGTGGACTTATATATCTATTTCTAAACTAAATGCTTCTGGATTTTTATGTAAAGGATTTCCAGAAATGGAAGTGTCTCCACTGGTTTATCATGTAAGTGACCTTACAGGTCAAATCTTACTGTAATGCATTAAGTGTGGAAAAATTATATATCAGGAAGTGTTGATAGGTTTTTGTGATGTATGAAGACTGAAGTTATTCATCATGCCTCTATATAACAAGATAGCAAAACAAAGCAACTGCAAGGATGAAGAGATCTATTATCTGCTTAATTAATGCTTTAATCTTTCTCAAATCACTTTATACTTCAGTGTGGATCCAGGGTGACATTACTTAGTTACGTGTTCCGTTCTTCTAACAATTATATGGGTGTAACTGCTTTAAGTATGTACTCGATTAAAGAGAAGTCCTTGACATACTGAATTGAATACTGAAATCCCCACTGACTTTATTGAAAAATGATTGGGACTCTACCTGTAGAATTAGAAGCTGTCACCCTTTTCTCTGATTTAATATCCTTCTCTTTATTTGCAATTCAGCCTATTTTTTTCTGTCTTATTTTTGCAGTATTGGTGAAAGCTAAACCATTTAATGCAGAAATTTTTCTGACTCAAAGTCATAGCATATTTATTTTCCTTTCTTAACAGGTCACTGGGGAATTACAAATTTTATACATAATTTTAATAATTTTTTTCATAAAACTTTTTATATGACAGCAATCCCAAAAGTTCTCAACCACCACATAAGTTTTAATTAACATAATTGAATAAGTCAAATACGTCAGCAAGAAGCTGTTAATTGGTTATACTAATTTAAAAATACATTATAGTTGCTTTGTATTGTAATACTGCAAGCACATAGTCATTTAAATGTAAGATTTTTTAAGATTGATATTTAAATCTCTCTCCTGTTAGTAGATACTCTGAAAACTCACATAAAGAGGTCGTGTAAAGGGTCATGCACATGCTGTTTGCATTAGTGATAATATTTTACCTGAACAGCTGTATTGGGTTTGTGTGGTAAGTGTTAGCTAGCTGGGGGGAGCTACAAGGGTGGCTTCTATGAGAAGCTGCTAGAAGCTTCCACTGTGTCCAGTACAGCCACTGTCAGCTAGCTCCAAGGTAGACCGACTGCTGGGCCAGGCTGAAGCCATCACTGACAGTGGAAGCATCTCTGGGATAACAGATTTAAGAAGGGAGAAGATAAATGCACAAGGGCAACTTCAGCTGGAGCAGAGATTCTCCTTCAGCCTGTGGTGAAAACGATGGTGAGGCAGACTGTGCCCCTGCAGCCCATGGATGTTCATGGTGAAGCAGAGACCCACTGGCAGTTCATGGAGGACCCCATGCTGGAGCAGGTTACAGCCGCAAGGGGCTGTAACACTGTGGGAAGCCCATGCTAAAGTAGGCTCATGGCAGAACCTGTGGGCTTGTGCAGAGAGGAGCCCATACTAGAGCAGCTTTGCTGGCAGGACTTGTGATCCCATTCCAGGTCAGTCTTTTCCTCAGGGATTGCACCCCATGTAAGGAACCCATGCTGAAGCTGTTCATGAAGGGCTGCAGCCTGTGAGAAGGACTTGTGTTGGAGCCGTTTATGGAGGACTGTTCTCATTGGAGGGACCTCATGGTGGAGCAGGGGAAGACTGTGAGGAATTCCGTCCTTAGGAGGAAGGAAAAGCACAGACAGTGTGTGACTGCAACTCCAATTTCCCATCCCTCTGTGCTGCTCCTGTGGAAGGAGATCAAGAACTCAGGAGTAAATTTAAGTCCAGGAGGGAGGGTTAGGGGGAAGGTATTTTAAGATTTCATTTTATTTGTCATCATTCTCCTCTGAACTTACTGGTAATAAATTAAATTTATTTTCCTCAAGTCTTGTCTTTTGACCATGACAGTAATTGGTGAGTGATCTCTGTCCTTATCTCTGCTCAGGAGCCTTTCGTTATATTTTTCCCCTCCCAGTTCTGCTGAGGTGTGGAGTGACAGAGTGTCTTTGGTGGACACCTGGCATCCAGCTAGGGTCAATCCACCACAGCAGACATGAAAAAAAAAATTCTGAAGGTGCTCACAACTAAAGTATGAGAGTGGTTAAGAATGAAGGCAAATGTCCTTTTGATGTCCTTGTTGGTTTGAGGACATGGGCATGAGCATACATGAGTTCCATCCTTCATTTGGAGGCCCCCACTGCAGCAGACTTTTTTCTTTTTTCCACCAGTCATGCTTCCCCTTCTCCCTTTTCCTTTATTCTTTATATTTCTTGAAGTTTTGCACAAACTCAAAAATTTTTAGGTAACTCAAGACCTTCCATTTATTTGAGCATTAATGTAGAGAAGCTGTATTTAGCCAGGAGTCTCCCCAACAGGTTAGATTTTTCTTTTTTTTTTTTTTTGGTCCTGGAGTAGAGGAGAAATTGAAAAATGCTTTGTAAACAGTTATTACACTTTTTACTGATTTTAGCATATTTTTACATTGACTAAAGTTTTTTTACCTTTCTAAATTAGTAACTGCAGTGTAGATTAACTGAAAGCTAAATACAGCACATCTGCTCAGCTGACATATTTCAACATATAAACATTGATCATTGGTGTCCTGGTTTATAAGACAGATGTCTGCCTAGGAAGGTGGGAACCTTACTGGAATGGAAAAAGATGACCCCCTCCCTCCAAATTATTATACCTTTGAAATTATGGGGCTTTCAGGCGAAGGTATGGGAAAAGGAATAACAGTTCTTTACTAGAAAATATATATATATATGAGACACAACAAACAACAAAAGAGGACAACAACAGGAGTTCTCCCACCCGTTAAGCACCGCTTTCCCCTTTGGTGTAATTATGACCACAACCAGCAGGGGGTGCTGCTGGCTCCTGGCGAGGGGGCGGCTGCAGTGACTCTTGCAGCTGGCAGAGGGTGCTGGCAGGCCTGGGCGAGGCAGGGCAGGTGTGATGGTTCCCCAGAGGCTGCAGGGGGCGCTCTGGCACAAGCTCAGCAACCTCTCCAGGTGGTAGTGGAGGCTCAGGAGAAGGGGAAGAGGGGAGACCACTCCTTTTGTAAACTCAGAGGCAGCAGTTGGTCGTGATGTCGGGCTACCATGCAGAGAGGTGGCCCATATGCGGACAGCCCCAGTCTCAGTGGCACGCCACACGTTGGCTCTGGACCCCCAAATGTCTGGGAAGCCAGAAAAGATGACCAGGCTTGCAGTGTAGAAACTGTGGCGGATTGGAGTCTCGGAGCCTAACACACAGGAGCAGCCATGGACACACACCTCAGGCAAGGGCTTGGCAGGAGGTGGTCCCAGTCTCAGGTTTCGGCACCACACGTGCTGGCTCTGAGCTCCTGAGTGACAGGGGAGCAGGGAAGCAAGCAGGCAGGCCCTGGTCGCAGTGCTGAAAGAACAAAACTACAAGGCAATACAATCTCAGGTCACATGCGCTCACTGTGCCAAACCATGTGGCTCCTGCCTCAATCCCCAGCAGGAAGGAAAAGCCAGCCCTGGCCCCACCCACCGCAGGATACCCGACTGAGGCTACACCTATCGCGATATGCCCTGAGCTGCTGGGGGAGGGGGTGGGGAAACAGTGATCATTCTGAGCACAAAATGACTATGGGATAACCCCATCACCATGAGCCACCCCCCAAGACAATTGGACATTTTGATAGAGTAGTATCTTAGTGATGAGACCTATGCAATTTGAATTGGATCAACTTTTTTTAGCTCTGTAAGGAGGAAAATTAATGAAAAAAAACCAACTAAAAATGTTTAATAAAAAAATTGCAAGGACTTGCAAGAGCACTGGTATATACAAATGGGACACTCCTAGCTCACATCTTTCAGCTGTGCCCAGCAAAGCACAGATGGGATGGCATTTATTGACAGCAGCAAAGAGAATATAAAATCATGGTTAGAATATAAATGGTTAGGGTTGGGAGGGGTCGCAATCATGATCTAGTTCCAACTCCCCTGCCATGGGCAGGGACACCTTCCACTAGACCAGGTTACCCAGAGCCCCATCCAACCTGGCCTTGAACACCTCCACGGATGGGAAGTCCACGGTCTCTCTGGGCTTGGGCAGGTGAGTAACAGCTGAGGTCTATTCAGGACTTATCTTTCTGTCGATTGGTGTAAAAAGCCTGAGCTTCAAGAGCAGGATTAACTGGATTTTTGTTTTCCTCCTATGGCTTCCTGCCTACCCCATCTCCCTTCCAAAGTCAAGGAGACTAACTGTGATGGTTGGCTTTAGAGCCTATCCAAGAAGTACAAGAACAGGGAGCACTGGTGGCTGATCTCGGCAGTAACAACCAAATGGGTTGTCATAGGCCAAGGAAGACATGATGGAAAATTAAAATGCAGTAAACAGTAGCTTTCCTACAGTGCTGGGAGAGAGAACTTCAGGTAGCCAAGCTTTTCTCATGACATTTTGTGGAGCTGCAGCCAAATAAAGAGCCATGTTTGAATTTAAAGAAGGATGCTTATACTGGACATCAAATAGAAAGACTGTTAGTCCATATCATTGCTTTTGGGGTAAGTTACATTAAAAACATCCTTGAGCAGTACAACTCCAGGCGCAACATTCAGGGATGTGATCTTGGTTTGCATTGTGGCAATCACATACGGAAGATAAAATACACAACAAAATAATATAGATTGTGGAGGAAAGGATAACAGAAAACAGTGTTACTTTATAGACAAACATTATATAAAAATGTCATAGAAGCTTAGAAACTGCAGCTATGAAGAAAGTCTAGAGGAGTAAAATCACTGTTCATTTGGTATGTGAGTTTATCTTCAAGGAAATGTAATTTTGGCTTAGTGGGTGGGAAAATACAGGAAAGAGACTTTCTTTTTTGATAAAAGTAGTGGGTACCTTATTACAGAAAAAGCACCTGGTCATAAAAAATAGAAAAACATAACCAGTACTATTAGTAACAAAGCTTAGTTGGTCTTATCTTCTCTCAAATCCTTTTTCTAAAACCAGCATGTTTTGTTTGGTGTTCTTTAAAAACATTAAAAAGAATCGAAATAAATTTGCAAAAAGCTCAACTTGAGAAATGAAATGAGCCTCCCAAAACACCCCCCGCCACCCCAGTCCCCTCCCCCCCACCTTGTTATATACCTGTTCTGGTATAGAAATATGATGCATTCCATTGAACTTTTTCTTTGGGTATAATTATTTATGTTAAATATTTTCTTTTACTATATGCTGCAAAAGAAGTAAATGGGACTACTAGTCTTTTCATAGTATCTACAGAGTATATTTTAGGTGCTTTGTTGACGTTAGTGTCCAAAACTACATGAATGTTAAAAACAATGCATACTTTTGAATATACTCTTGAAATACAGATTGTATGGTACGTATCTCAGTCTTACATTTTTTCAGACAGGTGTAACAAATGCTATTCAAGTGGAATTTTTAAATGCTATGTATTCTTCCCCTTTTTACTGTATTAATATAATTACATAGTGGGAGAATGCTTTACGTGCATAAAATAAGTAATCAACAGCTGAAAGATACAATGGCAAGTATCTTTAAGTTTTACATAAGAGATGTTTCTTTTTAATTATAAATTTCTTTAATTTTAAGTGTTTTGGTTTTTTGTTTTGCTAAAACAAATTTTGATTACATTTCAGACAAGATAGCAGGTATCTCTACATGAAAGGTAATAATTTTTTTTTCAGAAAAGAGATGCTGCAATTTAAAATACATGTCCTTGAAAGCATAAAAATGTTTAGCAGGTAAAGTGTATTGAGCACAAAGGGAAAACTTATTCATAACTGAAAATTGTTTAAATAAAAAAAGTTGCAAAAGTGTTGCAAAAGGTTTTTTTTTTTTTAAGTATTAGGTGTACTCATAATGTCTAATCCTCTAAAACTTCCCTCATAAAAATAGATTTCTTAATGTAAGTATAGTCTTCCTTTCAGCTGAAATGACCTAGTTGGGTTTTCATTGGCCTGTCTCTTCGTTTAACTGGCTTCTATGACAAGCTCTTGATCTTTAGTAAAACTAAGAGCTCATCACACCTGGGCATGAGTCAAATCTGCAGAGTTGCTGAGTACCGTTTCCTACTTTGCATACCTACCACCTGAAACCCTCTTTTTACTATATTCATTTTTGTTGACCAGAGGCTAATTTGTATATGAAGTTAAAACATTGTTTAAAATAAATAAAATCCCTGAGTTAGGCACTTTGACAATTAAAACAAGCTATTTTGTACAATAAGAAATCCCATCAGAGATTTACCAAGGTTAATATCAGTATCAGAAATTACCAAGGGAACATTTGGTATAATCATTATGTAGTATCTAAATTGAAGAAAAAATAGTGCTCAGTAAATGTTCTAGTTTTTAATATTCCATCTCAGAAATGTGAAATGTTTAGGCTTTTTTTTTTTAATTTCTGTGATACTTAGTGTGGAGAATTTAACTGAACAACGTGATGAAAAATACTTAGTTGTTGCAGATGAACTTTTATGAATTTAAAATTCATGAAATTCACAATTGTGGTTCCCACAGAAACCACGACTTGTTTCTTGGCTTCTATTTAGGGTTTCGAGTTACCGGGCTAAATGCTTTTCCTAGTCAACCTGATGTTTCCCATGTTGATGTGAAAGCTGAGATGGGAACTTGACTCGGGATTTGTGGGTAACTTTTTTGTCTGAATATGTTTCTATTTCCAATTTGTCCAGGATAATATTGTGTGGGAATAATTATTCCATCTTTTTAATCTTTAAAATATTTTTTCAAGACTAGCCATTTTCCAGCATTCATTAAGACTTTACAGTCCAACACTCTACAGACATTACCCTTCATTTTACTCCTGCTGGGTGTGTAGGGGAAGTATTGTCATGATTCTTTGATGGACAATATGGGTAAGCTTTGATGAAGGTCCTCAGTTTCCTGCAGTTCTCTTAGGGTACTCAACTAAGTTTTCATAAAAATTTTTGCTGAGCAATTAAAATTAAATCCAATGGAAAGGAGAACACTTTCTTCATGATGTCTTTCTACCTTCTACCACTGTGAGGTACACCTCTTAATATGTGTTCTGAAGTGCTTATTGCAATATCTTGATGTGCAAATTTTCAAATGCTATATCTGCATGTGTGTAGGGGAATTGGGCATTTCGATTGCTTTTTTAAATTTAAAACATGAGATGTTACTCTGGTCTCCAGGGTGTGCCTGCCTATTTGGTGAAACATTTTGAGTCTCAACAATTGTTAGTCAAGCATTTGAATATTCATATCACTTTGTGTGGTTTTTTAAAAGTAGGTTATGGACTTTTTTATTTGACTGCTAATAAAAAACCATTTCTATAGGCCTTCTACTAAAAATAGCAGTCAGTCACTTCTATTGTAAGATAAACATAATAACATTTCAAGTATGAAGTTTTTACAGGAAAAGACAGAATATGTTATTGAAAAGTATATACATAAAATGAATATTCAGCTGTGGCTGTAATAATGTTGTTAATTTCTATCCACTGAAATCTAAAATGAGCTCATTGTTTCCTTCTGGTTTTCTTTCAGATGTAGGAAGGGACAAAGATACATATACAGATGATTCGGAACATGGGAATTATGATGCTCGTACAGATCAGTCATTGCTTATTCAAAATAAGCTCACCAGGCAGAAAACAGAACCTCGAACTAAATCGTCTTTAAAGGTAATGGACAACAAAACTTTATTAAACTGTATCAACCGCCAGAGGGTGCTTAAATATTTTTAAAATGCAATTTTTAAGGGACTACATAAGTTGCAGCCTAAATAAACGGACATCTTATGGTAAGAAATTTAGGTGGCTCCCAAATTCTTGGAAATTGTAGAACTTTGAAAATAATTTTAGTTAATGGTTTTAATTAACGTTTAATTAATTGTTTTAATTAATCATAAGCAGTGTGTTAAGTCTTAAATCACTTTTAGTTAGCATTTAGCAAAGTTGTCATAAGCTGCTGTTGTGGGAACACAACTTGGTAAAATTACCGAAACTTTAAGTTTTGTTAAACTACCCCTAATACACTTCAATGAACAAAGCCTGGGAGAAGAGAGGTGTATTGTTGAAATTGGGTACAAGGAGTGCAGAATTTATGAATCACAAAGACATTTTGCAGAGACGAGAAGATAAAGAAGAGACTCAGTATGTGTACTAGAAAATCTCTACTGGAGGTAAAAGTTACTAAAAAGATTAAAAATATGGACTAATTAGGATGTGCAGAGAGAAATCAGAGAAAAACCAATAGAAGATAGAATACTAATTAACAAAAGAGAACTGTGTAATTTAGAACCAATGAACATTAATTTCTTTGTTTGCTAAAAATATATAAATAGGTAAAAAGGTTTTGTATCAGTGTCTGTGTGGAGGCTGGAATTTTGTTGGCCACACACAAACCTCGTGGCCAAGAATAACGTAATGCTTTACTTGCTCTAAGAAGTCAGTGTTAGAGGGTGTTATTTATCCTGATGATTTTGGAAGATGTTGGTAACAATATTATAATTTGACCAACAGAATCAGTGAATGGAATTCTCTGTACCAAAGTCAACCAAAATTATATGAGATCAAGGATTCTAATGTTTTTTTATTGACTCATCTAAGAGGCAGTAGCCTTCTTTCAATACATTTATATTGCAGAGAATTTAGGATATAGGATTCTGAGCATGGAGTGGAATTCATGTTATCTGGGAGGCCTCAAGAAATTCTGTAGCAAATTGTCAGTCGAGAGTGATCTAGATAGAGTATAAGATCCTTCTTCTAAGCCATATCAAAATGATACCTAAACACATTGAATGAAAGATAAAATTCACTTATATATAGGAGAGTATAGGAGTATTTTCGGGAAACTTCCTTCTGCATTTATACTGCTTTTGCAAATGAGGTGTCTTGGTTTAACCCCAGCTGGATCAAACCCCAAATCCAAAACACAGCACCGTACCAGCTACTGTGAAGAAAATTATCCCAGCCAAAACCAGCACCTGAAGTAACCAAGCAGGATTCTCCTTTCCTTTACTGTTTGCCTGCTTCCACAGGTAAAAGGCAGGGGGAATTTAGATTAGTCTTATACTAGAAAAGAACACTACTGTTTTGCCTTTGGATTATTGTAGAAGTCTTTGTGGCAGTTAGTTGAAAATATCTAAGGGAAACTTCGTCCCAAAATGGATATAAAAGTAGCAAAAGAAGGCTTCTAATCCTTTCTGAGACTGCTGAAAGCACAGAATACTTCAGTACAGCATTACAGCTGGTAAGAACTCTCACATATTTGAAAAGTAAACTGATCTGTCACAATAGAAAATTTCCTCAGTCTGACCAGATAATCAAAATGAGAAACACTGCATTGGCCAAGAGTATGAGGATAAAAGCATATTCTTCTTCTCTTCTTTTTAATGTTTCTAATTTTGGCTTGTTTTGGAAGGGTTGGTGAACACCTGAGAAACTTGGGAGAAAATTGCTAAAAAAGTTGTTTGCAATTACTTCTTGGTGCCATTATCTTTCTCAGTGATGAGCTACTTGAATACTTCAGCAGTAATGAACTTGTCTTGCTGACATGATGAAATTCAATACACTTTTTTTTTCAGGAATTGTTTAGTGTTTCAGATTATATGCATGATGCCTTCTGTAAATCTGATTCTTATTGCTACTTTCTAAAGCTTTGGAAACATTAGATAATTTTCTTATAGCAACCAGATGCCCATATATTCATCTAGTTTTCTTGTTTCCATGATTATGATTTATAACTGGTAATTTCCTATAGTGTAGGTTGTTATCATTTCAGAATCCACAGATTTCATATTGAAAAATTGCGAGTCACTCAGTCCCATGAAAAAGATGTCGTTATCCATCCCTGCCAACTTTTCATCACCAACTGCTCTTGAGATTGCACAGAAAGTATGACTTCATCTATATGATTCTGCCAATGGGTCTCACAAATAAGATTGAGGCCAAGAAGTGTCTGCTGAGCAAAAATGAGTAGTATCTGCTATTGCAAGGGAAATGTAGAAAATGAGAAGGTTCCAGACTGGAAAGCTGATATTTGAAATGTTCTAGTTTCCTTAGGAAAGGGAAGCAGACTTAAACAGACTTTATCACTTGAGTGGAAGGCAACATTTGTCCAGAGAAGTGGTGAAATCAGTAGCAGTGAATTCTTTTCTTTACCTATCTAGCTCAACCCATGATGCTATTGCTATTACCTGTATAGTGGCAAGATAAGAATATTTGAGAAATTACACTTCCTTTTATTCGTTGCATCACTGTTACTTTCTTTGATCTAATGAATTTTTCATTTAGATAGTGTATTTTGCTATCTGGCAAGGTAAAGAAAGGATTTTTAGAACAAAGTTCACATTATTATCACTGTGATCAGGAACTATGAAGAACTGCTGCCTGTACAATCACCTAATTTACTGTGTTTTTCTGGTAGTCCACAAATGCAGTCTAATAATAGAGAAGTAAATAAAGCTTAAAAGGAATGATAACAGCTAAAATCATTATGCCAGAATAGATTGAGATGGTAAAGTGCAATGAAAGTTTGTCGCTGTTGTATTGGGGACGGAGCAAAACAGGACACAAAGTACGATCCAGGAAGAAGGTGAAATGGCAATTATTTATTAATATACAGACCTGTTTTATACCTTAGCACACGTGAATGCCATAAGGTCATTGGTCCCTTGGCCACCCACCTCTCAGGGCGATTGGCTGGGCTTTATAACACCCATTTCAAAATGTTTCTTTAGTCGATATCATAACAATACTGCATAACAACTTCACAGATGCAAGATAAGGATGTTTCCTTCAGAAAACATCTCACAGTTTTCATAGCTTGCGTGAGCAAAGGCAGGCTCTCACAGAATACTGCAGAAGCTGGAAAATTTCTCTGCTGAAAGCTTTTCAGCATCCACAAAATTTAACTTCATGTTTATGCTTTTAGAGCTTGGCTCTCATCTTCTGTGAGATTTTGTTTAAAAAAAAAGAAAAAAAAAGCTCAGAAAATATTTCAGGAAATGCAGGGAAAGTAGGAAGTAATTTTATGATAAAGATGAAAATTTTTAAAAATAAATGTGTAAAGAAAAATTTTCAGCGGTCATGTTAGTATATTTCTGAAGACCTCGCTATTAGACTTCAAGAGCAAATAGGGATAGCAAATAGCAAATATTAAAAATAGCACATAATAAAAAACCTCTTCGTGTCTCCAAACGTCCTCCACTGTTACTCCCTCATATGGTAATGTTGAACAGACTTCCTTTCAAAATTTTGCATATCACCTAACCCACTCCTTTCCTGAAGTCAAATGTGTTTTTTATAATATATACAAATGTATTTTTCATGCTCACTCTTTAAGTCTGAATAGAATGTAAATGGAAAAAGATGTCCTTTGTGAAGAAGCTAAAATAGTTGCTAGTCCTTTAGTTTACTCCTAGAAAGTTAAACTGGAGTTTAATTAGGAAGGTTGGATATTTCTGGAAGTCCTCCTCTCCATTCAGGAAAAAGCTGTGTTTTGCACGGTGCGGTGTAGTCACAAAGAAATACAATAGCATGGGTAATTGTGGCAGCCTGTTATGTTGTCTTGATGGTTTGGATTTCTTTGCATATGCAAATATGTCCCCAATTTTCTTTCCTAGGTTATTTGCATGAGAAGAACCCTAAACCAATATACACTTAAAAGCATCAATCTATTTTTGAAATTAAGGAATTGAAAGGATGATTCTAATAAATCTGTTTCTGGTTTATCAATTCCTACAAACACAAAAAGATGAGCGCTAACTTAGACGTGTGCTTAGAAAATTTCACATAAAACACACCTTAGATTATTCTTAATGAGAATATGTTTTTAAAATATAAAAAGTGGGTCTAGTACTATTTAAAAATATTTCACAGCTAATTCCATATAACTTAAGAAGTCCATAAACTTATTGATGTCCCAGCTTTGATTTTTAAACATCCTGAAACAAAGCAGGCATTATTTAGGTACCCCACTTTTGTTCATGTGAATAAACCCACTGTAGTTAGCATCAGAGATGTATTTATTTCCAGAAAATGTAGATGTAGCTGTATTTTAGCTATACTCTCAAGCAACTAACAATGTACATCTGCAGTAACTACTAAGAGAAGATATGAAAATATAGTTGTCAGCCTCTGTGTTTATGTGTACATGTGTATGAAATACGTGGAAATCATGCTCATTTTCATTGCCATTTCTGGCAAATTTCAGGAAACTGTAAAGCAAATAATAAAATATAATTATTAAAGGTCTTGTTCCCAGCTTTTCATTTAGCATTTATATGTGAAATAATGGCAATGAAAATTTTATACATGAGACAAACAAGTTATACCATTTCTTTCATGTCAGACTTGATTTACTGGATGTTGATAGTAAGTTAGAATAAATTCATTTATTAAAATAAACACACATATAATCTAATAATGCAATATTTCCTAGGCTAAATTTGTACTGAAGGTTTTTTTTTTTCCTGAATAAAAATATCCTTGTCACTATTCCAGCCACAGTCAATAATGACATGCATTTAAGCAGACATCACGTTGATCAATCAAATAGGTTGAAGTAAAGAATCACGGGTTGGGATCTCAGTTGTCTGTAGTTTTCCCTGTATGAGAGAATGCCAACATAATTTAAGATTCCTCAAATGGCTATTTAACTAGTTCTCTAGGATAATTAATGCAACACACAAACTGCTAAAAGCTATTTCCAAAAATTGGTCAGTGATCAGAAAAGTAGTGATTGATGTTGCAAGTTTAAAAGGACAAGGTGGAAATGCACATAAAGGGTCTCTTTGTATTGTGAAGGTGAATGTTACAGGAATTTATCTTTTGGCTTTGACTTGAATGCTGTTAAGTGTGGTTGAATATTAAAATCTGACTTTAGCCTACAAAATAGTCAATATTTTATATTATTAATGCAGTAAAATATGATATTATCCTATTGCAATATATTGCATATGCATAGTAGCATATTAATGTATTTTTTACACAATAGTATTTCATCTCCATTGCTATTTTATGTTCATATTCATGTCTGACTAGCTAGTTGTCAATTTTAGTAAGAAAGTCTGAGGAGGAGGACTGTAAGAGGAGGACTGTATGTATTTGGGCAAAGAAGAATAGTGATTGCTTGAAACAATGATTTTTCATTTATATAATACACATTAGGGGCACAGTAAATTTAAGGGGATATTAGAGTCAAATAGTTCCATTAATTGTATTAAAGTAATGATAAGGTTCTACGCAGCTTAAGAAACGATATGTGTTTCTTTGTAGAGTTATAGCCATGAAGCATCAAATAAAGCCAATTTGTCCTGAATTCAAAACAAAGAAGAGCAAGTGGTTCTCCCAGAAATGAGCTGTGGAAATCCTTATCAGAGGTCTTCTGAGTTTTAAAAGATTATATGGATTTGGGGACAGCTGGACAATTTTATAGAAAGTTACTAAATACATAGAAACATCAGCTGAACCTGAGTGCATACCATGTAATTTACTCTTACATGAATCTAAAATTTGGTCCTGTTTTGAGAATGGTTCCAACTCACTCTTTAGAAATATTTGTTTCTATGTATGGGGTGAAAAAATGATAAAAGTTTAATTTACAGAGCAGAACAGTAGAGTGAAATAAATTAAGTTGAAATAGTTACAATTACTGTGAATTGTGATACTTAACTGGGGAGAGAGAGAGTCAGTAAACCAGATGTTCCCACTTGTAAAAAGGGCATTGCTAATTAATTAGAAACTGAAAAATAGTTTATTGAAAAATCCTTCAATGTTGGCTAATTCCAGGGAAATTATTTTTGAACATTTGAACGGAAAGGTAAACTCTTTTTATTTTATAGCCTTTCTAAATATTTGCATTGTACTTCCACCTTTTTTTTTGCTTGAGCCAAAACTCCTTTTTCTAGGATAAATTGATCTGTGTTTTGCCTTGTGTAAAGTGTAAACTTCAGTTGAATGATAATCGTAGTATTTTGAATTTTGCACTTTCAGACTTCAAAGCAGTATGTCATTTGTTATACTAATCACAAGCTATGAAGCAACCAAAAATGTTGACACATAATAAAAACAACGAAGTGCAGCAGATCTTTAGTGTCAAACCCTCAGGTAATAGTTTACTCTGCTGCAAATCAGTGTATTCTGCATACTGAACAAGCTTAATGTTGAGGGAAGTGGCACTTCACAGTGTCACGGTTGAAGTTCTATTTAAAAACTTCGAAAGAACAAGGTTAAGTTAAATGTTGAATTTACAATCTGAATACTCTAAAAGGAATTTTTCAAACCAAACTTAAACCAGTTTTCTTATGTGTGTAAATGTAAGAAAGCTTAACAGATGGATACCATTTCAGAAAATCCGGAGGAGTAAGAAGGTGGAGAGGATGAAGAGGATTAGAGAATGTTGATTAGTCCTTTTTATACACGTTTTTCAGGTGAAACAGAATAGAGAGAGTAAAGTCTTTGCACAAAATATTCCTTCTGATGCTTTTCTCCTTTTTCTGATCTTTTTCTCTTTTGGTGAAAGGTTGAATCAGAGATTTATTGGTCCAAACTAGGAGATAGATAATAAATGAGCTGTGCCTGAATGTCCACTGTACTAACAGCTGATTCACTGTGCTAGGTGTAGGTAATATACTCTGACTTGTATGTTTACTTGAAATTACTACTCCCTATTCTCCTTACACATTATGGAGCTCCTTCAGATCAGCTGAAAAAAACCAACTAAATCACCATATAAATTCATTTACTGGCACTTAATTACTTAAGTAATTACCTTGTTACTACTAGTGTAGGTGGTCAACATTGATTGTGAGTTGCACTAAAGTGAAACTAATGGTGGCAGTAGCATTAAAGTGAATCAGTCCTGAAATCAGTGTAGTGTAGGCCAGGTTCACTGCATGGATGTGGTAAGTGGCTTCACTATTGCACTTCTTAACCTGTGGGGGTAGTTCTCTGAAAGTGGTCTGAGATAAACAGATGGAAGATTCCTTTCTACTATCATCACTGCTCATTATTTCTTGAACATTGCCCCCAAAAAGTTCTCTTTGGTGTTGACGAATCTGAGGTCATGTTTGGATACTGCCATTAATCTGAGAAGTAAAACATGTTTTTCTAAGACTGAAGGAAATGAGATGTTTCAGAAGTGAGGAAAGCAAGGCTAGAAATACTAATCCAAAGAAAGGTAGTAGAAGTGTATTACAGAAAGATAGCTGTAATTTGCAGCATGTCTGTACAGAAATTGCGTGAGCAGAAAATGTGTAAGAGAAGTTCCAAATCTCCCCTTTGGAGGAATTTTACGAAGCTTTTTGTATCTGATTTTGCGTGCTTCATGAAAGCAGCCCTGTTCTAGTTTTGTAAAATACTTGTGCGGGAATCCTTCATTGTTGAAGAGCAGATCCATTGTTCATGTCTTGAACCTGAAAAAATTTGAGTTTTAAAAACTTGCATATTCAAACTTGCACTTTTGAACCTTCAGTCTACTACCTCACCTTCAAACCTCTGCATCTTATAGATTTAGATCATTAAATCAATAACATTATTTAAAAAAAAAAAGGTTTTTACTACTATCTCCATTCAGGATTCTTAGAAGGGGTGACAGACCCTATATTCAGTGCACTAACAATCTTGGTTGACACTCTCAACTTCCCTAATTTGGATTTCAGATACTATTTATCTGAATATGAAGAAAGATGGTGAGGTGCTGGAGTGTGTTCTAAGAGGGATCCAGAGCACAAGTCTTATGATGAGCGACTGAGGAAGTTGGAGTTGTTTAGTTTTGAGAAAAGGAAGCTCAAGGGGAATGTTACTGCTCTCTACAACTACCTGAAAGGAGGTTGTAGCCATGTGGGGGCCGGCCTCTTCCAAGTAATAAATGACAGGACAAGATAAAACATCCTCAAGTTAAACCAGGGGATGTTTAGATTGGATATTAGGGAAAATTTCTTCACTGAAAAGGTGATCAAGGAACAGGCTGCACAGGGAAGTAGTGGAATCACCATCCCTGGAGGTATTTAAAAGATGTGTAATGTGACCCTGGAGGACATGGTTTAGTGGTGGGCTTGGCAGTGCTGGGTTAACGGTTGGACTCAATCATCTTAAAGGTCTATGATTCTTAATTGAAGCTTAATGTACTTAAATAGTGTTCCCAGGTGTAAGATGATGCACTCCTTTGTAGCTGTAAATTGTCTGAGAAAGACTGTTACTTGTTTTTTATTTTGGGAGTTAAAAAAGTGGAGAAAGAGAAAGAATCTTATTGCAATGCTTTAGGTTTTGCAGACTGAGGAGTTCTCAGAAGTGCTAAATGTGTAGAAAGCTGGCAGTGAGAGATGTGGGCGTAAGAAAAATGTTTCACATAGAAACAAGTGAGCTGGTATCCAGTATTTATAATGCTGATACCATGCACTAATACATGGTTCTATTTACGAATAGAGAGTGTAACTATTGGATACAACTCTTGAGTATTATAAATTCCATATCCAAATAATCCAAATAGGATTAATTTCTAAGACCAGCATCCTATTGCTTAGAAGATGCAGCATTCATAAACATTTGGTCCCATATATACAGGTGTAATGTATCCTACTTGAAACTAACATACTTGTTCTGGACAGTTTGTGTTTAAATGAGTGCTGCATTCTACAGAGGATGATGATAGTTTCTCAGTTTAGCTTTTCAGGTTTCAAAGTCTTCAGGACCTGGGGCTGCTGGTCAACAGCTGGCTGAACATGAGCCAACAGTGTGCCCAGGTGGCCAAGAAGGCCAATGGCATTCTGGCCTGTATCAGAAATACAGCAGGGCTGTGATTGTCCCTCCGTAATCTGCACTGGTGAGGCCACACATGTGTCCAGTTCTGGGCTCCCAATTTTGAGAAAGACATTAAGGTGCTGGAGCGTGTCCAGAGAAGGGCAATGGAACTGGTGAGGGGTCTAGAGAGATTAAGTCATAAGAGGAGTGGAGTTGTTTAGTCAGAAGAGGAGCCTCAGAGGAGTCCTTAGTTCTCTCTACAACTACCTGAAAGGAGGTTGTAGCAAGATGGGGATCAGCCTCTTCTCCCAGTCAACAGGACAAGAGGAAATGGCCTCAAATTGCACCAGGGGACACTCAGATTGGACATCAGGAAGAATTTTTTCACTGAAAGGGTGGTTAAGCATTGGAACAGGCTGCCCTGGGAGGTGGTGGAGTCACCATCTGTGGAAGTGTTCAAGAAACGACTGCATGTGAAACTTAGTGCTATGGTTTAGTTGTCAAGGTGGTGTTTGGTTGGACTCGGTGGTCTTGGAGGTCCTTTCTAATCTAATGATTCTGTGATTCTATAGTCTGTCACCGGTTGGTTTAGTCTCTGTTCTGAATCATGCAAAGCACAGAATGCAAAAATAGCTTGCATAAGCAGCAGCATGTAAAGCAGGATTTTCCATATCGAGGTCAGATAATTCCTTGTGTTTGCAAGCATGGTGGGAAGGAACTAGTCAAGATTTAAACATTGCTAACATGGCATTGAAAAAGCACTTCAGTGAGACTGTCCATGCAAACATTCCAATCAATAGCATTTCTTTTTTAATTTTTTAGATTTATTTTTATCTTGGAGAAAATACAAGTATGTTTGTACTATAAAATTTGCACAAGTACAAAACTGAGAAAATTGCTTTAATTGACTTGCCATTTATTTTTTCTTCTTAATTGCCACTTGAAAGTAGGAATTGACAGAAGTTCATATCAACACACACCACACAAGAATTTTAAAGTTTTTGCACAGCTGAAATAACTAGAATATGGGTTTTGTGAAGCTATTTTATTTTGTTTTGTTCTAATTAATTTGAAATCCTGAGCAACTGATGCATATCAATTTTTTTTTTCTTCTGACTTTGTTTCATACTCATCCTTCAGATGTGTGAACATTTCCATAGTCTAGGAAGTGCTGTGTTATATGCAGTTCATGATGGAACTCTTTATTTAGAGTCTTTTTATTTTATCTTTGCTAGAGTAATGCCATGGCGTCATCAGGACTCTTCTTCAAAGATGGCAAAAAGCGCATTGATTACATCTTGGTCTACAAGAAGTCAAGTCCACAGGTAGAAAAAAGAAGCACATTTGAGAAGAATTTGAGAGCAGAAGGACTGATGTTAGAACGGGAGGTGAGTCTTGTAGCTTATATGGCATAAAAAATCCCTTTGTAATACTATCATACTTTACTGGACTGATTAAAGGTTCCTGACAATATTACAAGCCTTTCTAGTCAGGCTGTTCCCATCATCTGCTTAATTGTATTAAACTAATAAGAAGAATTATTTGATAGTGTGTATTTAAAATGATTTGGGGATACATGCTTGTACACAGAAGTGTAGTGCAGTGCAAAGGGAAAAATTCCAGCTTCTTATGCTTGCAGAACAGAAGACTCTTCAGTAACCCATGTTGTTGCTTTATTGTATAACCTCTGTCAGCAGAATACATGATGCTAAATGTCTCACTGTTTTTCAGGGGGTTAAGGTTGTCACTATTCTAGTTAATCCATGGCTAGAAATAATAGTATTAATATAAAAATGAAAGAAAGTGGAGCCAGGGAAACAGCTTTGGATTTTTGCTGTCTCATGAATTACCTACAGAACAGGTATATATTTAGTCTATTCTGAAGTAAGCTCCTATTGTTCGTGTATCTTTCATTCTGATTTTTCAACTTGATAGAATTGTAATACATGTTCTGTGTTTAAACAATGAGCTTGCAAGTTATAGCTCACAACATAGGATGCTGAATATTCATAAATAACTAACCTGACTAAAATTTGGTTTTAAGGCTTTTAAAAATTGTTACAGTCTAGCAGTTGTTCCAATTTAAATAAATAGTAAAATCTCAGCTGTTGTCAATTCAGAATTATTAACATTCAGGAAAAAAAAGGTTTTATAAGATAGAAAACATTTTAAATTATTTTCCACTAGTATTTTATTTTATCCACATCTTTTGAGAAAGTAAAATCCTTGAGGTAGTAGTATGGAACTGTGATATAACTTTGTGGAACTGATAGGTAGAATTGTGAACATTTTAAATGTTATTTACCCTTTAACTACATTTTCTTTTACCTTTACTTACCAAGTCTTGCAAACTCAAGATTTTGGAGGCTTTAATCAGACTCAATTCAAATATCAAAATATCTACTTATAAAATCTCAAGCAAATACATCTGGGAGAAGGGTATGGAACTGAAATGTTTGTAAGAGAAGGTGAATATAGAAAGCAGTAAGGCTGAAACTCCTGTTTTATGTACAAATAAATCAGTGATGAAAAACATTTGTGTAGAGTATACATTGTAATTTTAACAAAAAAAAAAGTCTCAGTTTTAGAGAGAGATAGGGAGATCACATTTAAAAGTTCCCAGCAGATATCTCAATTACTTAACCATTCCCTGAAGTTACCATTTTGGCAGTGTGCCACCTGAACCCTTCTGTCATGTGTTTTTATGTCTCTAGCAGCTGAGCACTCTTCTCCTTTGATGGGAGACACACAGAATGGTCTTCAATCTGCTTATCTAAGATGATTTTGCGGAGATATAAAACTGATTCATTTATTCCATGTAAAAAAGTGCTGCATAAAGTCTTTACTTATGTTCATGACCATAGATCTGTCCCTACAGATTCCTTTTGCCACACTAGTCTACACATACTACAGAGTTTGTAAGGGAAAAAAGTTAGTAATTTTCCTTTGTCTAGAAAAGCACTTATTTTCAGAGTTGCATGCCCAGTTCAGGCCTAAAATCAGAATCTGACGCTGAAGAACTCTTCTAGAAAGGTGGTTGTCACAAAGGTTTAAATTATTAATATGTATTTTTTGTTATTGCTCTTTACAGCCAGCTGTCACCAACAGTGATATCATGTTTGTTAAAATTCACTGTCCATGGGAGACATTGTGCAAATATGCAGAAAGAATGAACATCAGGATGCCTTTCAGGTATTGTGGAAACTATTTTAAGAAACATATAATTTAGTGCTTAGTATTGAAAGTTTGTCACTTACTTAAGTCTAAAATGCAGTCCTCACTGGTCTGTAGCCAGTTATGCTTGTATTTAATTTAGTTATGTGATAGGGAGAGGAGAAACAAAGTCCTGTTCTTTCCACAATTTTACACAGTACTCTGTGGTACTCATTTTCAAACTTACCGTCTAAGTTCAATCGAGCATATGTCTTTAGAAAACACTGTTGGTAGTTCACACATTGTTTTGGATGTTCTTGGCAGAGTTTCACATATTCTCCATCTGAGCTCAAGTATCCTCCATGATTTTAGGGTTTTTCCAAAGTCTTACCCAAAAGCAAGTAAAATGACAGAAAAATCTGGTGTCTTCCATGTCTCCAATATAACACATATTGTCAGAATTTGAGTAAAATGAGACCTGGTAGCTTTCCTTAGGCAGAATAATGGACTGAACTGAGTTCCTTGTCTGTATGCTAAACAAGTTCTATCATAAGTTTTTGTAATAAATATTTGTTATTTATTTGTAGGACAGGATAATATCTCCTGCAATAATACAGAAGTATTTAAAGGAGAAAATGTGTCTTTTCAAATTGATTAATAATGTTCGTAGAGAGAGAGGAGAGCACATAGTGTGCTGTAAACCTCCTCAGGAGTTAAAATGCCAACTAGATGCCGAAGTTGTGTGACTCATGGAAAATACCCTTACAGCACTCCTTTCTCACTCAAACTGCCAAGTGCTCAATCTTTAATGCTATGGCAGTGTGGCTCTCTTGGCGTTGGTCTTAAGCCAGAAACAGTCATTGTGAAGCATTCTTTGCTCAAATCTTGCTTCACATACCCAGTTCTGTAATGAGTTTTCACACCATCCTATTAAGCCTTCATAGGCCTTTCCATAAAAAAATGTTTTCTGCAACAGTCATCTTCCATATGTTTAAGAATATTATTATAGTGCTATTTGAGCTTCTCTAGTTTGAAAAATACTTGTCAATATTTTAAGTATAGAAGTGTTTACATATGTGTGTATAGAGACATAATCTAAATTTCAAT
Organism: Ptilonorhynchus violaceus; assembly: GCA_013397565.1. Classification (NCBI taxonomy): domain Eukaryota; kingdom Metazoa; phylum Chordata; class Aves; order Passeriformes; family Ptilonorhynchidae; genus Ptilonorhynchus; species Ptilonorhynchus violaceus. Next base: position 34,864 of record VZRJ01000580.1, on the reverse strand, counting down.
TAAAAATAATTCTTTCTTACTTTTGATACATGAATTCACAAAATTAAGTTGTGTTTTAGCAATGGTTTGAATTCTTCATAATTTTAGTTACTTCACAGATCCATAGTGCTCTCGGAAAAAAAGAGGCTGACTTTTGCAATCCTACTTTATTTGGAAGGCATTCTAGGTCATGTTTGTTTGTTATATTATTAACCGACATGTAAATATATTCTCTTCATTATTTCCCCAAAGTGTCTTTATTCCTGGGCTGTTGCTTTAGCTTCTTTTTATCTCATTCATTTCAGTTAACCAAAAGTAGATAAAATGTTAAATTTTGCAATTTCACCTTGTTGGCAGTTTTGCTGTAGAATGAAATACATATATTTGGTAAAAAATTTTTCCACCTCTACCTCCGAGTAGCACTGAGAAATAGTAAATTGGTCAACATTTCTTTTCTCTTTAAATAGATTTTAATAGGAATTTACATGAAGTTGCAGTCTAAGCCTTGTGTGAATTTTTCAGTCTGTTTCTTGAATTGCCATACTTTTTAAACAGAAGACTGAACACAATTCTGTTGCGAAGACAAACTGGATGTAGCAGAATAGGACAAAGGTCTGCCCTGCTTTGCCACCAGCCTGTCTAAATTGTCTCCTACAGGAGATGAGCAGTTTTTCATGACGCCTTCTCTATTTATAGAAGGCTGTGCTTTAGAGACTTGCTGAGGCAGAGTTCATGTCTTCATCTTTGTTTATATTTGCTGCTGGATGGCTTTTTCATGGATGCAAAAATACAAATCTACACTCCTGTAACAACATCCTGTGACCATGCATTTTATAATTTAATTACATGTTCTGTCAAAAACACTTTTAAGTATTGAGCTTGCTTTTTTAAATTAAACCTTTCTTAACTGGATGACATATATTGTTTTCCTGAGGTAACCATTAAATGGACAAAGGAACCTCAAATCATACAATTTTCCCACAATTACAATAGCTTCCTCCCAAAACGTTTTAGGTCATCCTTAGGTAGTTTTAAGTAGGCCTGAGAGGAAAAGGGAGTTGGACTTAATGATGCTTGTGGGTCCCTTCCTACTTGAGATATTCTGTGATTCTAAAAAGCAGATTATTTCTCTTCGCCTTTATCTGTTTTAGTGGTTTGTGATTGTCCAGTTCTAGTATATAGTTAAAGAAGAGAGGTAATCTTCCCTGCAGTATTTTAATACAGTATACCCTTTTTCTGTTGCACAGTCTTGCAAAATTTTGGCTTTTGGTTAAGGTCACTAAAATATACTGTATTTCAATATCATATATAAATAACACAGGAAGAATTAAATTCATACTTTTTAGGTTCATTTTGCTCAATCCAAGAATCTAAACAAAATCAACAGAATTATTATTACACAGGTTATTTATCTCTGTTTCTGAAAAGTAAAAGTACTTCTGAGATTCACCCAGAATCCTGGAACTGTTTTAGCATGGCATTATACCAAAATGTGTTGGCAGATATATAGTATCATATATGTCATATAGATGGAATCTCAGTGTTTCAATTGCAGAAGGAGATTTTTCTAACATTTCAATAGACAGTCTGTAGTAATCGTTATTGTCTTGTATATAAGGCTGACTTTGCAATGCTACTTTATTTGGAAGCGTATGTATGTGGTTTCAAACAGTATTTATGCAAGCATCAAGGTTAGATCATGACTGAATTACAATTTTTTTACTTTTATAGATATTTTTGTTAAGTATGTGGCCTGTCAGTAGAAATAAAACTATTATATGTTTCCAGAACTGAGAGAAAACTTTAATTTTATTTGTGTCTAAAAGTATCTCGTGACACATAATATTATTGTTTGTAATGAATACATTATTTGAATTTAAATAAATAGCTGAACTCCATCTGTGCAGAACAGATAAAGGTCACTAAAGGGAATTAAAGAAGGGTTTTGTTAAAAGATGTCTGAAAACCCTTTAATAATTCGTCATTACTTCATTTACAATTCTGCCTGGTAGTACCAAGTGTCAGGCTGCCAACAGACTGCACATTGGTAGATACTCAATTTTCCAATGGCCACACATTTTCCAGGCAAGGTATCTTTCACCCTCTTTTTAATGTATTAATTTCAGTGGTTCTTCAATGTAAGTAATGTACTTTAATCAATCTCAAATACTATCCAGATGTGCAGTTGCAGATCTTGTTAACTCCTGAGAAATATGCAATATCAAGGCCTTTGCGTGGTTGAAATATGACATGAAATTATAGGAGGAAACTAGAAAAAAGCCTGCAAACCTGAAACTAGGTGTGCAAAATATTACAGTGCAGCAAATACGTCTCCATTTGGTTTCAAAATAACTGTTCTCAGAAGACTTTACTGGGAATTTCTGGTCCTGTTTCTCAAAGTGTCTATAACCAGTGAAGGGTGGAAAGAAAAGAACTGTTAAGCGACTTAGTGATTAGCTATCATTATTGTCATTAGCTACAAATCTAAAATGTAATTTTAGAACAAATGTGAAACTTGAAAAATGTGAAACTACATCATTCTAATGACTTACTCTATTTCAGTTGCCTTTTAAAAGTGTTTTTCACCTTTCTGTCTATGCAAATGCATGTTTTAAAATGTCCAGTGTTCTTTTGTGATGTATATGTCCTTTTCAGCTATCTCTTACTTGATTATTCTCAGCTGATTTTTGCTGTTCTTTCAGGAAAAAATGTTATTACACTGACTGGAGGAGCAAAACCATGGGCAGGTTGGTGGGTGATGTGTAGCTTCTAATTTTGTCAGATAGTCACCCTGTTCAAGAAAATCCATTCGCAGTTGTAAATTTATCCACAAAACTTGGAAAATTAGATTATTTTCCTGAAAACTCAAAATATGTCATCTCAAAGTGTTAAAATATTCATCTGTAACAAGGTGCAGTACTTTAAAGCTTTGCCAGTTTTCATTTTAGAAATGTAAAAATGTTTGTGCCAGGGAAACAAAAAAAGACCTTATCTTGGCAGCAAAGACTTAATACTGGATCTATCTCTGCCATTTTATCTGCCGACACCAAGGCATACTTCTTAATCATGAAAGATACTTTTGAGTGTATGTCTCAGATTCTGGCAGTTAGCTACTTCTTTAGATATTCTCTCCTGTGTGTCCTTGTGACCAGGAACAAATCAATGCCACATACCAAAGGCTGCTTTGAATTCTTATTTGCTGGCTGACAGAATAACTTGCAAAACTCACCTGTAGCTGCTGCTATTGTTGGTGATTTTGTCAGCCAGAAGAAAGGTACAAGAGGCCGTAGGGGCAGGTGAAAGGAGCCTGGGAGCACTGGGGAGTGAGAATGGGAGACACTGAGCTGTAGTTACTCCCCACTGCTCTAGTCAGACGTAATTATGTCTTGTAAATCCTAATCACCAATGGAAAAGATACATGAAAATATTTTACATCTCCTGAAAGGGTTCCCTATCACAGGTTTTCTTGAGGTACATCTTGAGATGGGATTACTTTTGATTTAGCTTCTCTTATTGTTACTTTAGATGGTGAAGAGGTCTCATTATTTCTCTGGAACAATTTAAGTAGTCTCATGATAACAGTTTCCAAGATGATTAGCAGACAACAACAAAGCACTGTTGAATAGTAAAGTGCAAAAACTTTAAACACTTAAGCAGATCAAATATATCAAAATAAACTAATTTATAAAATAGATTTACAACTGCATTTTTTCCTCTCCCCAGTTTGCATGCTTGCTTGATTTTATCATGCATTATGAAAAGTGTAAGTGATATGCTTTTAATACAAAGGCAAAATCAATAAGCTTTACTTCAAAATTGTGTCATTTCATCTATAATCCATCTGGTCAGTCCTGGATATTATATAAATTTGTTTTCCTTATTTAGAAGGATGGATATCTGAAACATGCAACTGAAGTTGCACAGTACCTGTGAATCAAGTAATAAGTAATTTTCATGCCAGATCAATTTTTCATTTGAGACAAATGCTTTTACCTGTGATTTACTTTGCGAGAATTTGGGGATGAATATTTTTCTGAATGTATTTTCTAGCACTTTATATAATTCAATGCACAAAGGAATTGTGTGAAACAAAAAAAAAAAAAGAAAGAAGCTATATCTAGAATTGAAAGCTAACTCTAAAATTGCTGACATACACATCTCATGCATACTTTAGCTTCCACAACTGTCATTGTTACCTTGCATCTTACAACTTTTCAAACTTAAGCGCTTCTCTGTAATTTATTAAATCTTGTTAATATTTCTAAGTTATTAAGTAGAGTTTGTAAGAGCTACAATGAAGAACTATATTAAAATTCTTTTATATCAAAATATTAAGGCTATAGAGTTTCTATAATTTGAGAATAGAAAGTAACACTTAGCATATTAGACCCTTCTGTGACGTGAACACTTCTCTAACTTCATTGACATGGTTAAATGATATATGTATAAATCTATAAATGTTTTTTAAAAAGTCTGCAAAAGATTATTGGGTGCATGAATGAAAGAAAAAGATAAATGTAATACTTATTCTTTTTATGTGGTATCTATGTGGTGTCTCTCTATTTATTTATACACCTTTAAAAAAGCTCTTAACATTGTACTTAGTCCTATGAAGCTTGATTTCTAATCATAGAATCATGCTGTAGAAATAATTTTATCATATCATTAAGAGCAATATTTGGAAAGCCTTCAAAAAAATCTTCTCGAAGGAAAGGAATATGCATGTAAATAGGGTAGGTATCAAAAATTGTCTGAACGCTCAGATCGAAGGCTGAATGATCTAATAAAACAGTCTCGTAACTGCCATATTGGACATGCTGATTTCATGCTGGTAAAGAATCGCATCAAGGAAAAGAAAATGAGAAGATAGTTGTCTTAGCTTAGTGTTTCAGCTTCATTCTGCCACTGAAATGTTAAAATCCCTTAATACTTCGAAGGATAGAGAATAAAAAATGATTTTGTTTAGCAACTGACCTGCAATAAGTTTGTTTCGCAAAAGGACTTTTAAAGTCTTTTGGATATCAATCTGCACACTGAAATGAAATTCTTGATATCATTCCATTAAGCAAATATAATTTTTTTTTTTTTTAGTTATGGTTGTGTCCATGTGTTGAATTTGTCAGCCATAACATGTTTCCCATTACAATACATGGAAACACACCATGCCCGTGTAACTTGGTGGCATATAGTTGACACTTCTGGCCAGGCTTGAGAGACACAAACGCTAAGCAAAAACTGCTGGGTGGTCATTGCTGTCAACCTAACACCACTGGTGAAGTTGCATAATTCTGGTATCTTGTTCCATGCGTTTGATCAGATAATGCTAAACTCATCTATACTGTGTTCCTTTGCATTGCAGTCGGTTGAGGAAATATAATCTGCAAGGATTTTTCAATGAAGTAGTTTGCAAAAAAAGATTAACCAACCAAATAAATCAGAACAGTATAGCTGAGCATGGAAGTTCAGCAGAGCTGAAATTACATCTTCATAAAATATTAAATTGTAGAGCTAAGAATGAAATGCACATGTATTTCAGAATACTGCCCCTTGGTCCAAGGTGCATAGCATTCCCGTAGCACCAACTGGAGTGGTTTCAATAAAAGCATACCTGAAGCAGTAGCCCATAACTTTGCAGCACCATTCCACTGGGACATTTTTGATTTCATTGTCTGAACTAGTGATTTCCCCAGCTCTGTTTGCTTTTACTCTTACTAAATAGACAATATTGAATAGATTAAGTCAGGAATCTGTTTAAACTGCTACTTTTGACCTAGAAAGCCACTCTAAGTAAAAATGCTGATACTTAGTCCTATGATTTAGGCAAAACTTTGTGTTTAAAGGGTACCTCCATGAAAATTCAGTTTCTTCTTCAATAGTAACATAAATCAAGAAAAGTGTCTGTCTTGTTGGACCATTTTTATGCATGGGAGTGATGTTCTTTTCAGTTGCAATATTCTATGCTATCTGAAGGGACTAAATTTTGTCTCAGAAGAGAAACTACAAATGTAATGTGGACTCAAGTATTAATTTATTCCAATGCTGTTTTTCTTGTTAAAAGAAGCAGACATGAATTTTAAACAAGAACTAATTTCTTTAATATAATATTTATCTACTATTCTTTTAGATTTTTGTATGGGAGAAATGATTAAGATTTTTCCCATAACAAATTTTAAAATAATTTCATAATAAAAAGATCTTAACGTATATGCATTGTTTTTCTCTTCTTCCTGATGCATCTGCATATTTTCCTCATTAAAAAAGAATTCTGAATTTTGACTAAAAAGCATGTGTACAACAGAAAAAAAATTTAAGAAAATAAAGGGGAATACACTGTGTACTAAGAGAACTTCCGCTGGAACTAATAAAGATAATCACCTCATGCACTGAGGTATTAAGGAGACACTTAAGAGATCCATCTGCCTGTGAACTGTATTCTGTGTTTCAATTTCATGAACATATTATATTCTTTGACTTACAATGGTTGGTGTCAAACACAAGTGGTGTCCCTCAAGTGCAGTATCAGTTACAACAGAATGTGCACCAATATCTTGCAATATATAGCAAGAAGAAAATTTTGAGAATTTCAAATGTAACTGTAAAATTGTGCTCCCACATTTGGCTGAAATTTCTGTCTGAGACTGTGTGAAATAGAGGTCGAACGTTTTTGCTGATGTTGATAATAAGAGGTACATTTTCACGAGGGTCACTTTGTTGCCTGAGAGCAATTTACTGTGTCATCACTTATTGCTCTTTATTATGAACATTATGAAATAATGTTCGTTCACATTTTGAAATATTATTAACATTATGAAATATAACTATTTATTATGGACGTTATGAAATGGGTAGCTGTACTTCTGCTTACCACAGGCAATGAAGTATTCACCTCAGAGAAAAAAATTTGTTGATTGGCTTTACACTTCTTGTGGGCATGATATGCTTTATATATCATGCATACATATTCATTGAGTGGAGCCCAAATCCCGCTGAAAAAAAAAATACTATTTAGGGAATGTTTTTCTCAAATTTATACTTTTTCTGAATCTCTGATGTGCTTATTGTGTCATTATATAGCACTTGTTTAATATGAGATCTACTCCTTAAAGAACCATGTTGCATTGCAGTTGAATATGAAAAAGTATAGGTCAGCAAGGAGTACAAAATTGAAGTGAGTGTTTGCTTGAAAATTAACTGCACTTGACTAGATTTACCCCTGTATAAATGATGTCCTGAGACATCATTTAGGCAAGATACCAGTAGAAAAAAAAATTATGTTGCCAGTATATAATCTAATTGAAGGTACAACATTGATGTTCTATTTGTGTTTTGTAGTATCAATTTTTAGGAACCTGGAGGAAGCCATATCTAGGGGTTTTTTTTTTTCCCTAATACTGCATAACCATTTCAGTGTAACATGTTCTTTACTTGATGTTTAGGTATACTGCTTTGTAAGGCTCTTGGATTTTAAAGAAAATTTTGCAGGGGAAAACTTTGTTGCAATCAGAAAACCATAATCTGATCCTTAGCACTCCCATATTTACTTTAAAATTTTATGAGTTTTAGTGTCCAAGTTGCCAGGCAAGAGAGCAGGGAGGAGTTTCACTTGCTTTGTTCAATGGGTCTAGAGAAGGTAATTAGATATGTTCTTGAGTAAAGCATAAGCATCCACGGTTGTGCCAGATGAATTACCTTGGAAAATTAATTTCTCAATTTTCTTAAAAACACTCAATACTGCAGTCCCATTTCGAGCCATAATCTCAGTAATTTTAGGATGAGTTTTACTCAAGTAAAGAGATCAAGATGGATCGCAAATAAATATTGTTCATTTTGCTTTTTAACTCCTTATTTTCTTTCAGTTACTTAATGTATAAATTTCCTGCTTTCATTTCATTTCTAGTGTGATGTCACTAAATATGCAATGCTGAAGATAGAAATAACAAGGAATTGAGAGCATGTAAATTTGACTTCTTATTGTCTCAGTTTGCAGAGGAATATGAGAGAGCTGAAAAGTTGGTTGCCCAGAAATCCAATGAAGCTTGATAAGGAGGCCCTGCCTGATCTGGAAGAAACAGATTGCTACACAGCACCCTTTAGCCGTGCACGCATACACCAGTAAGTTCTGGGATTGGAAAAGCAGTGCCAGAGACCACAAGGATTTTCTGTTTTCTCACTTCTAAGCAAGTGCCATAGAGGTAGCTGCTAACAGATGGTCAAAGGCAATGCCTAGTACCATATCTGATATTTTTCTCTTAAAGCGAAAATCTGCTCTGTGTTACTTGCTATTTGATGGTCACTCAGTAACATAGTCTGAAATTTGACTGAAAAATGAATGTTGACTTTTTGGTTTAGAAGTTTTTCAGTTTTTCTTTCCATTACATTAGAAAATGCAAATACTTGCTCAAGTTTGCTTTGCTTAGTTACATATTTTACTTACGCAAAACCTGATGCAGCTGTTGAAATTGGGAACACCTGGAAGCAAGCTAAATCCGGTGTTGATTTTTTGCTCTCTTATAAGGTCTACATTTAAAAAGATCTTTTGCCTCTGAAAATACAAATATATATACACCAAAACTGTGTGTGTTCAAATCAGCATGTTGACAATGATGTAGTTAAACTGTGACATAAACTTTTTCAGTAGCCAACCAGTTAGATTTTAAAATTCTGACTGTTTTTGAAATTTTAAAGGTATTTTGTGATAACGGTTTTAGGAGAGAAAAGTTAATTTAAAGTAGAAATATGAATTAGGATAAACAGGATTTTTCCGCTCAGTAAAGAAACTAGTGAACTGACTTTACCCCAGAAAAGCAGAGTAATTGCATTATAGTCTCAATTATTTTTTTTTTCAGTAACTTATTATACTGCACTGGATCAAACCCCTGGTTTTGGTGTTTTCTTCTCAACCAGCCCAGCTGATGTAATTAATTGTAATAGTATCACTTTTGGCACAGCTGAGCAGAAAAAAGCTCCTGCATATCAGATTTCTGGTGTCTGGAATAGAGCCATCTGGGCAAGGATGCTTTACTTGGCTTCATCCTAGGATTGTCTAAGGGAAAATGGTTGTGGAGCTGCTACCCAAGTCTCCAGTCATGGATTTTTTTTTTTTTAAATAGTAGTTTTGGGGGTTCCACTACACAGAATTCTGTCAACTCATAAGTAATTTGAATTTAAGGCCACCACTGCTACTGAAGATCTTCATTTAATTAGTTATATCCAGAACAGAAATTAACTAGATAGTAGGATATTTTTGATATTAGTTTTAGTTTTATTTTCCCAAGAATAATTTGTGATAAGGATAACATTGGACCTGCTCCAGGGGTGCAAAATCTTACGTTTAAGGAATGTAAATACAAAAAATCATTGTAAGAAGAAAACACTTGAGCAGCTATGTTTCAATATTTTTGCATTGTTTTGAATATTAAAAGACATTCATTATTTTGATAGTTTTACGATAAACAACAAAGACAGCTTCTTCAGCAATTCCACAAGAAGTAGAATTGTGCATCATGTGCTACAGAGAACTAAATATGAAGATGGAAAATCCAAAATGGGTGAGAATGCTGTATTTTTTTACCTAACTCAAAGCAATAAAATTTTATGTCTTCACTTGCCTGAATAATATCATTTGAGTAAACTCAATCAATTTTTTCCTTTCCTTGAAATCTCTTCATTCACTCAGTAGCAGAGCTGAAGCAATGTCCCATCATTTTCTGACTAAATAATTCAGTGAAAATTTGCAATATTTTTCAGTTAATTGTTCATTTCTTAAAATAAAATGGGGAGATTATAATAACTTTACATTATCAAGAGCCACAATAAAGGTAACGTACCTCAGTAAACTGACAGTGTTTTCAAAGACTGATCCTAGTATTTCAGCTACTATCCAACAGTTCCAGTCCAGCAGAATCAACGTGTGCTACACTTGATTTATTTGAGGTCTGTGTGCAGCTCAGAGACAGTTGATCTGAAGACCAAATTTGGTTTATATCAACACTGATAATACAGTATTAGTTTTTAGAAGATCTAACTATCCATTTTTATTTTCAATGACCAGGGGATATATGCATGATTTTCTATTTTTTCTGCAGGAATTAAATTAAGGTTAAATATGCAGAGGCTTATGAAGATAATACAAATTGCAGAAAGTTGTTCCTTGAGTTTCTGAACAAGAGCACTACTAAGAAAACCAGGGAGAGTATGTGTTCATATCTAACACATTTGCAGTTGATGATGGCAAATTTCATTATCAGATTAGTTTAGTATAATTTGTACATTTGAACAGACAAATTTGAATTCCATCATATGTACCTGTTTCTTGGGGAAACTCTTGGCTACAGATCTGCTCTTACAGGCTATTGAATCTTTTTATTGTAACTATCAACTAGGAAGACTCTAGGAACTGATCCAAAATGCAGTAGTCAGTGTGGCACAGAGCACTGCTTGGATATGAAGTTCTCAGCTGGCTTTTATATAAAAATAGCAGGTCAGCTTTTAATGATGCAGGAGTTTCACTGCCTCAAGGATTGTCTGCCCATACCACTCTCTGTAATGTCAGATCATCTGGTCATCCATGAAATCTGTATCATATGCTCTGATGAATACATTGTGAATGTAACTATCTTCTCACACTCGATCTGGTACAAGCACCCAACCCTGAGAGAAAAGTTGCAGACTTTGGCCCTTTGGCAAGTTGCTGTCTAGTTTGTCAGAGACAAAAATCTTGAAGGATCAGCAAGACCTGCGCAAATAGTTGGTGGGATTACTGATTAATTGTAATCTTTAGCGGCATTCTTATCATCTAACACTAAGTTACATTCTCCAAATGTAACTTGAAAATTCACACTACTTGAAAAATGTGTGTAGAAATTGATGTCAGAACTAATGCTTTTTGGTTTTTTTAGGTATTAATAGGTTATTAAATAATGGAACATATGAAGCAGCATTTCCACCACATGAGGTAACCTGGTTAATTTGATTTTTACTTTTATATTTAGATTAAAGTTTGAACTAATGGTTTGGGATCTTACTTTAATTCTGTCCTGCAAGCTTTTAATTTCACTATGTAATCTGTTGATGCTTCTTTTATTTATAGCTCTTACTTTAATATTGGCTTTTAAAATTTTCCTTACATTGGATATTATAATAACATCCTGGAACATTTTCTTGTTGAACTAGAGTATTATAATTCTTCTCTGATTTTTATGAAATGGACAATGCCTGTGGAGTTCTTAATGAGAGTATCAGTTGTTCCAAATTGTTCCAGTTAGTTATATTAAATTATTTTTGCTTGCCACCTACAAAAGATTTTGTTTTTCTAATAGCTTGGGCACTTGATCACAGTTAGAGTGACTGCTTAATTATTTCCCATTTTAGTATTTTCAGAATAGTTCTGGATAATTTCTACTTGACAATACCTTTTTCAGTAGTTTGAAGTCTACTAAAGACTAAACCCATGAAGTAAATAAAAAACCTGTGTATGACTTCAGAAGATTTTCAGAAAATCTTTTGATATTGAAAAGAAGAAGCAAGCCACACATCTTCAGTCATTTGAAATGCTCTCAGGAACATGGTGATTGCAGCTCTGAACTCTGTGAGTGTTTCAGCTGAATATTGTGACTTGGTTTCATGTTTCAAAGGACTAGGCTTTACAAATGGCTAAGAGTAATTTTTTTATATGGTATTAATAATTAAATACTAGGAATATAGAGGAGGAGTATTTTAGATAAATATTTTAACATCATTGTTCATGCTTCAGCTGTGCATTACTGACTTCAGGGAAATGCTGGCTGTACTACTAGAAAAGCCTGTGAAGCTTTCTCTGGCATCAAAGCCATGTTGTCATATCCATTTTATATGTTCCTTTATTATGGCATAACTACTTTTTCCACATTTCAGTTAAAATTAGTGAAATCATATTTTTAAGACACTCTTGCCTTAGTTGCTACTTGACTGATGCTAAGGACTAGTGGTTGAACACTCAATTTATTTTTTTTTTTTCTTTGCCACATGAACAAATAAGAGTGAAAATTCAACCCTGATGGGAATGCTGAGATTTGAACTCTTTGATGGACAAACAGTGCAGAAAGAAGCAGGAAAAAAAAATTAAAACATGTAATACTTGGTAATGCTTTGCAGTCATTTATCCAGCTGACTGTGAGAATAAGTTGAAGTTCTAGGTGTTCCTAGATGTTGCAGGGATCACACTCGGTGTTGACATCTTTGGTATGCTGCTTTGCTGACTGTAAGGAGAAAGGAGTAGACTTGGACCCTTTGCTATGTTTGGTTTTGGTTTTAACTCATTCTTAAGCCAGAGGTTCAGCAGATTGCAACAAGTAAATGGTTTTCTTTGAATTGCGGGGAATGCTCAAGATTTCAAATACGTGATAAAAATCTAAATGGCTAAATTACATAAATCTAACAGGGTCAAGAATCTGTTTGATCACTAACTGAAGTACTGCTCTGGGGTACTCAGCTCTTCTCATAAGAAATAACTTGTCTCACTTGCAGTTAATTGATGAAATATTTTCTTTACCATAGCTGAGTGATGGGAGTTTTTTGGGGAAAAAGTTCAGCTAAGGGGTATGTCGTACTTCAGAATTGGAGCAAAATTACAAATGGAAGAGATTCTGCTCAAGATTGTTCTAGCAAGTCTGTGTGTTACGTTTTGACTGCCAAGCATGAGGCTATTCTTTTAGTCTGTTAGGTGGTCTCTAAATGTCAGACATGGCTCAGACATGTCAGACAGAAATGTCAGAAGGACTCCTTTTGGGTCAGACTGAGTCTGTTTTGCTTTTAATGCCTCGAGAGTCCTATGTAGCTTCAAAATAATGCCAGTTCTGTTGTTTCCATTATCATAGAAAATATATTTTTCTATACTTTCAAACAGTAGTGAAAGAAAGTCGTAGGAAATGTCTAGAAGAGAACTGAGCTGACATACCAGAAATTTCTAAAATTTTATAGGAGAAATAAAAAGATACCGCAAGCATCTCTTGAAAAATTTTGAAAAACTGAAACAGGTGAAAGCATACAAATAGGCATATATTAGTGAAATAGAAACAATGTCGAGGTCATATAAAGAATTGAGTACTTCTTTATAGTCTTTTATTGATATGTTTCAGTCATTAATTATTAAAGAAACTGGCCATTTCAGAAGCATATGTAACCCTGTCTCTTATGTCTGCCTTACATTAGCTCCAGATGACATGTTCCGGATGTGCCTAGAATAAGAGGCCTATTTATTAAATATAAAGAACATTTCTATTAAAATTATATTCAAAAATACATAAGAAACTTAGATTTTCCATTGTGCCTAGTAATATATTTATATTTCTTTGTGTTTTTTTTCAGGGAAGCTACAAAAGCAGGCATCCCATCAAAACACATGGAGCACAGAATCACAGACACCTCTTATATGAGCGCTGGGCACGTTGGGGGATGTGGTACAAATACCAACCTCTTGATTTAATCAGGTATTAGTACTTTGAAGATTTTCTGTGATATGAACAGCCTGGCAACAGTGTGCTAACTATATCCATAGTTTCCTTGTGCTTTCCTATAATATTTAGCTCTTCACTATTATAGGATAAGACTGGAATTCTCTAAGTTGCTTCTTTTGGGTGGTCTTTTATGTAGGCCTAGTAATTTCAAATGAGTCTGCATAAAAGACTTGTAGTGCCAGCTGCTCAGGAATTTGCAGTGTGAAACTTAAAATACAAACCCATAATGTGTTCTGTTGATCAGAGACGCTTGCCCCATGTGAGAGCAGGTGTAAGAACAGACTGTTATCCACATGGACCGTCAGAGTTACCAGATACAGAGGGCTTAAAATGCAACCCAATTGTAACCTTTCCATGTGGGTTTAAATAAACTTTTATTTTGATGTCTTAATGTCATAGGTTACCAAATCTAAAGTAGAGAAGTATATATAGTTGAAGTTAAATAATGGTGATATGTGGGTTTCATAGTTTCCTCCTCCAACATTGAATATCAGTAATTCATTTTCATTGCTGTCAGTTTTTATTCCTGACCTGAGAGTCATAACCAATTATTGGTGGAGCTAAGCGTGTGCCTTGGAACAATTTTATGCTATATCACCATTGATTGACTTTCTGATCACTGCTATTTCATCTGTTCTAGCAACTGATACCCAAGTTTTGAAGAATTAAAGCTCAGTCTTCAGCTTGTGTTTTCAGACCATTGTTTTCACTAATAATAGTTTGAAATAGGTCATATTACATTATTATCTGTCATAAATTTTTTTTTAATGGAATACTTAGGTCATAGCAACTTACTTTATCCCTTTCCAGATCTTTTTGTATTTGTGTACGTCTCTCTCCCCTCCCCCCCTTAACTAAGCTGTAATAGTACCTCTACTTAGTCATTGGAAGGACATGAAAATTACAGAGGCACTTCAGTTATATCCTTGTATGTTCTCATAAATCTGCAATTAGTGTCACTAAAATATTATGAAAAAACATAACATTAGCCTGAAAAAAACCTGTTTGGTAAACTGCCAATTTTGCCATAAACTTGTGATGGTAGTTCCTCGTTAGAATTATTCTACTGCTGTGATAGTAGAGATAGATAGAGGTCACCATAAGTTTTAATTTTAAACAATGTATGTGTTTCCTTTTCCTGTAGGCGATATTTTGGTGAAAAAATCGGACTGTATTTTGCCTGGCTGGGATGGTATACTGGAATGCTTATTCCTGCTGCCCTAGTTGGGCTCTTTGTTTTCCTCTATGGATTATTTACAATGGATTCCAGCCAAGTAAGGTAAAATCCTATTTAATAATATGTAATAGCCTGTTGAAAATTAAGAACAGTCTGGCACAACTTAGATTGTTATGCTTTTAAATGTTTTGCAGATATGGTAATCATTTAAAAATAATCAAATAGAATATTGGTCAAGTATATACACTTTGTATATCTGTTTTGCATCAAGCCAGACATGTACCATTGACAGTGACCATTCTTACAACTGTATCTGCAGTGATTCCCATTAATTAGAAACGGACCAATCTGTCTGTAAGGACTAATTCTCATGTCACAGATACTGCAATAGTTGTCGATATAATTAAGGCTAAAGGGTGAAAAACTACACATATTCCCTCATTACCTCCATCTTGCTATAACTTCCAGAGTGTAGTACAGTTACTAAACTTCAGCTTTTGTGTATGTCTTTTTTTTCTCCATTAATAGTGGCAAACTTGGAGTCTAACAAAATTCTTATTTGTGTCAGTGTAACTTGCAGCCAGGAGACTCAGCTTCGGGGAGATTACAACCACATGAAATGAACCAAGTTTTCAAGTTTCCCACTGTTGTGATTTTGCTCTGAGAAGGGTTTATGTCAATTTAGGTGTTGTGATAAGAGTGCTCAAGTGCTGGCTGTACTTTTAGGAACTGTTTCAGAGGATGCACCCTTATGACAAAGTTTTCCATTGGATGTTATCAGACACATCAGTATCAGTGCCCTTAAAATTGCAGCTGTTGCTCCAAGCAGTTTGGTTGCTTAGGCTGTATGTATACTTGGAGTCAGATTTCATAGAAAGAGTTGTTTCTCTGGCTTTGAGCAAGACTATATTTAAGTTTTATCTAAGGAATTTTTTTTAACTTCTGTTTCACAGTGAGTTACTATATTTTACACTGCTGTAATGAACACTTTTTTTAAGCTTGCTTTGTACAGCAAACTCCTGAGAAACTGTATGAATTCAAACCACATTAAATACAGTTAAGTGTAATAAATGTATCGGCTGGGAAACTATGCTATCTTTAAGATATTCTTCTCTGTATTAGGATTATTTTTCACCATAAATGTCTGCAAAATGCAGTGGATGTAAAGTTGAGGATCAGCCTGCTCTTAGAGCATGGGAACTACAGCTGTTGAACTATGGTTCAGCAATACTGGCAGTCTTGTATTTGTCACATGTACAATGGCACAGTTTCAACAAAGGGGGAACAAGGGGTCATAATCTACTATTATCCAAGATATAGCTTAGTATTTCTTTCTTGGGGAAGAGAAAGGTGTGGCATTGACAACTCCCCAAAAGAAAGAGCAAAATTTCTAATAATTTTGTTCTTTCAAACTGTAAGCTATTATGTGCTTTTATATCATAGAACCATAGAATATCCTGGATTGGAAGGGACTCACAAGGATCATTGAAGTCCAGTTCCTGGCCCTGCATAGGACAGCCCCAAGATTCACACCATGTGCCTGAGAACACTGCACAAATACTTTTTGAACTTTGTCAGGCTTGGTACTGTGACCACTTTCCTGGGGAGCCTGTTCCAGTGCCTAGCTGTCCTCTGATTGTAAAACCTTTTTCTAACACCTAACCTAAATCTTCTCTGACACAGCTTTATGCAGTTCCCTCTGGTCCTGTCACTGGTCACCAGAGAGAAGAGGACGCTCTTAGACTGCTAAGAGGTCTCCCCTCAGTCTTCTCTTCTCCAGGATGAACAAACCAAGTGGCTTCAGCTGCTCCTCATATAGCTTCCCCTCTAGGCCCCTCACCATCTTTGTAGCCCTCCTCCATAGCTCTCTTTAAGAGCTTTATATCTTTCTTATATTGTAGCTCCCAAAACTGCACACCATACTCGAGGTGAGGCTGCACCAGCACGGAATAGAGCAGGACATTCACCTCCTGTGTGTCATACACTCCTCCTAGGAAGGCTTGCAGATACAACTCCTTTAAACAGAAAGATGGAGTTATCTTCCTTGCTGAAGGTTGCAGGGTATTATAAATCAGGTGAGCACAAAGGGAGGCTAGCTTTTGAGGTTTCCCATCCTCAGTTTTTTCCCTTAGCTGCTGCTGAGTAGCTGCAGAAAAAATACACAGATTTGAGTTTGTCCCCATCGGGGCTGATTGTATTGGGTCCCATCCTGAGGTACCTCAGTGTCATGCTGTGCTACACAGAAACAAGAGACTGGAAATTAGATAAACCACCATATAAGCCCTATATGCCTACAAGGAGAGGCGAATATTCATATATTTATTATAGCTATCATTAGCCAGTGTTCATTTCAAAATACTGTCAGAGGGTGGGTTGTTAGAGAAGTCCTAAGCATGTGCTCTGTGGCACCCCCACATCTGTAATCTGGATGTGTTAATTCTGGGCAGAAGGTCCTATCTGGCTTTGATTGTGTGAATCTGTGCAGTCCCTCTGGTTAGTCATGACACAATACTGTCATGTCAGTGCATTGCTATGACCATGTTAGTAAGAACATCTGTGAGATGTGTATCTCAAGCTGATTAGGCCTGGCCCAATAAAATGTACGTAGATGTTTTCTGTATCACCTTGTATCCTTAGGCAATTCTAAAAGCCACTAATAACAGATACTATTACTTGTCTATTTGTTTACTTTACCTGAAAGGACTTAGCGAGGATTAGACAGAAAGAAACCTCCTACCTAGAGCAGACAGGAGTCATCCATTAGCAGGTAGATGGACTTGCACACCTGTTCTTATTCTTGCAGTAGTCTGGGACTGTGAGATTAATTATCTAGAGTTTCTGCAGTCATTTAAAGAAAGTTTCTAAAGAAGCATCTTTAAGAGTTTTAAAATCCATCATTTGATTTTAGGCACTGCAGCTACCACCGTATGCAAATGCAGAGTTCAGCAGCAATCTGGAAGAAACAGAACTGGATATGTTACTCTAAAAAAAATCTAGACACAAGATACCCAGTGGAAATTATAAATTTAAACATAGTGCTAGGGCATTATGGCAATGTCACAACTGGGCACGTGAACTTAGATTCAGTATTATGTGGCGAACACTATTTCATGTGAAACAGGTTTATTACACCTGTTATGAGGAATCCGTGGATGTTAGGAAGTGTTGATTTAAAGTATGATAAATTCTGTCAAAAAGCCCTATTTTTTATCTGTGTTGTGTACCACAAAATCTGAACTTAGCAAATGATCAAATCAGTTCAGCAGAAGGATGCTTTCCTCAGAGATGTGCCTTCACCTCTCAGGTGCAGGGAGCTGCCATCAGCCCGCTCTAGCGGCAGCAGGCAGCAAATGATAGTTTTCTTCTTTTTCAAGATATCCAACACAGTTTCAGGAAAGAAGTAATAAGGAAGTACAGGAGTATGCATTACCATAGAACCAAATGTTGCTTGCCATGCCAGCCATAGGTTTTGTGCAACAATAATTCGAGAGTTATGCAGAATGATTTTACGCCTAAGAGCTAGTTTGTCTTGTTTATGACTTGTCTAAGTGCCTGCCTCTGCTCCATGCTCAGGGTCTGCTATCAGCTGGCTCTTTATATGTATGTATAAAAATACTGTATAAATACATATTATATATACTATATATATATACAAATATATATATATATATATATCAGCCTATACCAGGAGCCCATCTCAGCTCAGCACTGGGCCATCAGTCTCTGCCCTCTGTGTAAAGGAAAGATTCTCTGTGTAGTTCATCTCTGGCTGCTATGGACAAGTTGGAAGTGGAAAAGAAGGAAGGGTACCACCAAAAGGGAGAAAATATGCCCTTCTCACACTGACTTTTGCCTCTTGTCATAGTGTTTCTCTTCTTTGCTCAATTACAATTTTAGGGAAACAATAAACTTTCAGGTCTGATTGAATAATTTGATGATTTAAATGCATTGTACAGTGAGGAGGAACAGGAAACGGGAAGATAAAAACCCTAAACACACACTTTGGTATCAGGGACTAGACACTGTGATAAGAAAATATGCATGTCTGTCCCATGTTTAGAAGCAGAAGTTTCTCCATTCTACACAGTTAGGGACATTTCTCTTTCCTTTCACAAAATAATTGTATAAGATGGGCAGTGTTACTGAAATGGACATTGAAATGGAAGATGTTCTTTGTCTTGCATCCAAGGGTTTGGAATCAAGTTTAGTAATACCGTGGTTGCCGTAAGGCAGCACTGAGGTCCCCCAGGGTACTGAGTTTATAGTGTTGGCAGTTCATTGCAGGATTCCATTGCGAAAAGAAGGTAACCAAGAGAAAAATCCAGAGAATTTCTGTTGAAGAAGCTCCATAGTAGCTCACGGAGCATTTGGATTATATTCATAGAACTCAGACATGGAGAAACAAAAATGCAGACTGTGAACTTGTATTTGTTGTTTCTTACACTTTTAAATAGATTTTGATCCAAGTGCCCACCTTGAGCTAAACTGGAGGAAATATGAAGTGGTAGTCAAATGGAAGGGCTTTAATAGTCCTATAGCAGTCTCTTCATTTGATTTCTTTCAACAAATTAGATGCCATATCTGTTACCTATCTTTATTCTCAAGTTAAATTTCAAGTTGGTTAGTCTCTATAAAAATAAATTCGATGGTTTTAAAGAGTTTGGTTTTGATACATTTATAGATATTGTTAATTATCACTGTTGTAAATTGTCCCTGTATTGTCAGTCAAACAGAAATGCCAGGCAGGAACACAACAGAGCTTGAGCTGTCTTTGCACCATGTGCTTTAGTCACATTTCGGATCTACAGGTGAAAACAGTACAAAGCAGCTTACTTTGCTCTTATACTGAAGATTTGAGTTGCAGTAACAATTAACATAGCACCTGTCACAAACACTTGTGTAACAAATGTTTATGCTTTTGCAAAGTAGTGTGAAAGCATGTGACCTATCACTGTCAGTATAATTTTGTTATTAAAAACAAAGTGACACTTTAACTCAAGATGTATAGTATAGAAAATGTAATATTTATCATCTTGTATTTAAATTCAAAGTACAGTACATTTTGGCCTTATATTTGATAGCAGTTTCCATTATTGCCAAACCATTATAATGTATGGTTAAAATTTGATTTTCTTGCACTTAATAATTTGAATAAAAATGTAAGCAAGAAAATTCTCTTACGTGGCACACACTAAAATTTCTGTTACTCTGCAACTGTGAAATGACTGGATGTGCTCATTCTGGCTTAACAGTTACTCAGGATGATTTCTTTGCCAGGTCCACATTTTGTTTAGTGTTTCAGTGAATTGGTGATTCTGGTGCTATGTGAACCATGACCAAAGATTAATATTTATATTTAATCTTTTGTTTATATTTACTGTTATGCCAGAAAGTATTTAATAGACGCACTCATTTGGAAATAAGCATAATCTTCCAAACAGTATTAGAAATGTAAATACAACTTCTATGAGAAGGAGAGATGAAAGTGCAATGTTTGTTAAAACAAATTAGTAGGGATTTCCTGGCATGTGTTTTATACTGCTGCTTCCCTAGTGTGTCATAAGATCATTTCAGGCATTTCATGCCATTATTGCTAAAGGGTAGGGAAAGGCAGTTGCTGAGGTTCTCCGGGAAGCTTACTCACTGCAGTTAAAATTTGTTTTGAAATTCATTTTTGCACTTCTGTTAGTTCTGTTTTGCCTTTGTCGAGACACTTAGTTACTATTCTTTGAATTGGAATGGTCCCAATGAAAACAGTGACTTCATCTTCTTAAATCTTAGGATTCTTAAACAGCAGAATGTGGCTTGAAGATACTGATCCCCAAAATGGAATATTAAAGTGGAGTTTTTTAATAGTCCTATACATAAGTTCTTCTGTAGAAAATAAAAATGCAAATACTTGAAATACTACAGCCAGATATCCCTGTTGGTGGGTTTTTACATGTTACTGACTGATCTAATTGTGTATACTATCATCCTGTGGAACAGACCTTCAGCTGATACAAATGGCATCATTTGATTGAAATCAGTGTAGATACACCAGTATTGTCTATCCTCTGAATGTTTGGTGTCTTCTATTTAATTTAGAAAAATAGGCTGTAAATGCGTTTGAAGGGGAGTAAGCAGTTTTTTGCTTTTCTGTTGGTGATATTTGGGAGACAATTTGCTAGTGTGAGAAACGTAACATGATGCCTAAAAATACTGTATACTACCCTAGAGCCCATAGTGTTCAGGCTCCTGATGTGGGATTAGGCTTTTCAAGCCAAATGTTCACTTTTAATTTATTTTATTGGTCCAGTTTTGTGGTGTAGGAACTGTTAACAAACACAGAACACAAATGGCATAACCTCAGAAAGTCTTGGGAATGCTAGAAATCTTTTTATAATGCTTATTTTCCTATCTCAAACTAAAGCAAAGAGATCTGCGAAGCGAATGAAACCATCATGTGCCCTATGTGTGAACGCAATTGCACACTACAGAAACTCAACGAAAGCTGCATATATGCTAAGGTAATTATTGTATTATTGCTATCAAGATAATTTTTGTCTGAAGATCCTCCTTCATTGTGTAATGGCTGCCCTTGTTTCAACCAAGATTCCTGGAAAAACATGTTGTTTCTCTACAGATGTTTTTTTCAGCCTTTGTAATTCATCTTTCTAATTAGGGAATCTCTGAAATGATCAGAAATTTTTCTAAAATTGCTTTCTGTGAATATTTCCTTATTAATAAATCCTTATTATTTTCATCCACTTACTAAGTCCCCTGTGAGTACTAAAAGTTTTTGTAAGGTTTTTCCTACTTTCCCCTATAACTATCTTCTTACTGTTTTCTTTGCTTACTTTGTAATTGAATTTTTGCTCCTGCTTTGCTCTGTCAAACTAATGCAAAGATTTTATACAATTAAATATTTTGCAACAAGAAGCTATTCTTCAAACTTAAATAATCACAAGGAACTCTGTATCCATGCAGTGTTTGCAAGTGAGCAATATATTTTGATGTGTGGTATGTTCATAGTGCTGGAAAAGCAGCCTTGGCTTTTTTCTTGGTATTCTTTATCCCATAAAATAAATCTTTCTCAGAAGCCTGTATTTATAAAATGCAATTGTCTTTTTTGCCATGGCATTACAGCAAAACTCTGGTAGTGTCAAAGAGAAAATCTATTTTGCATTAGATTTCAAAATTTCTTATAGATATGATGAATGTAGAGGAGAAATCAACATTTCAAATCTATCTGTAAAGATATTGTTAAAAAATTATTTATGTTTACCATTGACAAATTTAATTTTCTATTTTGTAATGCAGAAGTTAAAAAGTTGTTTTGTAACAGCAGCAATAAATACCACTAGAAATGTTGTACTTAAAGAAAAGGCGGGTTTTGGTTTTAAATACTGCTATAACTATATAGCAGAAAATGGCACCATGACGGGTTTTTGTAACTTTTATTTTACTAACTTCTTTTACTTCTTGTACTGAAGGTAAAAGCTTTCTTTATTGAAGTAGCATTATGCAAGCTATACAACCTATCCCAGAAATGCCTCTTTTTAGAAGGCTGTAAGTGCTTCTTCAGCAGTCCACTGCAGTTTAACAGGAAATTAATATATTTGACATTGTGGTATCCCTTTAACTTTAGATCCTGTTATTTTAACATCTCCAGTTAATAAGAAGCAGTTTTTGTGTCTTATTTATATTTACACTGACATCATGTGCTTAAATCATGCAAATTTCACATTTAATGTCACATTTTGAATAATTCATTGCAGCAGCAAAAATGTGCCATCCCACCCATACTTTGGTTATTTTCAAATCAATCCTTTTGAAAAAAAAATCAGATGACAACCAGAGAAGACAAGCAGTAACCACTCGTATTCCATCGTCGCAGACTCTCTTTTCTCTTGTCTACAATTACGGAAATTTATTTAAGGTCCCAGCTTTTCGTGCCAATGCTTTTGCTCTGAAGAACTGGTCAACCTTGGATTAGAACACAGAAAACAAACAAATTGTCTGTTCTGGATCTCCACCGGTTGAGGGAGAGAGAGAGAGAATTCTCTTTGGGAGGGAATAGGATTACCATCTGGCCTATTACTCAAATGGCAAAGAAAAATAAAAAACAAAAAATAGCTCCATTAAGCTTTTTCTAAAGGTTATAACTGTAACGCCTTCACTCACTGTGATGTCTCTAAAGAAAAGTTCACAGCAGCTTCAGTCATTACCTCTCGCTTTGAACCGCCTAGTTTCCAGCAGGGATTGTGATTCTGTGTTGCTCAAGTTGAGCAACAAATACCTAAACATGTGTCAGCACTTCCACTGTGTTTGCTCCCAAATTAGTGAATGAAAACAATCTGTAATGTTAGAATACAGTTTGATTTCAAATCAAATGGTCTTTTTGTACTTTGTGAAGCACTGCTAGTGCTGTAAGTAAGTGGAACTAACATTTTTAAAAATAAGGCATAGGATCTGCTCTCTGGAAAAGAAAATGGCATTTCCTGCTTCCTTCTTGTTCCTGAGATGGAACTTTTTGTTGTTTTGCTGTTTTGTCAGCATTTTTTGTCTGGTTTTGTCATTGTGGGAACATAACTTAACTTCTCTGGCTACCTTCTACATAACCAAGGAGCTAATATGCAAGGAAGGCTTATTCCTGATTAATTCCAGGCATCAGCACCCTTATTCTGGAATAAGTGTTTTAATCCTTACTCATTCAAGTAGCTTGTTGTAGAGTACATAAACATTGAGTTAGTTAGGACCAGTGAGTTCCTTTAAGTGATTTTCATGTCCCCAAACCTGCTTATGTCATGGGACCCGCCTCATTTATGTAAGGCCTGTGCTCATGTTCCAGGTTATTAAACTTGCTGTCAGGAGTTCTTTCTTAAATATTTGCCAAGTTTCCCTGCAGAGGATCACTTTGGACAGAAAAAAATTAATGCTGGAAAAAAAATCATATACTTCAAATGCTTTTTCTGCCAAGATTTTGTAAAGCTAAAGACAAAATACAGAAGATGCCTTTTTTATTCCTGTTCCTGCCCATTTCTTTCATCCCTTCCCACTTCCATTTAAAAATGCCACACTGAAGTGAAGTTTATAATTTAAGGGAAAGGCAGGTAATACCTGAATAGTAGTTGAATTGCTGAATGGCCAGGCTGTCATTCTCATCCACATTAAATGGACTGTGATCTATGGTGATTAGCATGGTCTTGGGGCTGGTCCTGCACCCAGCACACCTTGGTCTTGACCTTGGGGCAGGATGCTGATTCAGGGTGGATTTGAAGTGTCTGAAGTCCTATCTGATGATGACAACATCAGTCAGATATGTTGACTAAGGAGGACAGAGTCCTACAATATTTCACCTCTGCTTATGGTATCAGACTAAGAATTTAGCCTTTAAGAGTCAAATCTTAATTTTGAGTGTTGTGCTGTAAAGCTTTCACCCAAACACTCTTATGAAGAGTGCCAAACCAGGAGCCAAGTATTTATTTTCTACTTTTAGCAACATTAATTATGCTGGGTTAGAGTTGGTTGGTTGGTTGGTTCATTTTGGGTTTTCTTGGAAAGATACATTCTTTCCTGAGCAAAATATGCAAGATCACATCCTCTCACAGATCTACATTCAAAACAGATAATATTCATTGGGTTTATTGCGCTGCTTTTGTTCACCTCTCACATTTTCAGTCTCATACCAGTTATGTTTGTGTTTTCCTTTATGAAAGCAAAAAAAAAAATAAAAGCAAAATACATATTTGATTGACAGTTGATCCCACTCTATGATCCTGGCAGGGAACGTACTGGATTTATTGATCTCCAATACCAAATAATCAATTCCCATTTCAGAACCTTAAAAAAGAAAAGAAAAACAGAACTGACATACAGATAGAATATGTGTTTTTAATAAATTCTCACAATATTATAATAATCTTACTCAATAAGAAATAAAATGGAGGAAAGAAACACTGTTTCTATTAACTTTTTCTGCTGTCATGAGTTAGTTTTCTTGATTTCTGAGGTGGAAGTAGTAATGCCAGCCTTTTCTAGAAGAACGAAAATCTGCCTACAGGATGAGTTCTCCTTGCAGCAGGCAGAGGTGCAGGTTAGGTAACCTGCCTGAGGCATGCTGTCAGCCCCAGAGTCCCGGCACACCTGTACAGAACATTCCTGCTGGCTAGAGTAACTTCAGATGTAAGAAAAGGTCACAGTACAGCAAAACTCAGTCTGGTTACCTGCACCCTTCCATTGGCATAAGGACAGGTTTATTTTAATGATGACAGCTTAAAAATTGGTCCTCAAGTCAGCAAGAGAGTCAACACCAATGAAAGGAAAGTCTTTTCAATAATATTCCATTTCAAGACATTCTCTTCTTATTTCAGAGTGGGAAATCACCAGGAATTTTCCATGTGGTTTAGGACAATACATATCAGAGCAACTTTCTCATTCTTTTTTTCTCTCTCTTCTGATCACCTTTTAACAGAGGCCTGCTGCTGATAAGTTAGTTTGCTCTAGTATTTTATAGTGATTTGTGCTTTTTTTTTTTCAAATAGGAATTTGAAACCTCTGCTCTGCTTAGTAATTGCCAGGAACGTCTTAAACCACCTTTTTTTAGAAGAAATGTAGGCCCATTATCCCTGGAGAAATTACATTACTATAAATTGGCAACCTTAAATCTACTGAAAGTACATTGATCTTAGTATCAGCTTCCTAAATACTGTTTCATATTATGGCTTGAATATTAGAAATTTCAGATTTTTTAGATATAATTTGTGGTGTTTTCATAAGTGAGACATCAAATTCACCCACTCAGATGTTTAAACGGCATGCAAAACCTAATTTTCAATCAATACTTATTTCCAATAAGTATGGACAAATAAATATAACTAAATATAAACTAATAAGTACTTTCTATTTCAATACTTATTTTCAATCAGTAAGCCTTAGACTTTGCAGCTGAATAGTTGTTCTGACCAAAAAATCTTATAACGAAGAGCAAGATAAGGGAGCTAATGCTCTAGAGAAGAGCATTCATGAGGAGAAATTAAGTTCACAGTTTAGAATTATGGAGCCTTCTGGAAAGTGATATTTAGAAACTATTTAATGTTTGTTGGAGTTTAGGTGCACAAGCCTTTTAAGAAGCAGAATATGTCAACAATTTGAGAGGCTGAGGTGTCTGGATAAAAAGGAATGTGTGCTGTTTTTACCTGCAGAGAAATTGCAAAATAGCTTGGTAAAAGAATAAAATGGAATCAAAAGAGACATTAAGTATGTAGAGGAAGAAAAGTGAGGAGTGTTTTTGAACTCATAAAAATGTTAAAATATAAATGATTGAGATTAAGTTTGACCTATCATATAACAAGAATTCTGGATGAATTTTTAGCCTGTCTGGACACGGACAGAACAGCTCTTAGTGTCTGTGAAACAAAATGAGTGGTGATGCATGAAGTGATAGTCTGGAACAGCAGATTTCAAGTTATACTGAAAGACAGGGTGTGATAAATCTTCTTTCTTGGTAGAAGAAACGTGCTAGTAGGACTACTTATTAGAATACTTAGCTTTTAGCTTCTGCCACCAGTTATGTACTCCAGGATTATTTGGGGTAGAAGATGAGGTGGCAGTATTATTTTTTCCTGATGTATTTATTTTTTAATCAGGTTACACATTTGTTCGATAATGGAGGGACTGTCTTCTTTGCAATTTTCATGGCAATTTGGGGTAAGTACATTTTTACTTGGTTTTTTTTGGGTTTTTTTTTTTAGTTCACCTGACCCTTTTATATAATTGCTTGATAAAGGAAGATTACAGCTCTTGAGAAAAGTTAAAGAAGGATTATGATTTTGTTTTTGGAACTAATTTTTTTCATTTTCATTAACTTCAATTTCTATGCCAGTAGTGGGTAAAAGTTATGCCTTTTGTTGCTAATGTAATGAATGTCTTTAACGTCTTGAATATCTTTAAGCCTGAATTTTATATTATTCAGGCCAAAGTCCTTTAGAGGCAGACATATAGGTTAATATACTGATATTGAGTCAATGTAAAAATCACATCTGGTAGAGGATTCTTATAGAATAAGTGAGAATGGTTTTGTGGGAGCTAATTAGAGGAAAATATAGGAAAGGTTTGATGTTAAGTGCTTACAGGAATTAAAGTATTTACATTTAAATTCTTAATCTGAATCTCTCAGTATGTTCACACTGACATCGCACACATCATATCTTGGGGCTCAAAATCAAGCAGGAGGATATCCACAGTGGCCACTGTTGAACAGGAGTTACCAAGAACAGTCTTGCCTCTTGTAGAAGGTCAATGTAATAGTGCCATGAAAGACAGATTTAATGGTTCCAGCATGAAAGGCTTGGTAGAATTAGCTTTCACTGAAGCTAATAGTATTTTGCTTCTGGGAAATAGGGAAGAAGAATAGAACAAGAGATAATTGATTCTACCAATGTACATGTTTGTCAACATAAACCCTGAGAAAATTACACCAGTTCACATATGCACAGCTGTCTGAATTCAGGGCAGAGTTTTGAATAAAATGGCACACAACAGCTTTATTTATGTAATATGTATGAATAAGTATTAATGATTCTAACTTAAAGTGAAGGAAGAACAAATGTCACAAATTTTGGAGGCTGGCATGGTAAAAGAAGTAACAATATACAAACAACAGCAAAACATCAGAGTTACATAGACAAAAGAAGCACATCCCCATACATGAGAAAATTATAATTGAGTTGCTAAAAATCAACATGATATAACTAAAGGGCACACTTGGATTACTTGCCTCAGTGATATTTCTTCATTTACTCCTAATCTTGCTGTTACAGCCTTGCAATTATTAATTATTACTTTCAAAAATTCCTAAAATACAGTGCATTTAGTTATATGCTTACCAATGCAGACAACACTGATAGCTTCTTAGCATCTCTTCATCTCTATCTTCAAGTTCTCCTTCAAGAGAGCTCTTTCCATTTTCAGCTGAGGCCAAGTTTCAAGTGTAAGGAGGAATTTGCTCGTATGACACTGCTTTACCACAGGAAAGCTGGCATTATGTGTGCTAAGGAAGGTGAAAGCTGAGCATTACAATTTTCTTCATTTCCAGCATCAGAATGATATTCTCATGTAATATAGGTGAATGTGTCTCAGATTTTCAGTCTGCTACCAAACATGCTGAATACAATGTTAGAAATCAGGTTCTGGTTTTAATGGGACATAGGCTGTTTTCATGACGGAACTCGGAAAGAATGGCAAAACTGCATGTATGGACTCAAACCTTTAATATTTTAAATAAATACCTGTTTTACCCATTTTCGGTGTGACTGACGTAGTTTCTCTCTGAGGTGTATGTGCATGTAATTTACTCACATATCAAATAAAACCTCATTGCAAGATTTGCAGACAGTTAGCAAGGTAAGTCCATCAACATGATCCCCAGTCTCCACACTAAATAAAGCGTTTTAGCAGAGCATAATAACAAGGGCATAACCCACGTGTATAATTTTCTCTGCACTTTATTTTTTTTATTCTATGCCTTCTCAACTGTTTCCTTTTCATATTCTTTCTTTCTATGTAGACATGTCTGGTAATTGCAAACAGATAAGCTATGTAATTATTTGCATTGTACTGCCATAGTTTTACTCTTTAGCTGGACAGAACTGGACCATGCTTTTTAGGATACCTATATACATATCAGAGATAATTTCTTTCCTCTCATATTAAGTATTTCTTCTATCTATTCTGTACTGACACCTTTTATATAATTTCTACAGGTCTAGCCTGCAATTCAAACAACAGATCAGTTTGACAGAGAAACAGAAGCTTGTCTTCTTTTTTCCCATTGATAATGATATTAATTCTGTGTCATCGTAGTCAAAGGTTAGATGTAGTCCGTATTGTTCAGTAGTTCCATTCTCCACAGCAAACTTCAAGTAATCCAAATTGAGTAAACCAAGTAAATCTAATCAATTTTGTTATATTTCCTAAAGAATGTACAAATAAATGTAAATTTGGATTTCTTTTTGTATTGATACTAAAATATCATTGCAATCCTAGTCAAATTTTTCTCTGTTACAATGTCTGCATTGTTGACCAAAGTTACACAAAGCAGAATCTTACCTGGGTGCTATTTCTCTATATTATTTCTAAGAAAGCAAGTACAATATCCTTCCAGTAAAACCATAGGTTTAATTGCAAAGTAGAGGGGTGATGCTCTGCTACTGATCCCTGCCTGTTGTATATCAGTGTATCTTGTGATTTTTCTTTACTTTTCAAAACACTGTTTGCACAGTAATGGCTGTAAGGTAGAAGCTGCCAGGTTTTTTTGGAAAAAATGAAGGGGTGTAGATAACAGGCAAGAATATAATCTGAAGCAGGTGTTATGATGAAGGGTGGGATGGTGTGATGTCAGCCATAGGAATGCCATCAGATGGGCACCCTGCATTGTCTTCCTCTGTCTTGTCTGCTGTGCTGGTTTTGTCATCTGATGCACCTCCGAAACTCATATTATATGGTTCAAGAAAGTCGTCTAAGTGAAGAATTGGAGGAATAATGTAATAATTTCTTTATATATTGCTTGAAAGATTTGTATCCCCATACACTGGGTACCTCATGGTTTAGTTCAGCAGTCGCTCACATTTAAGTCCAGTTAACCTCTTTCTGACATATGGGAGAGCAAAAGAGGAGGGCCCTGATGCATGATCTTCTGAAGATAACTCATGTCCTTCCAGTAACACCCATTCAACACCCACAGAGGCGGTCGACTTTCAAAGCTACTTCCTAATCTGACATTCTGGCAGCTCTTAGCTCTTGCATTTAAGGAGGAAAGGTCCTATTGCCGGTTTATTTTGATTTTCTTTTATATGAGAAAAAAAGGTGTGTTTAACCTCTCAGTGTTTGTTTAAACATTTAAAAATAAGGTCCAGGAACATGATATAAATGTTTGGAGTGTGATTACACTTTAATACAAGTTTTTACATACTCATGGACAAGACAAAAACAATAATCTTTTCAAACCTCTTAAAAATATTTTTACTTCTAAAAACAGATATAGCTTGATCCTTAATTCTGTAATTGCAATCAGGACAACTAAAGAGTCTAGCTTTTTTTCAGTTAATCAAAATTTGGGAGAGCTTTTGAGCTATAGTTTTGAACTTGCCCGCAATCCTTTGAACAGATTCGCTGGTACTAGATATGATTTTCCTGATATTTCAGAGGTTAAAAAAATAACTTGTAAGGAGGAGACATAGAGTTAAGGGGTGTATTGGTTAAGCTAAAATTTAAAAATAATAAATTAATGTCAGTTGAAAACTAGTTTGACTGGAGTCAATGATATCCTAATAATTCGATAAGACCAGACTATTTAAGCAGCACTGTGCAAAAATAAGAAATATTCTTATGCAAAATACTTGTACTGTTCCTTACCTGGGTCACTCCTTGTATCATCATAAAGCTGTCTGTGGGAAAATGACTTAGAACTTTTCTTACCACGTATAAAATATCCAACCAGGCCAATTAATGTAGATCCCAAAATGGCTTACAATTGCACTAACTATTACTCCTTCTTTGTTGTTTTTTTTCTGAGAGAGAAAGAAACAAAGGTGAGACAGTTGAATGAAAATAATAAACCTATAAAACCAGTGAGTGAGACTTTTCACCAAGGATCTGAAACACTTTGCAAACTATGACTAAACTAGCCTCTCTGCAGAAACTCTCTGCCTTTGTAAAAGAAAACAAACATCTCTATCCTTGAGTTTTGAGGGAATAACGGGAGTTTAGGGGAAATAGGGCGGCTAAATGAGTTTTTGGTCAAATAAAAAGGTTTTGGGTTTAATTACTGAATCAACCACTATTTTTAAATTAAAGAAATAAGCAGTAATCATTCTTTGAATGCAATTATTATAAGCATTTAAGCCAGCAGTTAAAATTGCAGCCTCTGAATTTCAAGTTTTGTGTGTGCAAGGTTAAAAATTCAGTAATGCTTCTTGCACCTTTCAACTACCAGAATAACTGCATTCCTTCAAGATTTTCCTCAAATTTCATAAAACCTTTCTTCAAGGTATTAACTTTTTCTTGGAACTGAGCTTGCTCTCTCACCCTCCTTCCTTTTCAGTCAATGTTATCTAAAAGTCAGGTACATTGTAATTATTAGAACTATTATGGGAAACATGAAAGTCTGATGATCCTTCAGTTCTTTGTACAAACTGTACTTTCAGTCCTGTGTTAAAAGCTTGAAAGCTAATTAATAGCAAAAAATTACTGTGCCTCCTAATCTTTTCTTTTCTTTTCCTGAAGATCTGATTCAGAATAGCAGGATAGAAAAGTACCATGACAGTTTTATGTTCCGTTGTTTTCCCGTGCATACTTAAATTGGTAATTAAATGCAGAATGAGTAATTCCTTTGGAAGCGTTTATAAGAAGTCATCTTTGGTCACAAAAGTTTCTGAACTTTATTAAGTTGATGTGCTGTATGTTTTAAATGTAATTTCTACACACCTGCTTTGAAGGTCCACTCCAGTGTAAATAGGCAATACCTGTTACTAGGTTCTCCCACTCTGGAAAGTGTTAAATAAAAAATTAAAGTGTAAATAATTTGAAAAATAATTTTTTTTGTTTTGGGTGAGCTTTAGTTTTAGACTGTAATAGGTCACTTGTAAGTTCGCACATGTCGTAAAGCCTCCAGTTCAATTTAAAAAAAGATTTTATTTCAGCATTATAATTTTATTAAACCAGTTGGACTATAGCTAGATCCTTACCTTCATTGGCATCTTTTGGACTAGGTGATGCAGTAGAAGGGTTGCTGGAATTATAATTCAACTTTGTTGTCTGCTGAATGGGCTTGAAATTTGGAGTAGGACTGTCCTGCTTCACCATGGGTGATGTCAGTGATACTGATGGGGAACAACATGGTGGGGTTGATTGAAGAGTTATCACTGGGAAGCACTGAAGCCCCAAGAGTAGTGTAGGTGACTGTGGAATTAATTGGTGTTGCTGTGGAAGTAGATGTAGCTGCAGCACTTTTGGTCACTTCAGAAAAGTCACCTGTTCTAAATGTTGCTAAAGATGTTGGGCTTCTGTGGAAGTTTGTGACAGAGTTATTTACTCCATGTTTCTATACATTTGAAGATAGAGTGCCATCAGAGGACCTCAGGGATGTGCTTTTTGCCCCATTGATAATTTCTGTTCTTTTCATTACATTCTGTTTGGCACTGGCAGCTGCTGATGCAGCATGACTGATGGTAGAGGGACTTACAGCAGTAATCATATGCAAAATAAATTGGTATGAAGTTAGTTGCACTGCAGACTGATGGTTTTCTGTAATTGAGCTATTTTCTTCACTTGTTTCTTTTACTTCTCAAGCCTCAGTATTGTTTCTGTTCCACTGCAGTCTTACAAGCAGAAAGAGAGTCATTCCACAGGAGAGCTGTATGGTGTTGACTTCAAAGTTTGTTTTATACAGAACCTGCAAGAAATTCACTTTTTAAAATGATTTTATTTTACCAAACAAAGTTTCTCAGTTAATACGCAAATAAGTTGGTAAAAGAAGTTAGTGTTATACAATAGAAATCTCACTAATCTTCAGCATCATCACGTTGATGCTGAAAACTTTATGTCTCTGAGTGTTAATGATGTAAGAACCACGTAAAACAATGTTGATGATCAACAAAATTGATCTCATCTTGATCAATATCAATCTCAGTATTGATCTCGGTGTGCTTACAGAGATATTGTGGGATAGCTTGCATGACTGGAACATGGTCATGAAGGGCTACACACTGTTTGGGAGAGATAGACCAGGAAGGCGTGGTGTTGGAGTTGCCTTGTGTGTGATACAAGACTTGGAATGTATTCAGCTCTGACTTGGGGTGGATGAGAAGTAAGTCGAGACCTTATGGGTCAGGATAAAAGGGGAGACTAATAAGGGTGGCACTGTTGTGGGTGTTTGCTACAGGAGGAGGAAATGGATGAGGTCTTCTGCAGACAGCTTGAAGCAGCCTCAAAGTCACAGGCATTGGTTCTTGTGAGGGACTTTAACTACCCTGACATCTGCTGGAGAAGCAACACAGCGAAGCATAAACAGTCCAGGAAGTTCCTGGAAAGCAGCGATGACAACTTTCTGAAACACGTAGTAGAGGATCCCCCAAGGCATGGCATGTTGCTTGACCTCATGCTAACATACAGGGAAAGTCTTCTTGGAGATGTGAAGGTTGGGGGCAGCCTTGGCTCCAGGGTTCATGTGATTGTGGAGTTCAGTATTGGGCAAAGAGGAGGCAAGGCAGCAAGTAAGATTACAACCATGATCTTCAGGCGAGCTGACTTTAGCTTCCTTAGGGATCTCTTGGAAGAATCCCATGGGAACAGGCCCTTGCAGGAAAGAGAGGTCCAACAGAGCTGGTTGATATTCAGGGATCACTTTCTCCAGGCTCAAGAATGATGCATCCCGATGAGCAAGGAATCAAGGAAAGGGGGCAAGAGACCTGTGTGGATGAATAAAGAATTCCTCTCAAGCACAAGCAGGAAATACACAGGAGATGGAAGAAGGGTCAGGTCACTTGGAATGAATACAGAGAGGTTGTCAGAGTAAGTAGAAATGAAACAAGGAAGGCCAAGGCTCATCTGGAATTTAATCTGGCCAGGGATGTCAAGGACAACAAGAAAGGCTTATTCAATGCATCAATAACAAAAGGAAAACTAAGGGTAATGTGGCCCATGACTAAATTGGGGGGGGCCCTGTAGCTGAGAACACAGAAGAGGCAGAGTTACTGAATGCCTTCTTTGCATTGGTCTTCACTGACAAGCCCTCAGCCCTCAGGAATCTCTGTCCCAGGTGCCCAGGGTAAAAGAAGTTCGGAAAGAACAGGAGGATTGGGTTAGAGAATGCTTAGACAAACTGGACATCCACAAGTATATGGACCCTGATGGGATGCATCCACAAGTGCTGAGAGGGTTGGCAGACATCATAGCTAGGCTGTTCACAAACATCTTGGAAAGGTTTTGGTGATTAGGAGAGGTGCCTGAGAACTGGAAGAAAGCGAATGTCATCCCAGTCTACAGAAAAGGGAAAGAGAGAGGACCCAGGAAACTACTGGCCAGTAAGGCTCACCTCAGTCTCAGAGGATTATAATCAATGGCACAGGGTCTAGCTGGAGGCATGCCACTAGTGGTGTACTCCAAGGTTCAATACTGGTCCCAGTATTGTTTAACTTACTCATCAGTTACCTGGATGAAGGGGTAGATGCCTCCTCAGCAAGTTTGCTGATGACACAAAGCCAGGAGAAGTGGCCAATACCAGAGTGCTGTGCATCCTTTCAAAGGACCTCAACTGTTTGGAGAGATAGACAGAGAAAAACTGTCTCAAATTCAACAAAGGGAAATGCAGGATCCTGCACCTGGGGAGGAATAAACCCTTGCACCAGTACAGTCTGAGGGCTGACCTGCTGGAAAGCAGCTCTGTGGAAAAGAGCCTGTGGGGTCTGGTGGACAACAAGCTGTCCGTGAGCCAGCAGTGTGCCCTGTGGCCAGGAAGGCCAATGGGATCCTGGGGTACATTGAGAAGAGCATTGCCAGCAGGTCAAGGAGGTTATCCCGCCCCTCTACACAGCCCTGGTGAGACCTCATCTGGAGTGCTTGGTCCAGTTCTGGGCTCCTCAATTCAAGAGAGACAAGTAGCTCCCAGAGCAGGTCCAGTGGTGGGCTATGAAGATGATTAAGGGACTGGAGAATCTCTCTTGCAAGGAAAGGCTGAGGGAGCTGGGCCTGTTCAGCCCTGAGAAGAGGTGACTGAGAGGGGATCTCATCAATATATCTAAGTATCTGAAGGGAGGGTATTAAGAGGATGGAGCCAATGACTCCAGTACCAAACAATATGACAAGAGGCAATGAGCAGAAACAGATGCACAGGATTTTTCACCTGAATGCGGGGACGAACTTCTCTCCTGCTTGCACTGGAATGGGTTGCCCAGAGAGGTTGTGGAGTCTCCCTGATTGTAGGTATTCAAGAACTGCCTGGATGCAATCCTGTGCCATGTGCTCTTGGATGATCCTGCTTGAGCAGGGAGGTTGGACCAGATAATCCACTCCCTTCCAACCTGTGATTCTGTGAACAAAAGCTTATTTGTGTAAGAAAATTCCATGGTTCTTTAACCAGGCCTCATACTCAGAAAGGAATAATTCAAACCCACTTTGCTGTAGAGTGAGGTAACGAAACATACATGCACTGCATGGCTACAAGCTCTTCAGAAGA
>VZRJ01000579.1:517800-532799 GCA_013397565.1 Ptilonorhynchus violaceus | reverse complement strand
TTTGTGTATATTTTTGTTATAAATTATATATTAATACCATATTTTATATTTATTTATATTATAAATATATAAATCGTGAAAAATCATCAGAATTCCAAGGGATCTGGGGCCTGTGAGAGCTGCCAGGGCTCCTTGACTCCTCTTCACCTTCTCCAGAGGTTATGGAGCAGAACGCCCATGAGGGAGTCCAGAATGAAGCAACAAAATCATTAAATTTAATTAAATTCACTGCTTTGCTTCTTTGGATCCACATCTTCCCTTGGAGCACTGCCCTTCCCACCCTCCTCCGCCCACACTTCCCACCAACCCTAAAAACGGGGCAAAATTCCCTGGTTTTGGGTAAAACCAGCACAGTTACTCCCAGATTTCACCCTCCCGATGGATCTTTAACCCTCTCCCATGGAAAATCCACCCCCGGGAGCCCCAGGGATAAAGGAGGGAGCCGTAAAGCCGTGAAAAGTTTAAAGACATTTATTTAAAATACCATTTATAAAACGTTTTTCTCTGCGGCGCACGCTTTGGGGGCGCAGACCCGCGCTGCCGTGTCCCTCCTCCCCCTCCTCGGGACGAAGGCGCTTCCCAAGGAACGCCGCCGAGCCCAGCCCGCGGGCGGGACGTGTCCTGGGCACCGGGAACGGAGCGGCCGGGACGTGTCCGTGCTGGACAAGGAGATTTCAGTGCTGGAAAAGGTGAGTTCGGTGCCGGAGCTTTCGGTGCCGGGGGTGGAATTTCGGTGCCAGACACGGAGGGGTTGGGTGCCGGAGGAGGCAGCGACGTGACACGGAGCAGCCGCACCGGGAATCAGGTGGATTTGGGATTTTTTTGGCTATTCGATGCTATTTGTAGGAATAATTAAGGAAAGGCGCGGTGACTACGGTTATTGCTGACGTCCTTCTCTCTCCCGCTCCCTCCCGGAGCTCACCCCGGTGCCCAGCCTGAGGGGGATGAATGAGATCCCCCCGAAGTCTCCAGCAGCTGGGGATCCCGGGAGGATCCCGGGAGAATCCCACGGGAATCCCGCCCCACCTGCAATCAGCTTTAACGAGCTCATTAACGCTCCGGCGGATGGGTTGGATACACAGGTAGTTTTTATTTCCCCGTTTCCGTGGGATTTAAGCCGTATTTCCATACAGGGCTTTTCGTGCACGTCAGGATTGGCTCATTGACCCTTGAACCGACTGAAGGCAGCACCCGGACGCAGGAATCCATCGGGAACCACCTGGGGTTTCCAGGTCCCATCCCCTCCAAGAAGAGCATTTAGTGTTCATCAATCCCTTGATATCAAGTGATCCTCAGCTTCATCCAGGGGGGAACGTCTCCGTTCCTGGGGAGCACCAGCCTCCCCATCCTCTTCCCGGGAGTTGGAGGGGGACGATCCCTTCCCCGAAGCCTCGCTGCCTCCAGGGAGACGCAGGGATCATCCAGGCTTTCTCCAAGGCTGGTTTGGTTCCCGGTGTCTGCCGTTCCGGGAGGGCTCGTACCGTCCCGGCGCCGCCCGGGGCCGGACCCTCGGGATATCCCACTGCCCGACGTCGCGGCCGCAGCGGCGCCGGATGCTCTCCTCCTCACATCCCTAATTCTTCACTGCCGGGCCCTCCGTGGCCGGACAGCAGGCATTTTCACGGGATCACTTTACGTTCCCTTCTCCCCAAATACAAAAGAACCCAAAAAAGATGTGTTTTAAGCTTTTCCTCAAAGCCAGCGGGGAATCGGAGCCAAGCTTGAACAGGAGCAAGACATAAACTGGGTCCGACTCCGAGGTATCCGGGGGTATCCAGGAGTTCGCTTCCATGGCCGTGGAAACAGAGAAGGAGAAGCAAGAGCTTGTCAACCCCGAGCCATCAAATTCATGGAAATCCATTGGAATTCCTTTCAAAACGCTCAACTACCTCTCTGGATCAGAACAGTCAAACCCTTCCCACACACTCCGCTGATCCAAGATGAGGAAAACAAACAGCAAATCGAAGAAAAGAACCTAAAATCCTCGGAAACAGAACTCGCTCTGGAAGTGACGAGGACAACATGCGCGGCTGGGAAGGCTTCCCATCTTTTTTTTTTTTTCCTTAAATGCCAGGTTTCGAGTACAACAAACGTTATTGCTGGCGCTCGCTCCAACCCCAGTGGGACGCACACGACTCCCCGTGCCCGGCCGATCCGGCACGGCCCCCTCCTCGTCCCCCCGGACAGGGGGACGGCCCCGCTGGGATCGCCGGTCACAGTGGGTGGAGAGGGGAGGTCACAGTGCGTGGGGCCGAAGGTCACAGTGGGCAGAGCAAAGGGGTCACAGTGCAAATCAACCCGGGAGGTCCCCTGGCCCGGGTCCGTGTGTCCGTGCCGGCGGAACGGCGCGGCCGCCTCTATCTGCGCTGCTTGAAGCCCTGCGAGCCATCGGGGCCCAGCGGCTGCCGGATCACGTTGTTGGGCTGCCTCGTGTCCTCCGGCTGCGAGATCCGCGGCGGCCTGCGGGACAGAGCACAGCGGGAGCTGCAGGGACACCGGGAGCAGGGCTGGGGATGCAGGGACACAGGGAGCGAGGCTGGGGGGAAGGCAGCGTGGAATTCCGAGTGCCTTCGGGAAATCCCTGCACCCACCGCAGGGGGAAGTGACACGGGAATGTTGTCACATGCTCTGGGGTCCCAGCACAGGAAAGACATGGAGCCCACCAAGGTGGTCAGAGGGATGGAGCAGCTCTGCTGGGAGGAAAGGCTGGGAGAACTGGGATTGTTCAGCTTGCAGAGGCAAAGGCTCTGGGGTGACCTAACTGTGGCCTTCCAGTGCCTGAAGGAGCTGACAGGAGAGCTGGAGAGGGACTTTGGCAAGGGCCTGGAAGGACAAGGGGGAATGGCTTCCCACTGGCAGAGGGCAGGGTTAGCTGGGATATTGGGAAGGAATTGTTCCCTGTGAGGGTGGGGAGGCCCTGGCATGGTTGCCCAGAGCAGCTGTGACCTCCCCATCCCTGGAAGTGTTCCAAAGGTGCATGGATGTGGCACTTGGGGACACGTTTAGTGGTGAACACAGCAGTGCCCTTTAATGGTTGGACTCTATGACCTTGGAGGGCTTTTTCAACCTTAACTACTCCCTGATTTATGGCCTTACCAGGCACTTCCCTGCACTCCCACCTGGATGAGACTCTGCTGCCAGAGCCCTCCTCTCTCCTCACTGGCCTCACTTTACTCCCCAGGGCGCTCCTCCCCCTGTTCCAGCCAGGCAGGAATTCCCAGGGAGCCCCCCGGGCTGCTCTCACCTATCCAGGATGGGCTTCTCCTGCTCCTCCTCGGGGCTGGCGCTGCCCAGGATCCGTTTCCTGGCCTCGGCGTACTCCGCCTCCCTCTGCGCCAGGGATTTCACGGGAAAGGCCGGCCGGCTGGCGGAGTTGGGATTGCTGAGCACCCCGTTGGTCGTGGGCCTCTTGAGGATGCGGATCTGGGGGGGAGGCCCTGCGGGAAGGCTGTCGTCCTGGATCACGATCGGCACTTTGGGAGGAGATTTGGACTTTCTGCTGTTGGAAAGAAAAACATCGGGTTGTGGTGCTTGTTTTCCATGGGGGTTTTTTTTTCCTGCTCCGAGTGTGAATTCCTCGTGCTCAGATGTCATTCCTGTGATTAAGGGCGGCCTGTAATAATTAAAGACCTCGTTATAGTTGTAACTCTAAACTGGAGCGGCGGATTAGCTCGGAAAGGGATGGAAAATCAGTCCCTGCTGCGTTTGACACCATTAAACTCCACTGAAGGAAAGGGAGCAGACACTGGGTGAAGTTCCAGCATTTCCAGTCAAAGAGATTGGTATAAGCACCTTGATTCCATTCCCTGCAAGGATTTTTAGGGCTCCTCTCACCCAGCCTTTCACTCCAACCCTGCCATTCCACTCCTCAGAGCCAGCCTCGGCCCCATCTCACCACCTGAATGTTTTATCTTTTCTGCATGGAATTCCCAGAGAATGCATCTCATGACTCCTTTAACAATCAGAGGGGAAAAAAAACCCCTGACAACAAAAGACTTGTCAGCAGTGATTAGAAACATTTCTGGTAGGAGGCAGTAACACCCTCCCACCCCGACCCAAAGGAAGCAGGAAAAGAAAGTCTCCCCGGCACAAGACACAACAAGTCAATCCAGGGCCAGGAGCTGGGATTACCTGACTCACCCATCTCCTCCTGTGAGTGGCTGTTTCTCACACGGCTCCCCCCAAGCTGAAGCTACGTCCAGCCTGGAAGAGCCAGTTCTGAAATAAAACCACTCTGGAGAAGCTTTCTGCTGCCCTGCCACGGATCCAAGGGGCCATCTAGTGGCATGGAGACAGGGATTCCCTACTTGTCAACTCCAACCCGGCGCTCCCTGCTCAGTTGGAAGCTGTTTTCCCACTGTTCCCACTCCCCAGGCCTTCAGTTGTCCAACAGCACCTCAGGAAAATCAGGATTTTACCTTTCCTTCTGTGTGATCTTCAGCTTCTTTTCCAACCGTCTGTCTATTTCCTAGGAAAGAAGGAGAGAAAGATAAAACCATGAAGTTTTTAATAAAATGAAGACCAATCTGCATTTGAAGGTCAGGGTTTGAGCCTAGGCACCCATTTCATTTCACTCCTCCAAATGCTGATCTGTAAAAGGGGCAGGGAGTGTGTGATTCCATCTGAGGATGACTTGGGAATGAAGAGGCAGGGAAAAGCAAAGCCACCACGGACAATTCAGGAGAAAAGCAAAGCCACCACATGTATTTTGCAGTAACCAGGAATACACCCACAGCAGGCCGTGGATCCGGCGCGTCGCGGCGCTCATCGCTCATTTTAACCACTTCAGCTGGCAAAAAAAAACCCTATTAAGGGTGAAAACCCACGGGATTCCACAGCAAGGTATCCCTAGATCCAAGCAGGAGCCGGCAGCAAACCTGCCGGGCAGAGGAGCAGCAGCAGCCACAGCCGGGGCGATCCACAGGCGCGATTCCAGCGATCCACAGGCGCGATTCCAGCCGGGAGCTGAGCCCCGAGCCCGCGGCCATGGCAAGGGCTGGCCGGCAGGGCCACATTCCTGTCAGGAGAAGTCCCTGCCCTGCCCCACACGCACCCAGGGAGCCTCCCTGGGCTGCTCCTTCCCTTTCCACAGGCTGCTGCCGAGTCATCCGGCGCGGAAAGACGCGTTAATCACCCCGAAAGAGCCGGGATTTGAGCGTGTCAGCCTCTGCCCAAGGCTGGCATCCACCTCAGCAGACGTGTCCAGGTGGTGCAAAGGTGTCCAGGTGTGGCAATGGCAGCAACCACACAGAGAAGCTTGGCTGGAGAGGAAAATGGAGCCAGGTTTCAACCCCCCTGCAGGTGACCTGCCCCGACCTCGCCGGTATTTTTAGATCCCCACGACAGCTCCGTTAAAAGAGGCTCCAAAACACCTCTTTGTGTTTTATTTCATTGTCAAGGAAAGGGGGAAAACACTACCTGAGCGTGTCCTAGTTTAGCCAGCTGATAACTGGCACTGCTGAAGGGAATGCCAGGCTTCTGGCAGCAGGCAGCTGCTCTCCTTTGAGGCCTTGGTTGCTTCCCCAGGCTGCCAGAGGAGCCATCCCTGCCAGCAGGAGCCGCGGCGGGCACGGCCTGGGAAAGGAACTGGTTTGGACAGAAATTCCCAGTGCCCCAGTGAGCAGGGAAGGAGCACGAGTCACCACAACATGCCAAACCACAGTGTTTGCTCTTGGTCACACAGCCCACGGAAGCCTCCACCTAGAAGGGAATAAATCGTTTGGGGAAGATAAAAGGTGGGTGGGAGGTTGAGTTTCCTACCAAAGTCTGTCCTGGGAGGTGACAAAACCAGGCAGGAGCTTCACGAGAAAGGTCTCAGGTAAAGCCTCCCGTGGAGGGCAAACACCTGCAGTTTCCTTCCTCTTCGAGGGGACTGGGGGGAAAATCCCATCCCAGCGCTGCTCAGGAGGGAGGAAAACGTGAATGGGCTGCCTCTTGCCCTCCAAGAGAGGGGAACGGGGAACAGGCAGCAGGGAAATGGGATATCCCGGTGAGGATGGAGAGGTTGTGGAGCAGCTGGTGGCAAACAGTGGAACTCAAATCAATGGGAAGGGGTTGGCTCATCATTGACTGAGGCAAGGTAACACTGTGGTCGTGAAGTCACTTTTTTGGCCTCCCAGACCTCACCAGGGCTCCCCGGAAGCCATGGGCTGGAAGGAAACTTCCTTAAACACCCCTAATTAAATATTTCGGCACACAGGGGAGAGAGACAACAGGAAAACAGGGTGGAAGGTGGGGAAAACACACTCAGGAGCTTCTCCACTCATTCCACTCCGTGCTCCAACTCCAGAGCCAGAACAGGAGTGCTGAGCCCCCAGCTGGGACCGTGGGCATGGAAGTGTGACAAGGCACAGGGCAGAGGAGAGGTGGCTGTGGCAAAAGTCACGTTCCTACGTCGCTGGTAGCTCTGCAGGGGAGCCCTGGGGCTGGGGCCACGGTCCGAATGGGGACTGCGAGATCCCATAATTGCAGAGTGTCCCCTGGAGCTCAGCACCTGGAGGACAGGTCATTAATGTCACTGTCACCCAGCCCGAGGACAGCCCTGCACGCCCTCACACGCTCCAGCACAACCTGCAGCTTCATCTGCCAGGGAGAAAATGAAGCACTTTGCTCTGCTCAACACAAGAACTTATTCCAAGGAATCCTTCAAAGCCGTCACGAGCCCTTCACACTCTGTGAAACCTTCCCACTCTGGAGCAGGTCACTTCCTGCAAAATATTTGGTGTCTTTGTCTCCAACCCCCCAAAACTGCCAGTGGTCCTGGACCATAAACCACTGCCCACACACTCAGCAGCTGCTCCGTGCTTGGGGAGCTCTTCCCAAGGATCACACAGGATCACTGAGGTTGGAAAAGCCCTCCAGGATCATCAAGTCCAACCCGTGCCTGATCCCCACCTTGTCCCCAGCCCAGAGCACTGAGAGCCACATCCAGGAATTCCTTGGACACCTCCAGGGATGGGGACTCCAAACCTCCCTGGGCGGCCCCTTCCAAGGCCTGACCACCCTTTCCATGGAGAAATTCCTGCTGATGTCCAACCTGAACCTCCCCTGGCACAGCTTGAGGCCATTCCCTCTCGTCCTGTTGTTCCCTGGGAGCAGAGCCCAACCCCCCCCGGCTGCCCCCTCCTGTCAGGAGTTGTGGAGAGCCAGAAGGTCCCCCCTGAGCCTCCTTTTCTCCAGGCTGAGCCTCCCCAGCTCCCTCAGCCACTCCTGGTGCTCCAGCCCCTTCCCAGCTCCGTTCCCTTCCCTGGACACGCTCCAGCCCCTCAATGTCCTTCTTGTCCTGAGGATCCCACAGCTGCCCCAGGACAGGACAGGCACTGCCCTGAGCCTGTACCCACACCGGGGCTGGCACAAGGAGCAAAGCAAGGAGCAGCTAAAACATTCCCTAAGTTCCAACCTCAGCAGCCGTTGGAAGCACTGTGCTCTCTCCGGAACACGAGGCTTCCTCCCCACGTAGAAATCCTGGCAGAATAACAAAAACCAACCATTCACACCAAACACACACACACGTATCCCTCCCACCCCATCCAAACAACTGTGAGTCCTGCAGGATCCATGGAATTCCTGGCGCTGCTGAGGGGATTCCAGCTGCCTCCACATACCCACTGAACTTTTGGGTAAAAAGTCTCCCTTTGTGCTTAAATAGATGGTCAAAAAGCAGCTCCTCACCTCACACACCTCTCGGTGTGCCAGAAATTGTGTTTTCTTTTAAACGCAGGGACTGACTCCGTATTTCCCAGAAAACTCCCGGTGTTCATCGCTAGGATGTTTGGAATTGTAGGAACAGAGTGTTTGAACACCACGTGCAGACACAGCCCCAGCCATGAGCAGCCTCCCAGCTCGTGACAGGCATCACTGCACTAATTTAAAAGCAGAATCACCTTGGCACTGCTGATTTTTAATTAAAATCAAATCCCTGCCGCTGCTCCGCACGGATCCATCCGGCTGCTGATGTCATCCCCTCTCCAGTGCTGTGTCACGCTGTGGGTAACGAGATAAAATTAGGAGCTGACTCGGAGGGTGAGTGCCAGAAGCACTCCAAGAACCAAAGGCATGAGCTCTCTGGAGAAGCAGCTGGATTTGGCATCCGAGGACCTGGACAGGTCACACTTGACAAATCCCACTTATCCATCACCTGAGGAGGCTCTCCCAGCTCCCGCTTCCCAGACAAATTTGTTTAGATCACCAAAAACAAAGCCTGGTTTCCAGCCCCGTGCAAAACTCCCTCCCCAAAGATTAGTGAGGAATCTCACCCACCTATTTTTAGGGCTATTATTTGTGGATGCCAAACAGGACCCAAACAAACAGCCTGAAGGAGACTCTGTTCTCTGACATTTAGGCTGCATTTGTGGACAGGGACGTCATGGAAACTGAGCTCCAGCCCCATCCCAGCCATCCTTCCTACCCTGACCCCTGAGGAAAACAGCAAAGAGGATCCATAACACCCCCCTGGAATGCAGACACGGACCCCAGGACACAAAGCTGCTGCTCAGATCCCACATTCCTGTGGCCTGGCATCCTAAAGAGCCATCCCAGCAATAAAGCTGGTGATTTGGTGATGTTCCTGGTGAGGTGGTGATCACCACCAGGGATCACCACCATGATCCCCCCAGCATCCCGGGAATGTGTCCTTCAGGGAGGGACGGCTCCTGTGATTCCTATGGATCATGGTTTCACATGGGATGGAAGCACATTCCCAAGCAAAACCCACTCTCCAGCACATTGCAAAGCACAGAGGGGCTCGAGTCAGCCCATGCTGTTGTCCAAAGAACTTTTTGGGAATCACTGCAAGGTGCTGGACACGTACAAAGCACCATCCTCCCCATCCCTGCCAGCAAGGACTCTCCCAACAGACGACACCAGCAGCTCCCAGCTCGGCTGATCCAGGCAAGGAATAACAAGATAACCCCTGGCTGGGTTTTATCCCAACTTTAGTGAGTGACCACACTGAAGGGGTGAGGAAGGCAGAGGACTGGGATTTGTGCAAATCACCTACACTGGGTGGGTATTTCCCCCTCTGCCTCCCAAACTCCTCTGCAGAAACCCAGGGGAGATCCCCACCTGAGCACGGGGCAGTCCCTGTGCTCTCCTGGATATCTGATAACATTCCAAAGCTCTGGAAAACCATTAACCACGTTCTTTGCTGTATTTACTCCCCAGCATAACCTTCTACCCCTTCTCACTCCAATAACATGGAAGATCAATCCCAGAAGCAGGGAATTTAGGCTGGAGCTGGATCCTCCTACAAACACAGCCCTGTCTGCTCATTAAAGCACCACTGGATTCCCTGGCAATTTCTGATGGAGACAAACTTCAAAGCCTGGTCAATGCTGGGTTTTTTAAGAAATAAAAATAAGTTTTAGTATCTGAGGTCACCAAAGCTGTTGATGAGACCTAAGGCTGAAACTGCTTCACCAAAACACCATGAAGGAAGAGCAGACGTGGCCAATCCCACACTATTTCTTTCCTCCAAACAGAAATCAATTATTCACTACTGCAACATTCCAATTCCTGCTGTTATAGGGAATCAGCCTGCTCCATTAATTAGCACTCCCAGACACTCCAGGCCTGGCAGTGGCCTGTCCCAGGACAGCCACAGGTGCTTACGTCTTCCATAGGTAGATCCCACTCCTGGGCACCAGGAGATTGAGAAATGGGACATGGGAGTATTTTGGGAACAAGCCTGGCCGGCGCCACACGGTATTCCCAGCATGGATCTGTTATGGGTGGGGGGAAGCAGCTCTTTCTCCCTTGCTGCAATATCCCCAAACCGACCCTCACTTCCCACAGGTCATTCCCAACCTCCAAACTTCCCATTTCTTACCAAAAAACCTCCCTCTGCCCGAGCAACCCCGAGCAGCAGAAACAGAAACTTCCATTTCCCACTTTCAAGATTTTTTGGACCCGTTACAGCCCCTAAAGCAAACATTCAGTCAAAGTTTTCCCAAAATCCTTT
This sequence comes from Ptilonorhynchus violaceus, assembly GCA_013397565.1. Lineage (NCBI taxonomy): Eukaryota > Metazoa > Chordata > Aves > Passeriformes > Ptilonorhynchidae > Ptilonorhynchus > Ptilonorhynchus violaceus. The sequence continues at coordinate 522,841 of VZRJ01000579.1, read as the reverse complement.
TGGGGTGGGAAGTCTAAACCCATCCTGGGCTCATCCCAGTGCCGTGGGCAGCAGGAGAGGGGGGAATTCTGCCCCTCTGCCCTGCTCAGGTGAGACCCCACCTGTGGAGCTGCCCCAACCCTGGGGCCCAGCACAGCAAGGATGTGGAGATGCTGGAGAGACCAGAGGAGGCACCAGGATCATCCAAGGGATGGAGCAGCTCCGCTGGGAGGAAAGGCTGGGAGAGCTGGGGGTGTTCACCTGGAGAAGAGAAGGCTCCAGGGAGACCTCAGAGCCCCTTCCAGGGCCTAAAGGGGCTCCAGGAGAGCTGGAGAGGGACTTGGGACAAGGGATGGATGGACAGGACAAGGCGAATGGCTTCCCACTGCCAGAGGAGAGGAATAGGTGGGATTTGGGAAGGAATTGTTCCCTGTGAGGGTGGGGAGGCCCTGGCACAGGCTGCCCAGAGAAGCTGTGGCTGCCCCATCCCTAGGAGTATCCAAGGCCAGGTTGGAGCAACCTGGGATAGTGGAAGGTGTCCCTGCCGATGGCAGGGACAGCACTGGATGAGCTTTGAGGGCTCTCCAACCCAAACCAGGCTGGAATTCCACGATTCTCACAGCCCTGACACCAAACCCCAGTTTTCCTCACAGATCCAGCTCTTGCACACCCAAACCTCACTGAGGGCTGTGAGCACAGCAGTCACTGGCAGAGGGGTCACTGTCACACTCCGAAATATTTCCCTTCTGACTTGGCTGGACTTTGATCCCACTCAGCAACTCCAAGTGACAGGAGCTGAAACCTCCAGATCCAGTGACCTGGTGCCTTTGCTGGCAGGTGACAGCACCTGCCCCACCCACCCCACCCTCACAGATTCATGTGGGTGACAGAAAGGAGGTTTTGGCCACCTCAGGTGACCTGTCCTCCCCGAGAGCCACAACACGAGCGAGTGACAATCCCTGTCCCTCTGGAGAGGACAAAGTTCATTCCCAGGCCTTTGGCTGCTCCCATCCCCCCTGAGCAACCAATAACTGGGTGATGGGGCAGCTTTTCCCTTCCTGGGGGGATCCGTGAGTGCCACGGGGATGTTGGAGCAGCAGCTGGGAGCTCAATCTGCGAACTCCAAGGGGGAAAAGACACTCAAAGAGATCAATTCCATGATTTTTTTAACCTGTTTAGGATTGCCAGAGTAATGTTTGACCTGCACAGAACCACAAAATATCCTGAGCTGGAAGGGATCCACAGGGACCATCCAGGCCCTGCACACACACCCCAACAATCCCACCCTGTGCATCCCTGGGAGCGTTGTCCAAACGCTCCTGGAGCTCTGGCAGCCTCGGGGCCGTGCCCATTCCCTGGGGAGCCTGGTCAGTGCCCCAACACCCTCTCGGGGAAGAACCTTTTCCTGGTTTTCCTAACCCTCCCTGACACAGCTCCAGCCATTCCCAAGGATCCTGTTCCCGGTCACAGACCAGAGGTCAGTGCTGCCCCTCCACTGCCCCTCCAGACGAGGCTGAAAGAAATTCTGACTTGAAACCAGTTACTAATTAACACTGATACACTCAAATTCTGGTTGGCAAAGGAATAACCAATGAATCCATCTGTAAAGCCCCAGTCCAGGGCTGAGGATCACCCATGACCATGGATACAGGGCTCCCACTCCAGTTCTGGAGCCCAACTCCCCATCTGTCATTTAATTATTGGTTTAACCAGGTAAACAGACCTGAGTGTCACCAACTGACCTCTCATTTGTGTTTCCCAGCTGGGCCACACAGAAGAACAAACCAGGAATTAAGCCCCATTAGTGTTTTCTGACCCAGGCCGGCCTTTGAAGCCCTTTCCATCCTTACTCCTAACTTGGACAACTCATCCCTTACTCACGCCCTGGTTTTCCATCTGTAACTCCTGGACAAGCAAAACCTCCCCATTTCACAGGCACTGCAAGGCTCTAATTAGACACTGAGGAGGTGACAGGGATCCACAGGCCCCACAAATTCTGCTGCACCAGCACAAACACCCCGTGCCCCTGGGGCTCCTGGGGCAGGTGACACTGCAGGAGCAGAGGGGACCTGCCTGGCGTGGTCACTCAGGAGTGACACATTCCCCAGGAGCTGCTCCATTTTCAGGACAATTCTGACCAAAAGACAAACAGGAGCCATGTTAAAGCCCTAAAAAAACCCCTTGAGGATCTGTTTTACAGCTCCTTGAGCGACCAAACCAAAGCACGAGGGCTGTGTTGGGTTTTTGGGGTTTTCTACAACCTAATGGAATTTTCCTGCTGCCTGATTGGGAAGAGTTGCAAGAAAGAAATGAGGTGAATCCTAATTAGGAGGCCACAGGATCTCTGCTCAGCCTGGAGCTGCCTCTCGCTGACAACTCCCTTCCTTAAGGCCTTGAGCAGAAGTGCTCAGCAGAACACCAAAAACTGCAAACAAAAAAACCCAGCATAAAAATCCGACTTATTTTCTCTCCCAAGGAACACCCTCTGGGTGGAATATTAAAAAATTACATGCCAGGACACAAGCACTGTATCCCAGAAACCCACCATGGATCTCCTGGTACATTACTGTGCCCTCATGTGCTGAAAGGTCTAAAAAATTAAACAATTCAGGTTCTCAACTGTGTGAAGTATCAGAATCCCAGAATGGGCTGGGTTGGAAGCAACCTTGAAGCTCATCCAATCCCACCCCTGCCATGGGCAGGGACACCTTCCACTAGCCCAGGGTGCTCCAAGCCCCATCCAACCTGGCCTTGGACACTTCCAGGGATGGGGCAGCCACAGCTTCTCTGGGCAACCTGTGCCAGGGCCTCCCCACCCTCACAGGGAGGAATTTCTATCCAGTATCCCATCTATCCCTGCCTTCTGGCAGTGGGAAGCCATTCCCCCTTGTCCTGGCACGGTTAGCACAGGATGTGTTTGAAGGTGCTCCTTGGTGTCTCTCATGTTTTATTGCAGCCTCCTCCTGAGCACCGACCACGACTGCTGTACCTTTGTGTTGGGATCCACCTTGTGCTGCCTTGGATGGAAGAAAATCACAGAGTCATGGGATGTCCTGAGCTGGAAGAAACCCACAAGGATCAGAGTCCAACTCCTGGCCCTGCACAGACACCCCAACAATCCCACCCTGTGCATCCCTGGGAGCGTTGTCCAAACGCTCCTGGAGCTCTGGCAGCCTCGGGGCCGTGCCCATTCCCTGGGGAGCCTGGTCAGTGCCCACCGCCCTCTGGGGGAAGAAGCTTTTCCTGCTATCCAGCCTGACCCTCCCCTGACACAGCTCCAGCCCTTCCCTGGGTGCTGGCCCTGTCACCAGAGCAGAGATGGCTGCTGTCCCTCGGGAGAAGCTGCAGTCGCTGCCGGGGCTACAGCAGAGCCTCTTCCTGCCCTCCTTCCTGTTTTCCCACCTGCTCCTCCTGTAGCTGTGACTTCTGCAGCAGCAGGGACACCTGAATGTCCCCACCTGCACCAGCATCCATCAGGGCCACAGAACACCGGACAAGGGGAGCCTGGGCTCTCCTCCCCTCCATCCCGCTCAGTTTTCCGCTTCCTGCGGGCACCACCAGCAGCCCAAGGGCTCCTTCCTGCCAGGCACGGAGTGAAAATCCCCCTTCTGATCCCAGAAGGCAGCTCCTGCCCCTTCTCCTACCCTGCACAGACAGCCCCCTTCCCGTGTCCCTCCAACTGCTTCCACAGGCATCCAGAGCCCCAACAACTGCAACAGCAGCTGCTCCTCCTGTAACTCCTACAGGGAATGGCTGAGGGAGCTGGGAAAGGGGCTCAGCCTCGAGAAGAGGAGGCTCCAGGGGGACCTTCTGGCTCTCCACAACTCCCTGACAGGAGGGGGCAGCTGGGGGAGGCCAGGATTTACTCCCAGGGAACAACAGGACAAGAGGGAACAGCCTGTGCCATGGGGAGGCTCAGGCTGGACATCAGCAGGAATTTCTCCACGGAAAGGGTGGTTAGGCCTTGGAAGGGGTTGCCCAGGGAAATCTGGAGTCCCCATCCCTGGAGGTGTCCAAGGAAGGCCTGGATGTGGCACTCAGTGCTCTGGGCTGGGGACAAGGTGGGGATCACGCACAGGTTGGACTCGATGATCCTGGAGGGCTTTTCCCACCTTAATGATTGTGTGATTCCCCAAGGAATGTCCTTGGTCAGCAGCACAAAAGGCACTAAAGTTATGGCCACAAATTCCCAGCAGTTTGGACTGGAAAAGGATGTGAGAAAGGACAAGCGAGAGGGATTTTTCCTTCTAAGGAAAAGCACCTGAGAGGTACCAGTGGGCAGTACAAACTGGGAAGACGCTCCATGGGCAGGATTGGAGCAGCCGGACCATTTTAAACCATTACTCAAGGCCACAGTCATCATCAGCTCCCGAGCCTCCGGCCGTGTCCCTTCATGGAGCGGTTTCGGGAGCGCTGGAATTAACTCCGACGCCGGGCACGAGGCTCCCGCCAGGCGCAGCCCCCCGGCTCTGGCAGGAGGAGCCAGCCTGGCACCGGCACCTCTCGGGGCGTTGAGTTACAGGCTCTATTTTGCTCCCCGGGCTCCGGCCAGGTGTAACCCAATCCCCTGCCCACAATCCCGCTCCGGCTCCTCACCCGGTCCCTGTCAGGAGGTCCTTCTGCCCTCTGATCCTCAACGACCCCGAGGAACTCAGTAAAAGCAGAGTTTGCCTGGCGGAATTTCCTCTCCCTGCGAACACCCCGCAGAGCACCCGCCCACGCTCCTGCTAAAACAGTCACTTTATTTGCAAGCACAGCACACACAAATCCTCGGGGTCTCGCAGCGTGACAGACACGATGCCAACTCCAGCTCCTGAGCCGCCGTTAAAAGCAGGGGGGAACTTCAGCTCCCCTGGGCCACGCTGGGACTGCCCCCGTTCTGCCCGAACGAGGGAGCACGTTCCGCTCAAGGGGACAAGGGGTTTGGACACGGGTTTTGGCTGGCCCCGCAGCCCCAGAGGCCGTGCCAGGGGCACTGAGATGCTGGGCACGCACATTTTGGCGCTCTCCCTGCCCTCCCCGTCCCCGCCTCACCCCAGCGGCGGCCGGAGCTTCGTGCGGG
>VZRJ01000579.1:472847-514763 GCA_013397565.1 Ptilonorhynchus violaceus | reverse complement strand
TAAAAACTGTGCTTCCCCCTTAAAAGCCATGTTTCCCCCCTAAAAACCATCTTTCCTCCCCAAAAAGCCATGCTTCCCGCGCTAAAAACCATGCTTCTTCCCCAAAAAGCCAAGCTTCCGCCCCTAAAAGCAATGTTTCTCCCTTAAAACCCGTGTTTTCCCCCGTAAAAGCCATGTTTCCCCCCAAGAAGACATATTCTCCCCACTAAAAGCCATGTGTTCCCCAAAAAACTTTTGTCTCCCCCAAAAAGCTGTTTCCCACCTAAACCCTGTGTTTCCCCTTCTAAAAGCCATGTTGTCCCCAAAATAGCCGTATTTCCCCCCTAAAAGCCATGTTTCCCCAAAAGCCCCATGTTTCCCCCTATAAAAGCCGTATTTCTCCCTAAAAAAGGCCCTGTTCCTCCCCAGAAAAAGCCCTGGTTCACCTCTAAAAGCCCTGTTTTCCCCAAGAAGCGCCATTTCCCCCCTAAAAGCCCTTTTTCCCTAAAAATCAGTGCTGGCATCGGGGAGTGCCAAGGCACAGGCTGGCAGTGCTGGGAGTGGAGGGAAACGTCTTTTTGGGGCAGAAACAGTGCTTTTTTGGGGGGCAAAATGTGGCTTTTGCGGAGGAAATACCGTTTTTAGGGGGGGAAACACGACTTTTATGGGGGACCATAAAACCCCCAAAAGCTCAGCTCGGGTTGGGTACGTGTGAAAACAAAGGTGAGGCTCCGTCTCCGCTTGTTCTCCGCGTGAATCCACATCTCCCCTGGATCCGTGTGCCGGGTGTGTATCCATCCCTGGATTTCGGTGCTGGAATTGCAGTGCTTTGGGGTGTTGCTCCCCATTGTCTCCGTCGCCCATCTGCGCTCGGGGCTTTGGGAATGGCTTTTATTTGGGATCGTCTTCTTGTCACGGCGGGGCTGGGCTGAGCAGCCGCTGCAGGGGCTCTGCCCGAGGATTATCTCATCTGCCCAAACCTCTGGGCTTTTCCAATCGCGTTTTCCAGTCGCGTTTTCCAGTGGGGCAGGGCGTTTCTCGGGAGGAGCGGGAGCAGAGCCGGGGTGTCTCGCTGGTAATGACCTGAACTCCAAGGAATGCTTGGAGCAGGAACAAAAGGGGAGTCGAAATGCTTGTCTGCGGAACGGGGATGGGAGATAACCCTGGCATCACCGGGAATGTCGTTTGTATTCGGATGGCTTTAATTATCCCAGGGAGCCGGCTCAGGTCAGCGGCTGGAGCTCTTCCCCTTGGCTAAAATGGGCAGGAATTCAGGAATTACGGCGAATTCCCTTGGAGGTGCTGCTGACCTAAATCTGCGCCCTGGGTGGGAAGGGCCTTTTCCTACCTGTCCTTTGGGAGCGGAGCCTCCCGGGCGGGCTCGGGAAGCGCCGGGTCGGGGGTGGTGCCGCAGTGTCCTGACAAAGTGCTTTATATCGCGACACAGTGGCTGCAGGCAGGGCTTGGCCCCTCTGGAGCCCAAATCCCCGAGGGGGATGTTTCCTCATTTCCCATCGCCATCTCTCCTTCCTTTTCCTTTATGCTGATGCCAGAGGAAGGCTGAAAACCGGGAGTGTTCCTTTAGGTTGTGTCCCACTGGGCTCGGCCTTTCCTTGGTTTCACAACTGGGAGAGAAGGGAGCAAATATTGGGCGGAATTCTGGCTCTTCCATAGAATCCCAGAATGGTTTGGGTTGAAAGGACCCTAAAGCTCATCCCCTTTCCCCCCTTGCCATGAGCAGGGACACCTTCCACTATCCCATGTTCCTCCAAGCCCCATCCAACCTGGCCATGGACACTTTTTTCCAAGGCAGGACGGTGCCTGTCTTGCACGTGGTGCTGTTCCCACATTGGATCCCATCCTGTTCTCCAGGAGGGTCGTGTCTCTGTGCTCGGGCAGCGGCAGAGCCACATCCCGTGGTTGTTTTGGCATAGCAGGGATGTTTGTGCGTGTTTTTCCTGCTGTGTTCCCTGCAGTTTTCCCTGGCAGGTGACTCCACCCAGGCGGCATTTCTTTTCCGGGGTGGCAGGTGAAGCTCTTGGGTTTGGAAAGGCTCTGGACGGTTTTATCCCTTTCTCTCATGGATTTTTACACGCGACGTGTGTGATTTTAAATTTTAATTTGCCTTCACTTCAGCCTTTATTCCCTGGGACTCCGGTTTTCCCTGCGTTTGGCTGCGGGAGCAGCCCCTGGAGGAATCTCACCTGCAGGACACGTGTTCCTGCCCTGCCTGGGGTTGGAATGAAGGTGGGGATGGTTTATTCCCGCTGTGGAACGTGTGTTACCTTTGGCTTTGGGATTTCAGCCACTGCAGCCGACACCTTCCAGAGGGGTGTTTGCTCCCAAGGAGAGCTGGGATGTGCTGATGATCCCATCCTGAATCTCGGGAAATGTAATGTATATAATCTTTATGTTTACCTGGAGTGACAGCAGCTGCAGGTTTGGGGTGGGAGGACGGGGATGGTCTGGCTGTACATTCCCAGCGCTCGGCTGATCCGTGAAGTTCTGTTTCCAGGGCTTCCCAGGGGCGTTGGGTTTGGGCACAGCCCGCTTCCATCCCAGCCACTTCCACAGGATGTGAGGGAGGGCTGCTGGAAAAGGCTTCCCACTCTCTGTGTAAACAGAGCTGTGCCTCCGAGGGAAGTGATTTTTCCCTGTGTATTCCGTCAGGGCTGGCTTTGTTGGAAAACATCCATTCAGGCTTTGCCCGGATGGATTTTCCTAAGGCTGAAGGTGGATGAGCTTTGGAAAGGCAGCATCGCGTGGGGATGGCTGTGGGGGCTTGGAAAAGGTGTTAGAGCCGGAGCTGGGCTCAGGTTTGGCCCAAATCCGGATAAAAGCTGGAAGCAGGACTCTGGGAAGTGCCGGGATGTGCTCCATGGGTGTTTCTCCAGGTAGGAGCTCCTTCCAGGGCGCGTTTTCCGACCTGAGTGGCACTGCCGGCGTCTCTCCGGGGTGTCTCCCACACGGAGCCTGTGCTGCCAGGAACAGCCAGAGCAGCTTCTGATGGAGTTTGGGAATCCAGGTCAGAATTCCTTTTGAACTCGCTCGCGTCATTGGATCAAAGCGGAGCAGGGGTGACACATCCACGTGAAAATCGTGGCTCGTGTCGAGCAACCTGCAGGAATCGGGGCTCTTCCCGTCAGGAATTTGCCATTCCGGGAGCTGCTCTGGACTGTGTTGGCTCCCCCATTTCTATGGCAATCTTTAAATATTTATCTTTGCTTGCTGAACTCCCACTGCAGCATCCGTGACTGCAAATCCTTGTTTTCCCCCTCATGGATGTGGTTCGGGCACCAGCGATTGGCAATTCCGACACGCTGCGCCTCTCCCTGGCTTCCAGACTCCTTTGGAAGCACTTCCCTGGCTCGTTTTGTCTTGTGCTTGTGCCAATTTTGTCATAATTCGGGGTTTTTGAAGGCTTAAGGTAAGTTGGCAGAGCTGTCTTTATTTATTTGGAGCTTCTCATTCCAGAGTGGATTGGATGGGGCTTGGAGCAACCTGGAATGGCAGGGCTGGAACGGGAGGAGCTTTAAGGTCCTTTCCAACCCAAACCATTCCATGATTTTGTGACTCTGATTGGGTTTCGTTGGGCAGAGGAATGATTTGGGCTTTTCTGGGTAAAAAGCAACTCAGAAGTGTCAAAATCTTGGTGTAAGGTAAGGGTGGCCACGGGAAGAACTGTCCATCCCAAAACTCCTTAGATCAGGGAATCTGTGACACGGATTAATCATTCCAAATGGGATTTTTGTCACTCTGGAGAGCCTGCAGTGATCCAAGTGATTTATTTGTGCTTTAAAACAGGCTAGGGAACCCTTTGGGTGCTGTTTTCCTCATGCTGAGCTTCCAGGGAAGGGGCTGGGTGTGGGAATCTCTGGTTTTTCCTGTCCCTGGTGCCAGGTGCACGTCGGATCCTTTTGCCAGCTGCCCAAAACACCTGGAAGGACAAAACCGAGTGGCAGCTCCCTCTGTAGCAGTGTCACCACATCCAATTTGGAATTAGCGAGTTCAGTTCCTCTGAGCAGCCACCTTTAATCCATCCTGCTTTTCCCACAGCTGTTTCTGGGCTGGTTGGTTTCTTTCCCACTCCCAACAGCTGCTGGGAATTCCTGAAACCTCCCAGACCTTCGGGATTCTGTGGACTCGGACTCGTTGTGGCTCAGGAGGGGATACAGGGGATGCTTTAGCCTGCTCTGAACAGGATTCCTGGATGCTTTGGGATGCCAGGGTTCCATAACATGTGGTGATCTGGGATGTGCCCCATTCCCATCCCTGTTAATGGTGGTTGTTGGGGTGACAGGACGTTAACCAAGGGACATCTTGGGAAGCTCATTTTGTCATTAAATGGTAGAGATTAATTTGAAATTAGCACAATTTCCCTGAATTTTTATTTGTTTATTAACATCATACGGATTTGACTTCTTTTGTTGTTGTTGTCTCTTTCTTAGTATTTAATATTTAACATTTTTAAGCCCCTCTAAAAAACCAGACCTGAGATATGGCACAAGGATGGAAGGATAGCTCCTGCTTTTCTCATCCCTGATATCCAGCGCTTCTGCTTCTCTGTGCATTGCCTTTCCCATTAGCTGAGGAATAAAAAAATCTATTAAAAGCAAGAGCAAATCCTCAGCCTGCCCAGGGTGGGTCAAACTCATGAAATCTGTTTTGAATGGAATTCCTGGGTTGGATTTTCCTGTCCTGGCTCGGTTGGTTTGGGGGGTTTGTGGGTGCTGTTCCCAGCCCCTCGCACCTCTCTGGGTCGACATTCCCTGTGGATTCAGTCCCATTTCTCCCTCCTTTCAAGCCTGGGCTCGGAGGGCACACGGAGCAATCCTTCCAGTTTTGTAATGCCAGGGTGGCACTGCCACCACCCCTGGGCTGCTCTGCTCCTCGAATCTGTCCCTTCCCATCTGCTTTACCCCCTCAAAGCTTTAAAGGAATCATCTGTTCCTCACTTCCCGCTGTTTGTTGGGAGCTGGTTGGGATTTTCCCCCGCCAGGGTGCTGGGACAAATGTGGAGGGGCAGCTCCAAACTCTGCTCTGGTGAGCAGGGACAGGACCTTTGGGAATGGCTGGAGCTGTGTCAGGGGGTTTGGGATGGATATCAGGGAAAGGTTCTTCCCCCAGAGGGTGGGACAACGCTCCCAGGCACAGGGTGGGATTGTTGGGATCCCGTGCAGGGCCAGGAGCTGGACTCTGATCCTTGTGGGTCCCTTCCAGCTCAGGATATTCCGTGGTGCTGTGGAATGTGTTTAGCAGGAGCTGGAGCCCCAGGAGAAGCTCTCCCAGCTCCACTGACAGGGACTCAGAGACTCTGTCTGGGCTGCAAAGCACCGAGCTCTAATTGGCTCCATGGGATTTTGAGCAGGGAATTGCGGTGCCTGAGAGTCAGTCTGGTCCTGAAGCCGGTGTTTCCCTCTTTCCCAGGCTCTGGCACTGCCCTTCTCCAGCACCAACATCCCAACCATGGCCCTTCAGGCTCACAGGTTCTCTCCATCCCCATTGCACTCATGGCGAGGGGTCCGTGGTCTGGAATGTGCAGAGGTTGGTGGGTGTTGGCCCTCCCTAATTCACATTTTCTGCTGAAAAAGCCCAGCCATGAATTCTGGCACATTTGGAGTTTACACACTGCAGCCCTTTCCCTGGGGATCGAGGAAGTGCTCAATGCTGCTTTCCCTTTCAGGAATATCACACTTTCCATCCCCTTCTTATGTTTTGTGTGTCAAAGAATCATGGAATGGTTTGGATTGGGAGGGGCCTTAAAACCCATGGGCAGGGACACCTTCCACTATCCCAGGTTGCTCCAAACCCTGTCCAACCTGGCCTTGGATGCTTCCAGGGATCCAGGGGCAGCCACAGCTGCTCTGGGAACTTGTGCCAGGGCCTGCCCACCCTCACAGGGAGGAATTCCTTCCCAATATCCCATCTAAACCTACTCTCTGGCAGTGGGAAGCCATTCCCCCTTGTCCTGGCACTCCAGGCTCTTGTCCAAAGTCCCTTTCCGTATTTTTTGTCAGTCCCTTCGGGTATCTGTTTCCAGCTGTCTGCACATCCATCCAAACTCCAGAGGAGCAGCAGCAGAGCTCAGGGAGCTGGGAGCCTCTGGTGCTGTAATCCCAGTGCTGGTGAGGGTCTGCTTATTGGGGCTTTTGCTCCTTTACCTGCAAAATGGGGTTAATTACTGGAATGTGTGAAGGCTGGAATGTGTGAAGGTGTTTCAGGCTGTGGCTCCGGGTGTGTGTCTGTGATGGAAACTCCTTTTGTCCCACGTTTACAGAGGGAAAATAATCTTCTCTATTGTTGCAATGTGTTTAGCAAACAGCTCTGCCTTGAAACTCCCTGTGCTGTGATCCAGCCCTGCTCCCGGGCGGGGTTTGGGGCGGTGAATCCCCAGCTGGCAGCTCCCATCAAAGGCTTCCCCTCGGGAATGGCAGGGATGGGTGGGAAGGGGGCACCCGAATGGATTTGATGTAGGACACAGCGAGTGGACATCACGAGAAGTGTGTCAGACACACACCACGTGCCACAGCCCAGGAGCTGAGATCGGGAGAGAGCCCCTTTGTGGTGCTCATCCCTGATGGTGTCCGTGTGGAGATGGTGTTGGATATCCTGGCGTCCTGCTTGCTAACAAAACATTGCCTCGGCGCTGCTGCCAAGTCAGCAGTGCTCCTGAAAGCTCTGGAGATCGATTGAAATTAAACCTTGGCTGCCCAGGCTGCACTAAAACGTTTTGATTCCAGTAGATCCTTCTTTTTTTATGGCTTAAAAGTCGCTAGCCTTGAGCTCATCCTCCCTTCGGGTGAAAGGTCTGGAGGCTGTTTGTGACTTGTGTATTGCAGTGCAGAGAGGAACCTTCTGGGTTGTGAGTTTGGGCTGAAGAATGACTTTGTTTATTGCAAAAATGAAATTCTTCCCCCCCCAACTCCTCCTCCACCGGTGCCAGGGGCTGGCCATGAGCCAGGTGTGCCCAGGTGGGCAAGAGGCCAATGGCCCCTGCTGGCCACAGCCCCAGGGCAGTGCCCGTCCCCTGTGCTGGGGCACCTCCAGTCCTGGGATCCTCGGGACAAGAAGGACATGGAGGGGCTGGAGCGTGTCCATGGAAGGGAATGGAGCTGGGAAGAGTCTGGAGAATTCCTGAGGGAGCTGGGAAAGGGGCTCAGCCTGGAGAAAAGGAGGCTCAGGGGGGACCTTGTGGCTCTGCACAGCTCCTGACAGGAGGGGGCAGCCAGGGGGGGTCGGGCTCTGCCCCAGGGAACAGGGACAGGAGGAGAGGGAACGGCCTCAGGCTGTGCCAGGCGAGGCTCAGGTTGGACACCAGCAGGAATTTCCTCCTGGAAAGGGTGGTCAGGCCTTGGAAGGGGCTGCCCAGGGAGGTTTGGAGTCCCCATCCCTGGAGGTGTCCAAGGAATTCCTGGACGTGGCTCTCAGTGCTCTGGGCTGGGGACAAGGTGGGGATCGGGCACGGGTTGGACTTGATGATCCTGGAGGGCTTTTCCAACCTCACCAATTCCATGATTCTGTGATGGATGTGATACCAAAGACCACATTGGGCTGGAGAACCAGGGGCTGGAGCGTGAGAACCCCCAGGATGAGTTCCCCACTGGAAAACCCTGACCTTGACCCGGCTTTGCTTGACTTGTCCTGAACTCCATCCTTCATTCCCACAGTGAAACATTAAACCTGAATTTTGCAAGTGTTGGAAACCCAAACCTTGACTGGTTGTCCCACCAGAGATTGCCTGAATTACGTGGACAACACTGCAGGAAGGGTGTTAATGCTGATTATTCCAAGCCTCTGGAAGTGCTGACAGTTTCTGAAGGGAGTCCTGTGTCCATCTCTGGATGGATTTTGGAAGCAAGGCTTGCCCAGTTTGCTCTTCCTCTGATTCCTGATCCTGCTGCCCCTCTCTGCCTGGTTCAACAGCAGCGGGAAGGACTCAAAGATCCTGCTCTAGGATCCAGTAGGTTTAGGTGGGATATTGGGAAGGAATTCCTGGCTGTGAGGATGGGGAGGCCCTGGAATGGATTTCCCAGAGAAGCCGTAGCTGCCCCATCCCTGGAAGTGTCCAAGGCCAGGTTGGATGGGCCTTGGAGCACCCTGGGATAAGGGAAGGTGTCCATGCCCATGGAATGAGCTGAGATTTGAGGTCCTTTCCAACTCAAACCATTCCATGATCCTCAATTCCCCCAATTTTCACGGGAAAAGGCCTGTGAGTGTCCTCACCAAAGGCAAAAGAGCTCAAAATCCTGCAGACCGAGGAGGAAAAGGTCCCACCCTCCCATCCCGAGTGGTGCAGGGGTAGGAAATGCCATTTTCCTGCTTCCCCAGCTGCCTGTGCAGCTGGAGGAGGTGGATGTGATCCCTGGGAATTGTGCTGGGAGCAGCCCTTGGGATCCGTCAGTTGTGCCGTGCAAAGAGCAGATTTTAACAAAATCACCCCACGGGCATCTGATGCAGCCTGACAGAAAGTCAGGAATTAAGTCATCCAGTAGGTTTGGATGTTTTAGCAAACCCTTTTCTAAGCTATTTCCACGTTTTTCATTTAATTATTCTAAGCTATTCCCACGTTTTTCATTCCATTCTTCCACCCGAGCGGTTGGAACGTGGAAATGGGCATTGGGCTGGATGGAAATGGAAATACAGGATTTTTACAAATTGTGTTTTCAGGCTGATTTTTCATGTGAGCAAAACTGGGCTGGATTTTAGGTCAGTGGCCGTGTTTTCCTCGTGGTTCTGTTATAAATTCCCTTTGTTGGGTGAACCAATTTCGGTGACTTTGGGAGGTCTGAGACGTCTGCAGAACCTCTGGAATGCTGGGATATTTTTACAGGATGTCCTCAAAATAATTATCCACAGCTTTCCAAGAGCTTGTCCAGGGGCTCCTGTGCTCCCTTAATGAAGGAAGAGGTGACAGTAATTCCCAGCATCTCCCAGTGTGTGTTTGCTCAGCATTCCCAACCGGGAATTCTTGCCAAAAAATCATCTTGGGCAGGTTTGGATAAATCCCATGGGATGTTTTTATCCTGTAAAGTTCATCTTCCGACTGTGGATGTTACAACAGGAGGAGCAGCTGCCCTTTTCCTTGGGAAAAACCTCAATTTTCCAGCCTCAAAGCCTTTTATTTGCTTGGTCAGGGATTATTCCGGGATTTGGGGCTCACGAGGAGTTCAGTTTGCAAATGAAATGGGATTTGTTTGCTGGGAGAAGTTGAGGTGAGGATAATTGGAATTACGGGATCGGCGAGAGCCGGCAGAGGGAGCGTGTGAGCCCGAAATCCTCCTTTCCTACGGAATTTAGGGGGGGATTTCAGGAGCTCGGGAAAAGGGAACATCCCATTTTTGCACCTGAGCAGCTTCTCTTGAGCTGCCAGGGCTTGACAGGCCGGATTTTGGCAGCTTTTAAACGAATTAAGGCTTTGAAGGGTAAAAATATTGTCCAAAAAACTGGAAATTCTGCAAATCCCAAACACATCCATAACAAGTGGAGGGGTTGGTGGATGGTGGAGATTTTGGCTTTTTTCATGGCGTTCTGCAGGGACATTTAAAGATTGTATTTTTTTGTGTGTGAAAATTGAAATGGAAAGACAGAACTTACAGGAGTTGTGTTTTCAGAGTTATTTTTCATGTGCTCAAAACTGGGCTGGATTTTAGGTCAGTAGCAGGGTTTTCCTCATGGTTCCATTAGAAATTTCCTTCCTATTTATTAATATTTATTCATATTGTATTAAGCCTTGAGGCCAATTCGGAGTCATTATTATATTTTTTATTTTTAAAATATTTATTATTATATTTATTATTATTATTATTATCATTATTATTATTATTATTATTATTATTATTATTATAGATTTCCCTACAGACACCTCAAATGTGGTGTCATTAACCTCTGCTGCTTCCCCTTTTTCCCGTGAACCCCACACCAAAAATTCCATCAAACACCAGCTCCCTGATTTACATTCCCATAATAAATCCAGAATTTCATTCCACGTTTTCATTCTCCTTTTCAGTGCATTAATTTTGTAGGAGAACAGATTCAGCAGGATTTATTTGCAGGTAGCTGAGCTGTCTGTGCAACAAATCCTGCTGTGTAATGTTACATTGCTGCTTATTTTTTTTTTTCCTGAAAGCTTGGAAAAAACTGAGCAGGAAAATCTGGGATAGCTGAGGGCCAGCTCATCTTTGGGACGGGAGGAATTCCTGGTCATTTTATACCTTTTTATTCCAGAAATATCAATCAAAATTCAGCTGTAATGATGCTGTTCCAGGACATTGTGCAGCAATAAAAATGATGTCACTTGGAATTTGTCTCTGGAATCCCTAAATCCACTGTTTTAACAGGCAAAACAAGCACGGGGGGGTTATGCTGACGGAGAAATGTTGGAATTTTCAACCTTGCCGATGGAATTTAGGAATCATTTCTTTTCCTAGGTGAAGCTAAATAAGAGCTTAAGGTTTTTAAGAATAAAACCCCAATTTCCTGTTGAAAGGGGAAAAAAAGGGAAAGGTGTTCTTCAAAGAACTTCTGGAATTTGCTGTTTTGCAGGGATAAGGAGCATCCATGGTGCCGGTATTCCCGAGGTCTCGCTCAGCACAGGCAGGATATTGCTCATCCCAGAGTTTCCCACAGACTTTATTTTCTTTTTTGGACTAAAATCTGCTTTTTTTTCCCATTGTTGAGCTTGCCCAGCAGTTCATTTCCAACAGGATCTGCTCCAGCTGGGGGAAGTTTGGGAGGACTGGGAACACCTTCTTGTTTAAGGGTGTTTATCCCTATCCTGAATCCTGTTGTTCCCACAGACCTTTCACTCCCTGTGCTGTTGCTTTTATAAAATATTGTGCTTCTCCTAAGAAATAGTGCTGGATTTTCCTCTTTTCTCCCCAAAAAAGGTCTCAGGACTTCTTTTAGGGCAAAACTGGGAGCAGGGAAAAGCTGATGGTGAAATCCTCGATGACACAAACACTAAAAAACATGAAAAGAATCCTTTCCAAACAGATAGGAATTTTTTCAAGGAAAACAGCCTTATTATTAAACGTGTCTGTCTGATGGAATAGGATTTTGATTGAAACTGGGGAAGAGAATAATCCCAAAAATGTAAATGTCTCCCTAAGTGCCCCCCTGGCATGCGGAAGAAGCAATTCCAAAGTATGAGGAAGAGTCTGGAGCAGGCTGGAGACAGTTGCTGCCTTCCACCCCTAAATTACCACCAGAGCTCCTGATTGCCAAGCGCAATTAAATCCCTTTCTCCTTCCAGCCCAAGGAATTCACACACCCGGAATGTTTTTTTCCCCAGGTGGGAACAAGGCAGCTCCTCCGATGGCGTTTGGAGAGAGCGTTTTTTGTGGCATGTGAAAAGGAGCATAACGTGCTCTGACTCAGGACTGTTGCTCAGCCTCTCATTTCCATTCAACAACTTTCTCTTGGAGGCTTTTTTCCCTTAAAATCCATAAAAAGGAAAGGGAAAAAAAAAAAAAAAGGCAGGTCAAAAACCCTGCGGGTTCGAGCGCTTCTTTAAGCAGCTGGAAGTGGTGGAGAAGAGGAGGCAGCTCCGGGATGGGAACCTCCAATGCCACCCACGCCTGAGATTTGGGGTCCATGGGGCCGGGAGAGGAGGCTGCAGGTAGGAAAAGCTCCTTGGATCCAAGAGGGGATTTGCAGGAGCGGGGTTTGAGCGGTGCCTCGGCCCGCTGGGGTTATTTTTGCCTGCTTTTAATATCCCTCAGCTGCTTGTTCCAGATAATTACTTTAGGAATAAATAGCGGGTTCTTAACTAATTTTCAGGAGGGGAGAGAGGGCAAATTGAAGTGCTCTGAAAGGAGGAAAAGGATTCTCCAAGGTTTTGCCAGCTGGCAGAGACACGGCTTTTAGGGAAGGGGCAGGCAAATTCCATCGGCGCCGGCGGAGCTCCGCTCCCGTTGCCCTTCCAGCGTTTCCTTACGGGATGTTTGAAGCAGCTGTAATTCCTCCTTGCTCCTTTCCTGAACGCCCCAAAACCTTCCTAGTGCTGGAATAGAAAGGCATTTCTCTGGGACTTTGGGGTGCAAAATATAAAGGGATGTTTTGGGGGGGTTGTGTTGGTGTTTTCAGCGGTCGATCCGAGCAGAACGGGGCTCCGGGATCCATCCCGGAGTTCATTGGATTGCAGGTGCTTTGGGATGAGACCCAAATGTTTAAATCTCTTCGTTGCAGCTTTTTGAGTGCTCAGAGATTGGTTTTAGCCCAGGTACAAAGTGAAGCCCAGCAAGCAGAGGGCACCTGGAGAGCCAGGATGAGGGAGAGAGCACCTCTTGCATCCCCCCAAAACGCAGGAACGCTCAGCTCTGCTCTTGGAATAACCAATAAAACCCCAGGTGTGGGATTTTCTCCCGTGGATCTGCTGAATGACTGCCAATAGGAGCTGCTGGGATGCTTCAGCTCCTCCTTGCTGAGTGCCTGGGGTGATTTTTCCTTTTCCTATCTTGGGGCTGGGTTTTAGGACACGGCTTTGCTGTGCAATCCGGGGGTGGTTATTCCTAGCCCACCCTTCCAAACGGAATCCACATCCATGGCAGGTCAAGCTTGGAGGGTTATTTTGACGCCGACTTTCCTTTTGGGAGCTGAGTTTATTGCTGGTCTTGTTTTCCTTCAGAAAAAGAACCACGGCGTGGGTGTAAAAACTCTGAGGGTGGTTCTTCCTTATGCTCAAACGTTTAGGAAACAAGGATTTAGCAGAGTTCATGCTTTGGAATATTTATGACATTATCAAGTGGCTTGGGAAGAGCAGACAAAACTCAGTGGAGCTTCCCCATCCTCAGATCTGCTGTTTGAGGCTCCTCCTGCCTTTTTAAAATCAGCCTTAATGATGATTTTTGTTGGCTTGTGCCTGGGATGAACCTGCTGTGTTGGGTCGTTCCCGAGCCTCCTCCAGAGGATCCAAATTGGGATTGCATAGCTGGAAAACCCCTCTTTCTAGCAGGCATTCATTCCCGTGCTTCTCATGACTCCCTCCAGCCGGATTTGGATGTGATTTAAAGGACAAGTGAAGCTGTTGGGATCACACGTGGTCTTGACAACGCCCCGGCCCTGGATCCGCAGGATCCCGTTGTCCCTGAGCCGGAGGCAAACGCCCTCCTGGTTGGGATTCTGGCCCGTTTTTAGGGTGTGAAACCTCCTGGGGAGCTGTGCTGCTCCCTTTTCCCAGGCCGTGAGGGAGGGACAGACCCTCCTGCTTCCAACCATCCCGAGGCTGGAGCGGCGCTGGCTCCCTGGATGGAAACCGGCGGAGGCCTTCGCTTGGAAAAGCTCCAGCCCTCTGCTTTTCCATCATCCTTTAGCACCGCTCCGCTTTTCCTTTCTCCTCCCGTCTTCCACCCCTCAATCCCTGGGAATCTGTGCCTGTTCTGCTGCGTAAGGCGGGTTTCTGGCAGTGTCACACGTTTGGGTTCCTGCCTCCCCCTGTCACAACATCGGCTCCGGGAGGGATTCCTGACGTGGAAAACGTGCGGAGCATCTGGTGGGATGAGAACTCCGCGCCGTGGTTCCTCCCCGAGATTGACAGCCCCAAAGCTGCTTCATCAGGGAACCTGACAGAAGTGGAGACTGATGCTGTCTCCTGTCATTTTCCTGGGCATGAATCGGTTGCCATGGAAGCTTTTCCGCTCCGTGTCTCCGCCGTCTGCTATTCCCACGGCTCTTGCGCTTCGTGCCGGGATGGGAAAACCCTGGATTGGGCTGGGAGATGGTGGAGTTTGCATGGCTGGGAGCTTGTGACAGCAGCTCAGCTTATTCCTGATGAATAAACCACGTTGATGTGGTTCAGCGGGGTTTATTTATCAGGATATTGCTATATCAGGATATTTATCCTGGTGAATTACCCGTGTTAAACCATGACAAAAATAACTTCAATTCCTTCCAGCCCTATTTTCCGTGATGGGGAAGAGTTTGGGAAAAATAGGATATTATATTGTTGAAGTATGTTGGGGAAAATCTGTGTTGGGAAAAATCTTTGCTCCCTGGGCTTGCTGCAGATTGGATTTATCCTATGGACTGTGTGGATCTGCATCCAATAATCCTGGTTAATTCAGGACCAGGAGATGGCTGGGCAGCCTCTTCCCTCTTCTCCTTGAGAGAAACTCACGCTGAGCAGTGCAAGAACTGGGAGTTTGCCCTGGTTTGGGTCCTTTCCTTGTGTTAGGAAAGGATAAAAAGGGAATTGTGGAAAAGAAAGCCCCTGGTGAGCTGTGGCTGTGGTTTGGGTATTGATCCATGAGCAGCTCCATCCCCTGCTCTTTGCTCAGCCACCTTGGAAGGCAAAACTGTTGCTGCTCTCCTCCAAGCAGGTTGGCTGCTTCCTGGGAAATAGAACCCAGGGATTTGTCTTGCAGCGACAGGCGTAGATTTAACCTCCCAGCGTGCCCGAATGGGAAAGGCCGCTCGTTAAGGTGGATTTATTTCATGATACATTCCTGTCACCGAGGCGTTCCCTTACACTTGGGATGTGCTGAGCAGCTGGAGATACAACCCCTGATATCCCAGCCTTCCATCAGCAGGAAATCCCGGGGGGATTTTCTTTCCTCACCCACCCAGCCAGGGCTGTGTGCAGGTATTTAACAAATAAAAGCAAAAGCGGGGTGAGAATGAGACAGGGATTTTTTTTTTCCCCCCACGAGGAGTTGTTTGGGATAAAACAGGCTGGGAAAACTGGTTCCACAGGGGTGGAGGGACCGTAAATGTCGCCGTGATCCCGTCTCACCTCGGCCGACATTCCCCAGGGATCCCTTTCCCTGTCCCAGCTGGGCCCCACGGTGCAGAGCGGGGCAGGGCGATGTCTTGTCGTGCCCAGCCAGGGAGCAGCAGCTCCGGGGGTTTGGCTTTGGCTCTCTGCTTCCAACTGGAAGCAGCAGCAGGGTGGGAAGAGACGAAGTGACCTGGGAAAACATTCCTAAACCACCCTCACCTGCTCCAAAGCTGCAAACCCCGTGTCCTCCACTTGGGACGGAGCCCTTTGGCGTGCCACGCACGCCCCTCACGGTGCATTCCCGGTGCTCCCGCTTCCCTGTGTGACGTGCCGGTTGTCCCTTTTCCCAGCTGTGACGTGGGATGCCATGGCCAGCTCCTCGGACAGTGACGACGATGGGTTCATGGCCGTGGACGCCGAGGACGCCGCGCTGGAGGGGACGATGGAGCAGGAGGAGGAGCCCCACGCTGAGCTGGAGGCCGAGGGGCCCAGGCACAACAGATCGATGCTGGAGCTCCCAGAAGAGGTTCTGGAATATATCCTGTCCTTCCTTTCTCCCTACCAGGAGCACAAAACCGCTGCCCTTGTGTGCAAACAGTGGTATCGACTCATCAAAGGTACATGGCAGTGCTTTTCTGTCCTTGTGGGAGCAGGGATTTGTCAAAGGTCCATGGCAGTGCTTTTCTGTCCTTGTGGGAGCAGGGATTTGTCAAAGGTCCATGGCAGTGCTTTTCTGTCCTTGTGGGAGCAGGGATTTGTAGCCCAGCTGCTCTTGGCTCTCTTTTAGCCCAGTCTCGTGTTTTCCACCCAAACTCCTCTGTAAAATCCCAGAAAAATCCCAACAGCCATCGGGTCGCTCCCTTTGCTCGAGGCGGGGCTGTAACAGCCCAGAATTGAACCCTCAGCCTCTCTTGGGGTGGAAAACCCAGGGAGGTTGTGGATTCCCCATCCCTGGAAGCGTCCAAAGCCGGGCTGGACAGGGCTTGGAGCAACCTGGGCTAGTGGAACGTTCCACCCATGGCAGGGGTTGGAGCTGGATGAGCTTTGAGGTCCCTTCCAGCCCAAACCCCAGGACAGAGCAGCTCCCTTTGCTGCCTTTGGATGCTCCCAGTGCAGCACTGGTGACCTTGGATTGCAGCTTCCTCCCCGTTGCCATTGTCCCATGTCTAATGTGGCTTTAATTGTGCTTCGTTAGCGTCTTGCTCAGTAATTAACATTCCCAAAGCTGCTGCTTTCAGCTGGAAACAGCCCCGGCTGTGGTTCTTACAGCTCTGCTGGAGATAAGTGGAATATAAAATGTGCATGAATAGAGATGTGCATATTCAAACTTCCTGAAAGAGTAGCCCTGAGACACAGATCCTTCGCTTTGCCTCCTCACTGCCTTCATTCCGAAGCCTTCTGGGGATATTTTAATGCTGGAGAAGTATGATACAGCAAACAAGGAGGGAACATTTGGACAAGGATACGAGCAGAACCTTCTGCTTGGTTTTATTTTAATCCCCTGGGTGATTGCTGGGACGATCCTGTTGGGTGCACGCTTTAATCACGGGCTTCATTTGAAAAACAAGGAGTTTCAGAGGAGACCACAGTTAAATCCGTGGGACATGGGACACGTTGCTGCACGAGGGGAACGTGTTCCTCCTGGAAAACACGGAGTGGTGTCAGCTGAGCAGTGCCCTTGGCTGTTGTGTGGGGTGATGGCTCGTTTATGGACTTCTCCTCATCTGGAAGCATTGCTCACATTCCAGGCTTTTCCCACTTTGCCCAGAGCTGAACGGGCTGGAGGTTAAAAAAACAGGCCCCAAATTCCTCCTCTTCTGCATAATTTTGGGGCAGCAGCCGCCCACAGCCCTGGGGGAAGGTCTGTTCCAAGTGCTGCAGCCCCTTGGCTGTTTCCTGGAGCGGCCTGGAGGGGATGCAGCTGGAATTCACCCCAAAGAGATGTGGGAAACATCCTGGAGCAGAGGGATGAGCAGCCCGAGGCACAGCGTGGCTTTGGGCTGTGTCACCTCTCAGGGGACAGAGTGGTGCTGGGCAGCTGGGCCGTTTTGGGGCAATTCCAGCCAAAAAAGGGGCTGTAAGCACCACCTGTGTGCTGTGCCCGCAGAGGTCACTCGAGGTAAACAATTGATGTGTTTTGTCCTGGTTGATTTTTCCTGTTTGCCAGGATACATCTGCTGGGCAGTCCTGGAGCTCACATTCCGTTTCCCGTGTGACTCTCGGGGAGCAGCTCCTCGAGGACCCCAGGCTTTTATTTTTGTATTAAAAAAACCCCTTCCTGCTTTATATCCCAGGCTGGGATATCTTGCTGGGGGTGTTCCTGGCACAGGCCTTGGGGAAAAACTCTTGGCAGGTCGTGGCATCCTCAGTGCAGGTGCCACCAAAAACCTCCTCCAGACCCTTTTCTCTCTGCAGGGAGCAGCCTCTGGCCTCCCCAGCACCCTCACACAGAATTAGTGGCAGCCTTGGAGCCTCCCTGCTGATTTTTATCACTGCTGTCTCCTCCTAAATTTTTTGGATCTGATTTTTTTTTTTAGTAGCTGATCCTCACTCTTAAAAACTGATTATTGCACATTTTTTGTGCTCTGAGGTTCTTCGAGGGAGGGGAAGCTGCTCCTCGGGGTGTGACGAGGGAACAGGGGGCCGTGGTGGAGCAGGGAGGGCCGAACACCAGCTCTGCAAAGCATCCCGCTGCTTCCTTCCTTTCCCAAAGGCTTTGCTTCCCGAGCTGGAGCTGCCGGGGATGTCGTGACCCGGGTCGGTGATTTCCACGTTTGCAGAGTCCCTTTTCTTTATTCCCTTCGATCCTGAGAGTTCCCAGCGTGTTTGTAACCCGATCCCGGGGATTCCCTGGAGGTGCTGCAGGCCGGGTTTGTCCCCCACGTGCTGATGCGGTGCCGTTCTCTCCCCAGGCGTGGCCCACCAGTGTTATCACGGCTTTATCAAGGCAGTGCAAGAAGGGAACATCCAGTGGGAGAGTCGCACTTATCCCTACCCCGGCACCCCCATCACCCAGCGCTTCTCACACAGTGAGTATCCGCCGGGAATCGCCACGGGAAGCGGCGGCCCTCGGGATCCGGCGGCGCCGCGCGCGAGCCCTCGGCGCCAGAACAGGGATTCGGGAGCTGCTGCTCGTGAGGGGCTCCTTGATCCTAGGAAGTGGTGATGGAGCTGGAGCGGGATTGTGGCTTTCTGGTTGTGCAGGGATCTTTCTGCAGCTTCCCTTCTTAGGATTAAGGTTGGAAAACCTTCCAAGATCATGGAGTCAACCGTTAAGCTAAACGTGTCCCCAAGTGCCACATCCACACACCTCTGGATGCTTCCAGAGATGGGGACTCCAGCACTGCCCTGGGCAGCCTGTGCCGGTGCCTGACTACCCCTTCCATGAAGGATTTTTCCCAATATCCAACCCAAACCTCCCCTCGTGCCACTTGAGGCTGTTTCCTCTCATCCTGTCCTTGTTCCTGGGAGTAAGTCCCGATCCCCCCTGGCTGCCCCTTCCTGTCAGGAAGTTGTGCAGAGCCAGAAGGTCCCCCCTGAGCCTCCTTTTCTCCAGGATGATCCCCTTTCCCAGCTCCCTCAGCTGTTCCTGGTGCTCCAGCCCCTTCCCCAGCTCCGTTCCCTTCCCTGGACATGCTCCAGCCCCTCCATGTCCTTCTTGTCCTGAGGGTCCCAAAGTTTCCCCCAAGATTTGAGCCTGAGCTTTGTGTCCTCCTCAACAACCCCTCCCTGAGCCACTGGACTGGAGTCATTCCCATCAAAGCCAGTGAGTTCAGGGAAGTGCAGCACTCAGGGATGTACACCAGCTGCTTGCACAGATCCTCTACATCTGTGAGGAAAATTGGGAATATTCCAATGTGCTGGATTCAAAATCAAGCAGAGCTGCAGGTGCATTTGCTGCTGGGAGGGAGCAATTTGACAGCACCACTTAATGTTTGGGTGAATTTTTCCCCTGCTTCCAAGATTCTGGGAGAAAATAAAGAAAAGATACTTAAATAAAATATCTTTGAGGGAAAGATATTAAATAAAACTTGTTCTTTGCAGTGCAGTAGCATCGAGCTGCCTCAGCTTGGCCAAAAAACACAGCAAAAATTGCATCGTATGGCTCCAGCACGGGGTCTGAGCCCTGTGGGAGGCAGTCCTTCCAGGGAGCAAATTGCATTATTCCAAAGGAAAACAAACAGTGCGAGCCCTGCCATTCCAAGAGCAGCAGGCTCCACGTTTCCATCTTCCCGAGTAATAATTCATGAGGCAAATGCTGCGCTGCCTCCTGCCAGGACGAGTCCGGGAGAGGCTGCAGGGAGCTCTGGTGAAGTCGTGGTGCTCTTCCGAGATATCCTTGTCTTCCTAAGGGATAACAAAGGCACCTCGGTTCACATCTCATTCTCAAGCAGCTGTGTGAGTGAAATGCTTATTAATTATATCAGATTTGCCTGGATTTCCCCTCAATTTTACCAGCAACTGGGGAGCGCTCAGGCCAGCTCGAAATTCCCTGGAAAAGGCTCCGAGTTGCCACTGTGTGCTCTTTCCTTTATCCACGGGCTTCCTGGCTCGGGAATGAGTTGTGTCCCTAAATGCAGCGCCCGGGGAGCGTGTAATCCGTGTCAGCCTCGCTCGGCGGCCGTGGCCCCGCTCCGGCCACGGGAGCGTTGTTAATGCACTTTGTGGGCACAAAGCTAATCTGGATGAACTCGTTTGCTGACTTAAAGGGATTGGGAGGGTGTGAGCAGCTGCCCAGATCCGCAGCCTCTGCTTTCCCTGCCGCGGCATTCCGTGCCCGCCGGCGAGATTCCAGGGTTAGAACGGAGCTACGAATCGCCAATTCCGGAAATTCGGACTCTGAGCTGTCACCTAAAATCCCAAGGGGTGACGGTGAGCTGAGGTGGAGGAATCAGGAGGTTTGGGGAGGGAGGGAGGGAGGACTCACAAAGGCCTTTTTTAGGGATGAGTGATTTGCCAGGTTTTGTGGGAAGACGTCACCGCCCAGGCACGAGTCAGTGCTGCCACCAAAGCGCTGTCTGGGGCTCGCTCTCTCTCTTCCAAGAATTATTAGAACTATCCCAGAAGCGCTCCCAGGGAGCATAAAAGGACAAGCAGGGGGAATTTTAAGCGGTTGGAGGTCACTGTGTCTGCCCTCAGCGCTGAAGGGAGGAGTGGAAAAAGTGCTGGATAAGGAATAATGAATGGAAGGTGCTGCCGTGGGGAGGGAGGATCACAGAGCTGGGAACAAACTGTGGACGAGCTGTCGCTTTTCCAAAGGATTGGGTTGAAGCTGCAGGACATAAAATATCGATAATGGTGGTTTTTAGGGGCAGGAATCCTCTGTACTGGGGAGAAATCCTCTGTATTTGGGATTTTGGGGCTGATGTTTGCAGGAGGGACCGAGTTCTTTCACCCGTGAACCTTCCAGGTCATAGCAGGGCAATGACTCACGGGGGTGAAACCACATAAAATATCAATAATGGTGGTTTTTTAGGAGCAGAAATCCTCATTTTTGGGGTTTGGGACTGATGTTTGCAGGAGTCACCGAGTTCTTTCACCCATGAACCTGCCAGATCATAGCAGGGCCATGACTCCCGGGGTGAAATCACATAAAATATCAATAAGGGTGGTTTTTAGGGGCAGAAATCCTCTGTATTGGGGAGAAATCCTCTGTATTTGGGATTTTGGGCTGATGTTTGCAGGAGTCACCGAGTTCTTTCACCCGTGAACCTGCCAGGTCATAGCAGGGCGATGACTCACGGGATGAAATCACTGCCCGCGGTCGGCAGAGGATGTCAGGAGGCTCAGGAATGCAGAAACGGAAAAGCAGCGCAGGAATGCCGGCCCCCGTGCCAGGAATATCGATCCTCGGCCGCGGGGGTGACTCATTGGAAGCACCGATTTATTGGTTTTTTTTTGTTTCCAAGGAGTCTGGGGTTGGTGGCACCGGCGGGATGAGTAATTAGAGCAATTTGGGGCTTGGATAAACCCGTTCCGAGGCGGGGAGCGGTGAGAGCTGGAATGTTTGTTTTACAGGATGGGCTGCCTTGGGAGCGGAGCTGCGGCTCCTCCCAGCCTTGCTCAACACAGTCCCTGCACTGCAAGCAGCAGGGAAATGGTGTTTTAGGGAATAAAGGAGGGAGAGGTGTAGATGGATAGAGGGAGATGGGAAAGCTGGGGGTGTTCACCTGGAGAAGGTTCCAGGGAGACCTGAGAGCCCCTTCCAGTGCTTAAAGGGGCTCCAGGAGAGCTGGAGAGAGATTTGGACAAGGACATGGAGTGAAAGGACAAGGGGGAATGGCTTCCCACTGCCAGAGGGCAGGGTTAGATGGGATATTGGGAAGAAATCCCTCCCTGTGAGGGTGGGAAGGCCCTGGAATGGATTTCCCAGAGAAGCTGTGGCTGCCTCATCCCTGGAAGTGTCCAAGGCCAGGCTGCACGGGGCTTGGAGCCACCTGGGAGAGTGGAAGGGGTCCCTGCCCATGGAATGGGATGAGCTTTAAAGTCTCCTCCAATCCAAACCAGTCTGGGATTCTATTCCCCGATTCCATGATTTCTTATGGGGATTCACTCTGGATTCTTTCTCTTGCTGCCAAAAGGTTTTCAGCCTTTCCCTGCAGGTGCTCCTTTTTTAGGCCTTTTTTTCCCCATCTTCTTGCTGCTGTTCCTGTTCCTTTTTGTCTGTCCCAGCCCTGTGTCCATCAGGGCAGCTCCTCTGGATCCATTTGTCCTTTTTAACTGCCACAATGGGATGGAGAGAGGGTGGGAATGGCACAGCTCCCAGCCCTTCCACGTGTGTGCAGGGATGAGATTTACCGGGGGCTTGATGATAAAACCTTGAGGAATCACCAGGGAAGCCTCATAAGGGTTGATATTGGATTTTTAGGACTTTTTTTGGCGTTGGGGGTTGCAGGGAGAAGGTTTGGTCCTGACGGGATTCAGGCACTGAGTCCTCTTTGAATGAGTCTCCTGGGGAGATTCCCACGTGGGATTCAGTGTTTTGGGAGCATCCTGCTGAATTCCAGATGGCTGGAGAGCCTTAAATACATCCTGGGAGCTGCAGCAGTGAACAGAGCAACCCCTGACAGACAGACTGAGCTTCAGAACCTTCCCACCAGCCACCCCGGACACTTCTTACTGCAGCTCTGGGGGAAAAATGGGAAGAATTTTACAGAAAACCCGGAATTTTGCCCACCCTCCAAGGCAGATAAGCTGAGCAAGCCCTCTCTGCTCCATCTCTGATTTCCCTCTTATCAGAGATACCTCGATGCTGCAGACATTGAAGGGCCAAATCCACTTCCATGGATTTTTTTGGTTCAGAGCCTGTTTTGAGACCAAAACCTCTTTAATTCCCTAGCTTTCTTTGAGGGGTTGTCAAACGTGGTGTTCCCTCCCTGCTGTGCATTTCCCTGCCTGATCCTTTCCGGGGGGGGAGCCAAGGGAATGCAGCTGGAAGATCCTGTGTTTTATTGGTGCTTTTTTAGGATAAATGGGGTGAGATGCTCCAAAGGGAACAACTCCCAGCTCCGGGTGCTCCGAGCAGCTCCCTTGAACTGTCTGAACCAGCTTAGGGAAGGTCAGTGAGCCAAGTGCCTTAATCACATCTAAGCTAATTAATCACAAGCTTCTAAGGCACTTTCCTCTGCACTTTGAGGAGCAGCTCTGCTCGATGGGATAATCCTCTCGGGAACGCTCTCGCTGGAGCTTTTCCCTGCTCGGGCACACCCGCGCTTCCGCTGGGGCCGGGGGCAGCCCGGCTGCTTTTTTCCAGGGAGAAACGAGGCTGATCCGTGCGTTTCCCATCCCAAATTCCCGTGGCAGTGACAGGGGCTGTGTTTGCCGTTGCAGGCGCCTGTTACTACGACAACAACCAGTCCATGTACGTGTTCGGGGGCTGCACCCAGAGCAGCTGCAACGCCGCCTTCAACGACCTCTGGAGACTCGACCTCAACAGCAAGGAGTGGATCCGGCCCCTGGCCTCAGGTGAGACCTGGCAGCTCCTCCCACGCCTGCCCAGCTCCTCCCCACTGCTCGAATTGCACGTTTCCATGCGGGGTTTGGGTTGTATCCCAAAAAAATGGGGGGTTTGCGGTGGATTCTGCGTCCTCGGCGCAGCCTTGGGTGGGTTTTCTTGGGAGCAGCTGCTCCCTGCTGGTTCCTGCCGTGCAGGATGAGGGGCACTGCTCTGTGGCCATGAGAGACTGTGTGGATGAGGATGAGAAATTTGGGATTGTTCAGATGGAGAAGGCTGAGAAATTTAGGATTGTTCAGCCTGGAGAGAGTTGGGATTGTTCAGCATGGAGAAGGTTGAGAGATTTGGGATTGTTCAGCCTGGAGAAGGTTGAGAGAGTTGGGATTGTTCAGGCTGGAAAAGGCTGAGAGAGTTGGGATTGTTCAGCCTGGAGAAGGCTGAGAAAGTTGGGATTGTTCAGCCTGGAAAAGGCTAGGAAAATCGGTAGCGTTCAGCCTGGAGAAGGGTGAGAAAGTTGGGATTGCTCAGCCTGGAGAAGGTTGAGAGAGTTGGGATTGTTCATCTGGAGAAGGCTGGGAGAGTTGGGATTGCTCATCTAGAGAAAGTTGAGAAAGTTGGGATTGTTCATCCTGGAGAAGGCTGAGAAAGTTGGGATTGTTCAGCCTGGAGAGGAGAAGGCTCCATGAAGACCTTGGAGCCCCTTCCAGTGCCAAAAGAGACTCCAGGAGCATCAAAAGGGACTTTGGACAAGGGCCTGGAGTGCCAGAGGGCGGGGTTAGATGGGGTATTGGGAAGGAATTCCTCCCTGTGAGGGTGGGAAGCCCTGGCACAGGTTGCCCAGAGAAGCTGTGGCTGCCCCTGGATCCCTGGAAGTGTCCAAGGCCGGGCTGGATGAGGCTTGGAGCAGCCTGGGCTAGTGGAAGGTGTCCCTGCCCACGGCAGGGCTGGCACTGGGTGGTGTTGAAGGTCCCATTCTGTGATCCCACGATAAGAATCGTTGTCCCAAAGCTGACATTTTCTTTACTCATTCCAGTGGCTCCCACTCCAGGTATTTTGGGGAGTGGAGCAGACAAGCCCGTGCAGGTGGGAGAGCGTGGGAACGCAGGCTCATCCCTGCTGTCCAGGCACCCTCGGCCGGGCAGGAAAACACCACAGATCAGTTCCCACACTGGGTTTTGTGCTGAAAACGTCACCCACGTCACCCTGGTTTTCCTCATATTTCTCAATTCCACTCAAATAACTTTGAGGAAAGCAGAACCAAGGGGAGCTCTTGGGCCAGGGGGGGAAATCAGTGGTAAAGCAGCTGTTTTGGCAAAAGTGGGAAGGAGAAAAGGAGCTCAGCATCCACCAGCATTCCTTGTTGGGCACAGATTCCCTCTGTCGTGTGCTCTAAGTATTGCTTAAAGTCGTATTTTCTTGTCTGACACTTGAAGTCCTCCAAAATCCCGGTGTTGCTGCGTGCTGGGAATTTCCAGCTGTGGACACATCGCTTGGATATCCATCCACACCTCCCTTCATGTCCTGATTTTTGCCTTGCACAGCCCCTGTGCCATTCCCACAGGGGAGAATTGAGGAATTGTGGATTTAAACAGGGGGAGAAACAAACCTCACCCTTCAAACCCGGCTCCTGCCATCCCTCCTTCCCACCTGGAGCATTTTCCCTGTGCTCCAGGCCGGAGAGGAGCAGCACAAACAGGATACTGGGCTCTCCAGAGCTCTGCCCTGCCCCGGGCCATCGATTCCTGCAGCCCAGGGAGCTCTTCCATGGCGCGGAATTCCAGCCCCTCTCCGGCCCTGCTGCTCCCCAGAGCCACGTTCCCGCTGCCCCCGCCGCCAAAGAACTCCTGGAAGAACCTCTGTGGGAAGAGGTGTCGGGGTGAGGTCCCACGGGAAGATCCCCCGAGGAGATATTCCCGCTGCGCTGTCATGAGCGAGATGGGATCGCAACTGAAACTCGGGGCAGGGAACGGGGAGCGCTCTCATTCCCGGTTTTCCAGAGGGATGAGTCACCCCCGTGGTGGTATCCACACGCAGCTCCTGCTTTTTCCTTTGGCTGCCCTTAACCAGAGGGTTGGCACCGG
Organism: Ptilonorhynchus violaceus; assembly: GCA_013397565.1. NCBI lineage: Eukaryota > Metazoa > Chordata > Aves > Passeriformes > Ptilonorhynchidae > Ptilonorhynchus > Ptilonorhynchus violaceus. Next base: position 490,036 of record VZRJ01000579.1, on the reverse strand, counting down.
CCGCCTGGGAAAGAACAGTGGCCGGAGGGGGCAAAAGCGGGGAGCTTTGAAATCCTGGGATGGAAATAAAGCAGGAGAGAGGTGGTTTTTTTTTTAAAAACAAAGCAGAAGAGTTGACATTGATTGATTAGCACTCGTTGTGTGTGCAGGCTAATTGCTGTGGAGGAGTTCCCACACCTGCCCTGCAGACTCCATCGCTCTGGAATAACACACTGGCTCTTTCCCAAGGCTCCGAGAGGTTCCCTCGCTCTCCGTGTGCCCTCGTTAAGCATCTTCTCTAACGAGCCCTGGGTGGGCAATGGGAGCACAGTGGCTTGGCCGTGGCTTGGACACAACTTCATCCCTGGCTTTTCCAGGAGAAAACACCTTTTTTTGTTGTTGTTGTTTGTTCCTACCTGTTTTCATCCGGGTTTTCTGCCTCCCAGGCATGAGATGACATCAGAGCTGGATAATTCCTCCCCAGCCCGAGCTGCTTCATCTGGGAGTAAATATTTGGCCTTCAAAGAAATAATTGGCCCGGGTTTCTTTTCGTCTCAGAGACGGAGGAGGGAGATAATGACTTCAAAAAACCCTAATTTTTGAGGTTTCGGAGTATTTTTGTGCTTAGATCTGAAACAATGGCACTGACGTGTGACTGCAGCAGCACACGGGAGTTGATGCCTGGCGTTTCTGGAGAGCTTTTGGAGGGGTTTAAAGCTCTGGAAAGGAGGGTGCCAGGCAGCAGGATCTTTATTTTAGTGCTTCCCAGCTCTTCTCCCTCAAGCTCTCCCGGCCATTCCGTGCTTCCCACCCCTTCCACTCCCACGTCGGAGTCTTGCTGGAGCAGGAGAGGGATGATTACCAGCCCCATTGTGTGGGAAGCTGCAGTGTTATCCCAGGCTAGGTGGTCCCAGGGAGGCAGGGGCCTTTTCCATGTGTTGGGGGTGCTTTCCTTGCCCTCACTTGCACAATTAATCCGGGAAGTTGTTGGAATCTGAGCCCGTCCGTGCACAGGGGGTCCCAATGGAGGGCTGGGGGTGGTTTCTGCTGGAATCTCTTGATCCAGCTGGAGGCAAGGCTGAGGCCTTGCTCCTGAAAGTCCAACTGGAGCACACTGGATTCAGTGGTGATAGTCCCTGCTGCTCCCCAAAAATGGGCTGGAACAGCCAGGAAAGAAACCAAACCCCGTTTGAAACAGAGACTCCCAGGACTTTCAGTACCTGGAGGGGCTCCAAGAACTGGGACAAGGGTCTGAAGGGACAGGACACAGGGAATGGCTTCCCACTGCCAGAGAGCAGGGATAGATGGGATATTGGGAAGGAATTGTTTGTTCCCTGTGAGGGTGGTGAGGCCCTGGCACAGGCTGCCCAGAGAAGCTGTGGCTGCCCCATCCCTGGAAGTGTCCAAGGCCAGGTTGGATGGGCTTGGAGCACCCTGGGCTAGTGGAAGGTGTCCCTGCTCCTGTTCCTCAGGATCCCTGCTCTTGGCCTCTGTTCCAGGACCACACCAGAAAATGCCTTTTTAATCAGAGAGAAAAATGTCAGGAGCTTTGTCCGTGCTTCCAAGAGCTCGTGGGGCAGAGAGGGGAAGCTTTTCCCTTGAAAACTGAGCCTGTTGTGCTTCTAAAGTAAGGAATGGTGATGGAAAGACCAGGGCTTTGCAGGGAGAGGAATTCCAGCTGAAGTCCTACAGGATCTGCACATCCTCCTCTTGTTCCTGGTTTATCATCCCCCCTTTGCTCCCACCCTCCCTCCAGCCACCTGGGAAGGCAGGAGAGCTGGAAAGATCCCAGTCTCTCTCTTGTCCTTGTGTGTTTTCCCACTGCCAGGCTGTGATATCCCACTGATTCCAGAGGAGTTCAGGAGCCCCGTGGCTCCGCTTTTCCCATTGCTTGGAGGAGATTCCTTGTGCTGTGCCCTGGGCCACCCTTCTCCAGCAAGGAAAACTCCCCAGCACTTCTCTCCCTGCGTTCACTGGGGAGACGGGAAAGCTTCTCATCTTTCCCAGGATTTCAGGATCAAACCAGGCCTGGAGGCAAAACTCCTTGGGTTAGATGCTTTGATCCTGTGTGTCCTCACCTCGGGATGTGGCTGATCCTCACTCCAGCCACAGTTTTGTGCTCAAAACCTCCTGGGTGGGCTCAACAGGACACAGTAAATGCACAAAACCCCTCTCCCGGTCGGCTCCTCCTGGCTCGGCTCTTCCCCAGCTCCCCTCTGTGGGAGTTGCTGGAGCTGGAGGATCAGGTTTCCCTTTGGGATTCGAGGGGAAGGTGCCTTTGATGGTGTTGTGTCAACAACAGCAACAGCCCGAAGGAGGCAGGAGAGACTCGGGAGAGACTCCCGGCGTCAGATGTGGTCCCGGAGGAGAAACCTCCGGGAGCAGAGAGGTTTGGCCTTGACAAAGCTGTGCAAAAACCTTGCCCCGAGCTAAAAAACCCAGCCTTGTTTTCATCAGCCCCTTCTAGAAAACAAGGCGGAGTTTCCAAAACAATTCTCCAAACAGTTGCTGCAGTTTCGTGGTGCTGGTCCCGCTCCAGAGTGAATTCCTGGGCTGGGATCTCAGCGCTGGAAATGAAAGGGGACACGGGGATGGGATTGAGCTTCCCGAGGAGGGGAGATGGTGGTGGATCCTGCAGGATCCCACAGGATCCGGCCCTCCAGAGCCACAAACCAGTGCACTCAGGGAATGAATCCCGCCGGGACAGGGCTGGGGCTGCCCAGGGGCTCGCTGGGAATCTGCAGAGTAGTGGGAAGCTCCTCGTGTGTGGATTTAAACCCTCTGTGACCGAACGTTGTGCAGCTTGTTCAGTCTTTGGTCATGTTTTGCATCAGCTGTGTCCAGGTCTGGGACCCTCAGCTCAGGAAGGACGTGGAGGGGCTGGAGCGTGTCCAGGGAAGGGAATGGAGCTGGGGAACAGGCTGGAGAATTCCTGAGGGAGCTGGGAACGGGGCTCAGCCTGGAGAAAAGGAGGCTCAGGGAGGACCTTCTGGCTCTGCACAGCTCCTGACAGGAGGGGGCAGCCGGGGCGGGTTGGGATTTACTCCCAGGGAACAGGGAAAGGATGAGAGGGAGCAGCCTCAAGCTGTGCCAGGGGAGGCTCAGGTTGGACACCAGCAGGAATTTCCTCATGGAAAGGGTGGTCAGGCCTTGGAAGGGGCTGCCCAGGGAGGTTTGGAGTCCCCATCCCTGGAGGTGTCCAAGGAAGGCCTGGAGGTGGCACTCACTGCTCTGGGCTGGAGACAAGGTGGGGAATTGGGCACGGGTTGGACTCGATGATCTTGGAGGGCTTTTCCCACCTAAATGATTCTGGAATTCTTTTTTCTGAAGAGCAGAACTGAGGTGCTCTGCCCTGACCCCAAACTGCAGCTCTGTTCCCACTGAAGTCACTTCCCTCACAGGGATCCTGGGCACAGCCTTGCTCTGGGCATTAAAACCCCCCCAAAATCCTGACCTGACCAAAATTCTGGCTGCAGAATTCCCTCGGTGTCCCTGTGTGCTTCCAAGCTCTCCGTGGTGTCCGACGGCCCCGTTTGATTGGGGGCAAACCTCAATTTTATTAAAAACTCGGGATCACCTTGAGCCCGCTGGAGCCCTGTGGTTGCTGTTGGCCTCCCGGGAATCCAGAGGATCCCAAAGCTGATTCCTGGCACGGAATGAGGTCTCTAATTATGACTGAGTGTCTGAGCCTCCAAAGTGGAGCAGGTTAATGGGATAGATGGAAATCCCTCGTGCTGGGAGCGGGGTCTTTGTGCTGTCGTGGTGAGCCTGGAAGAGAGAAGAGCTTTTTCTAGCTTTTTTCCTGATTGGGGTTGTTTTTTCCTTGTTGTTTGAGTTTGGTAGCAGTAGGGCCTGTTCCTGCCTCCACAGAGCTAAAACATTCCGTGTTATCCTCAAAAAATCCATGACTTTCCCACCACCAAGAGGCTCTTTGAGTCCCCAAACCTGGAGTGACTTGACCCCTTTGGAAACAGCTTTAATCCTGTGAGTTTCCTGCCTGGATCTTCCTTATCCCAAACCTGATTTCCTCCTTATCACACACCCAATTTCCTCCTTATCACACACCTAAATCCTTCTTTATCCCACCCCTCTTTTCTTCCTTATCCCAATTTCTTCCTTATCCCACCCCCTCATTTCTACCCTTCTGGAACAAAACTTTCCAGGACTTTTGTCCTGTGCCATCCTTTGGGACAGATGCTGTGGTTGCTTGGAATTGCTTTCTCTGATATCAATATATTGAATTTTTCCCTTCTTTTTGGGGCTCCCAGCTTCACCAGGAGCTGAGTGCCCACTCCTGCCAAGCCTTTGATGGACAAACCCCAGCAGCCCCCGTGGCCCTCTCCGTGCCTGGGGGGTTCTGCAGAACGTCCCTCATGGGATTTGTGGTGTTCAGTGTGAAACATCTCAAGGGCAGGAGATGAAAAACCCACCCAAATCCAGGGAAGGGTTGGTTTTTTCCGTCAGCTGATGCCTGGTTGGGAAGGCTCTGCTGGTTTCCAGGAGATTAATCCATGGGTTTAGGTTTCCAACACACACCTCCTCCCCTCCCTTGGATTTGCCAGGCTCTGTCCTCCTCCATCTCGTGGCCTTCCTGGCTGTGTTGAACCTCTGGAAGCTTTTTGTTGTCTGGATCCATCATCCAAACCTCATTCCACGGCATCCCCTGTGTGGATCCATCCTTGGATGGCCACGCTGCCATGCCTGGCCCTTCCATGGATTCATCCAAGGGCACACAGGTACAAATCCCACGTGGAATTGTGCAGATCTGCTGTGTGCAAGGATTTATCCTGCAAATGCCTCCTCTGAACCAGGCAGGAAAAGCCAAAAGATTCCTGGTCTTCTTCCCGGGGGTTTGTGTGGCTCTTAGAGATTTCCTGCCTGGGAATCTGCTCCCTACAAAAAAAAAAGGCACCTGCTTGGAGAGACTGGTGGGGTGAAGGGCTTTGCTCCTGGTCAGTGTGATGGGAAATGGGTGTGGATTACACTGCCAGCGGGAAAACATTCCTGAAATGACCTCACTGCCCGACTTCCCACATCCCTCCCTCCCCCTGCTCCTACCTGGCTGCATCCTGCCTGCCTCCCTCCAGCTGGCAGGCCCTTATCCTTATCCATGCACCCGTGTTCCCACAGCTTTTCCAGTTGCTCCCGGTATCCGCCGAGGTCACAAAGTCACTCCATAACTTCTCTCCCACCTTGGATCTGGAGGGTGGGGGGCAGAGTCAGCTCAGCAGTTAAAACAAAGTGTGCCTGGTCCTCGGGATGCCGCTGCCTCCCAGGAATGTGCTGCTGGGGGCGGCCTGGAATGGCTTTGAAGAAGCCAATCCACCCGCACAGGGAGGTGGGAATGGGCCCAGGAAGGTGGGAATGGGACCAGGGAGGTGGGAATGGGACCAGGGAGGTGGGAACGTGCCCAGGACCTGGGGCTGGCTGATGCTGGATGAGCTGTCAGGGGCTGGCAAAGGGGTTTTACCCCAGCAGACCAAAGCCAGCAGCGCTTTCCTTCTCCTATTCCCTCCTCTCCGTACTTGGAAGTTGAGGAAATTTTGATCCGTAGGCAAAACGTGGGGAAAAAACAGTCCCTGCTGTGGGAAATGAGCTGCTCGGAGCAGGAACTCGGCTGCTTTGGGCAGCAGGGCAGTGTCCGACTGTAACACTCCCGCTGGGAATGATCCCTCACCCTTTGGATGCCCTCCTGTCCTGCCTCAGACAGCTCATGTGGAAAGGGAATACAGAGGGAAAAGCAGAGGAGGCTGGGAGAGAGCAGCTCCAAGGGAAGTGGATGGTTCAGTGGTGAGCTGGTTTTCCTCTTCCCTCAGTTCCTCTGCTTTTCCTTTTCCTTCAGATCCTCTGCTTTCCCCCTTCCCTCAGATCCTCTGCTTTTCCTCTTCCCTTGGTTCCTCTGCCTTCCCTCTTCCCTCAGTACAGGTTTGGGGACCTGTGGTTCCCTCTAAGGCAGAGCTGAGCAGGACATTGGTGCAGGAATGGATTTGGCAGGAGGAGATCCCATATATCCATTCATCCTTGGTTTGGTTTAATCCATAGGATCTTTCCTTGCCGTGGCAAAGCCAGCAAACCTGCTCGTGGAATAGAGCAGGAGAGTGGATAAGGAATGGTTCTGGTGATTCCCTTCTCCCGGATGATGAGGGGTAGAGGGATTTGTTCCGGATTTAAATCCACCCGTACACCATTCCTCTCTCTAGGAGCAATCCTCCCTAACACATGGATTGAGCAATCCAGCCTGGAAAAGAGCTTTAACCTTGCTGGATTTAGGAGAGAAGCTCCCTGGGCACAGATCCCTCCAGAGGCTGAGGAAGGAATTTTTCCCACTATGGCCTTTATCAGCCTCTGGGATGGACACAGGGAAATTTTGGCCTCCCTGGTGCCCGTTTGCACCGCACAAAGGTGGCCTGGAGCAGGCATCTATGGATTCTATGGAATCACAGATTATTCCGAGTTGGAAGGGACCACAAGGATCGTTGAGTCCAATTCCTGCTTTTTAATGATCCCAAATTGCAGGTCTGTCACCTCTTAAACCAGCACTTCCCTAAGCAGAAGTTAGGATCGATTTTCCAAGAGCTTTTTTTTTTCCAATCAGTATTTTTTCCCCTTTTCCCTGACACTTGATGTCCCAGCCCTGCGGAGAATTTTAACTTCTCGCTCATCCGAGTTTGGTTGGAGCCGAGGAATTTGCAAACCTCGGCTCAGACAAAGCATCTCCCAACTTATTTCCTTTTCAGGAAAAAGGCTCCCAAGCCCGGAGCCACCCTCGGGGGATGTTGACACCGGTGGTGTCTCACATCCCATGAATGTGTCGCACCCCAGAGGGAGCCCATCCCTCCTTCCCGAGGCGTGGGAGGCACCCTGAACTGACGCTTTCCCTGGACAAAAATTCCCTGGTCATTTTATATTCTGTTTTCCTGGGGCTCTTCCAGCCCCTTCCCTCCTGGGCAGGTCCCTTGGGGGTCACTGGGACAAAACCCCACTTATCCCGTGGCTGGGAAGGAAAGGTCCTGCCGGGAATTTCGGGCAGGCTGTGCTGACATCTATCGGCAGGAGCTCCTTCCGAGGCAGCCCAGCCCGTGCCGTGAGGACTCAATCCACCAGGATTCCGTGCCTAACGCTCGGGATTGAGCAGGCAGCATTCCCTGGGCACTCTGATCCATACCCAGCGCGTTGTGCTTTCCAAGCCTCTCCAAATCCTCGCGCTCCAGAGCCTGATTTTAATCTTCTCCCAAAGCATCCGCTGTAGAAATCTCCATGGATTGGGCAGGCACGCGGAACGACGGAGCGCTCGCTCGTGCTTGCCTGCAGTCCAAAGGTGGATTTCTATTCCTGACGTGAAATATTCAGGGAGTTTGGCGTTCAGGGCTGGAATTACTGGAACGAGGGAGAAAAGAGCTTTCCTGGAGTGAGGGGAGTGAAGTGCAGGAACCGATGGATTGAAAATGGGAATAAAGGGGGAGACAGCACAAGAGGGCAGGGCTGGGGAAGGGGAGTGCAAGGAGCTGGGCTGAATATCCCTTTCCCTGTGCTTTACTGGGAATTCCAGCGGGAAGATGTTGGGTTTTCGGTAAATAATTCCTGTCCCTGCAGCAAATACTGGGAGGAGCAAAGCCCCTGCTCTTCCCAAGCTTTTTGCACTTCCTCCCTCTGACTGTGTCCAGAATGGTTGTGGATTCCCCATCCCTGGAAGTGTCCGAGCCCAGGTTGGACAGGGCTTGGAGCAGCCTGGGATAGTGGAGGGTGTCCCTGCCCATGGAACGGGATGAGCTGTAAGATCCCTTCCAGCCCAAACCATTCCAGGATTCTCTGGCTGTGCCCACAGGATGCTCTTTACGGGATAGTTGAGGTCTGGAGCCCCGTGGTAGCCGTAACCTCACCAAATGACACGGCAGCCATTTCCTGGAACACCACTCATTTTGGGATTCTCCGACGTCTCCCTCGCGCTGTGGGAAACGATCCGGGAGCGAAAAGTGCGGAGCTCAGCAGGGCTGGGACACATCCTCCGCTATCCCACAGCGACCTCCGGCCCTTCCCTGCAATTACCCGCTCCTCAGGGCGCTGGGGAGCCTGATCCAGCAATTCCCAGCTCTCCTGGAGCGAGGAGAAGCGGCGGGAGCCGCTCATCCCTTTCTCTGGGGGCGTTGAGCTCTTTAATCGCACCGGGGCCGGTCCGGGGAGGTGTCAGACTGTTACCCAAATCCCTGGAGGAGTCTGCGGGGCAGTGTCACTCCAGGGGGAATAAAAACACCAGCGTGGAAGCGGGGAGAGGCGGATCCTTGGGATTCCGCCCACGGAGAGAGGGAGCAGCGGCTTTTGCAAGAGCGGCTCCTCGTGCTGGGGCCAAATCCGCGTTTCCCAAAGGATGATCGCGAGGGGTGAGCTCACCCTGGGGAGCACCCAGCTCCTCGGGGCGATGCTGCCGGGGGGCAAGGCTCGGGGTGGATCCCAATAAAGCCTCTCCCGCAGCGCGGAGGTGCGGGAATCGCGGGAATTATCGCGGCGATCCCGGTTTGGGGCTGTTGGGAGATAAGAGGCCGAGCCCGGAGCGTTCTGGCACGATTTGTCTCGGCACTGTTTGCTCAACTGCTGCATAAGGACGTTTTTGCCAGGCATTAGCACAGAGTGACTCAGTAAATCCAGTTCCACAGGGTTCAGAGGGCACTGCCTCTCCTTTTCCACGGCTTTATCGGAGCGGCGGCACCTCCGAGATTCCGGGGTTAAAAAAATACCCGCGGGGACGTTGCAAAAGCGTGGGGGTGACCGATCCTCCCCCCGGGCCTTTCTGCCTGCACCTCCCAGAGATTGCAAAAAACCAAAGCTTCGCTTCCACACCGGGGTTTGACTGGGCTTGTACCAAAATCCCGCGGCACTGGACGGTGGAAATCCCACAGTGGGAATTCTGTCCGTGTGTCACCATCCATGGATTGGTGATGTGCCCCCCAAATTGCAAAAAAACTCGGGATGTTCCCTCCATTCTTCCCTGCGAGGTTTTTTCCTGGCAGCTGATATTTGTGCCTGCAGAGGTTTTGTGTCTCTGCTGAGGAGACAAATCGGATCTTGTTCAGTTTTTCCTTAAACTCCTGCAAAGCTGAATTCCTGTCTGCTTCCCAGCATGGAATTTGGGGTTTTTTTGGAAGGGAACACTAAATTGCCTGTGGTTTTGGTAAGGGAAAATGATACTTTTGTGGCTTTTGAAGGCTCTAAGGTTTAGGCAGGCGCAGTCAAAACTGGTCTTGAACGTGTTCATAATCCCAGTGCTCCTTTTTAGACATTTTGGGAATAAAAACAGGTGACTGTCAGATGCTGGATCCGAGGCAGCTGAGCAGACTCCTAAAAGTTGGGTTTGACTTAGGGAACGAGCTGGTGTGGAACACGCCATGGGAATGTCTGCTCTTCCCATAGGAATTCTCCTTTGGCATCTCCCAAATCCGGTGCTGATGCTGAGATTGCTGGGATGCTCATCCTGTTCCGGCCTCTGGACTGCTGCGTCCTCTTCCCTTTGGGAAACCTGGCAAGGAAGAAGCTTTCGGATGAAGCTTCCGACTGCTGTGGAAAAATCCCGGCTGGCCTGGGAAGCAGAGGGATTTATTATTTTTTCCTTCTCTGGTTTTGCTTCCAGTTGAAGGGAAAAGATTTGGGGATTTCAGGCTGTCCCACGAGTTTGGGATGGACCTTTGTGTGATGGGATGTGGTTAGGGTGATCCCTCAGCCTGGGTGGATGATGCTTCCAGGTTGGAACCTGGGATTTAAAAATCTGGGTCCAGCCTAAAAGCTGGACTAAAAAACAACCACTGGGTGAGCATGGAAACACAAAACTCCTGGTGGACAGGACTGGATCCACCTTGGAACAACTCGATGTGCAAGACAGGCACCATCCTGCCTTGGAAAAAAGTGTCCCAGGCCAGGCTGGACAGGGCTTGGGGCAGCCTGGAGTAGGGAAAAGTGTCCCTGCCCATGGCAAGGGGTGGAACAGGATGAACTTTGAGGTCCCTCCCAACCCAAACCATTCCAGGATTCCTGTGGACAGCCCCAAGCCCTTCCCAGGGATGGTTTCCTGCACCTTTGGAGTGCAGATTGCAGGTGACTTTTGAACCTGGGAGCTTGAATTCCTTTGCACCTTGGAATCCATGGACCAGCTCCCTTTAATTTCTCAGCTTTGAAATTGGGACACATGCGTTTGGTTATCCGGGTGTTCCATGTAAATCCAATCAGCTCCCTGGAGAATCCACCAGATCCAGCAAAAACAGCTCCTGCTTGTAGCTCTCGTCTCATCTATCTCCAGAAATAAAATTCCCCAATATTCTTCCCCTTGACACAACTCTTTCCATGTGTTCCCTTCCCCCCAGGTCGGTGCAAACCCTTGGCCCCGTTCCAGCCCCTCCTGTAGAATATTCCCCCCAATCCCATCGATCTGCACCGATCCACCCGAGCATTCCCACCAAACAACCACGGGCTGACCACTTCTTTTCCCCGCTCCGGCTTTATTTCTGGAGTCTCTCGGGGCTGCACCTCCCAGAGGTAAAAGGCTGGTGTGGAAATTCGTGTCCCACGTGCCCCTTCCAGCCAGGCTTTTCCTTTGTTCCCGTTAATCCCCGCGCGTGCTGCTCCGGTGGCTTTAGAGGGCTGGATAACGGGGCTTTAAAAACTGCTTATAAGGACAGATCCTGCACTGATAAACCACCCTGAGCTCGTGCTGGGAGCGATCAGAGCCTGGCATTCCTTTTCCAAACATCCGTGGAAGCCGGAGGTCTTTGTTTGGTTGGGGTTTTGACTTTGCGAGCCAGGAAAATCCATCAGGAAAAAAAACAGCTCAGCCCAGCTTTTAGCTCCTCATCCCGGCCCAAAGAGCGGCGTCAGCCGGGCTGGGATGGGGCCCGCTGCGCTTGGGAGGAGTTCACCCAAGCGCTGCACCCTCGGCCTGCTGGAATCTTTATCCCCAAGGAAAGATAACCTGGATATGGGGCTGGGTGGCGTTACCGGGGTGTGGAGCTCGGAAATGGGACCAGCTCCCCGCTCGGACCACTGGGAATTAACGAGCGAGGTTCCGACGGTTCTCAGCCCGTGGCGAGGGACAGGAGCCGATCCCTGTGCGACCCCGGAGAGGAAGGAGCCCCCCCCCCCCCATTCCCGGCGTGTTCCTGGGAGCCTTTGAAAGGCCGCTCCCACATCCCACATCCTCCACAGGGCTGGACTTTGAGCAGGTCCTGGCGGCGTCCCTTTGATGTCCCTCTGTGCCCGGCTCCTGCGCATACCTGAGCCCTGAGCTCACTGAGCTGCCGCTGCCCTCCCCATTCCGGCGGCTCCTTCGGGATGCTCCTGCCCTTCCCGAGGCGAGCAGCACCCAGCAGCTCTCCCCTGCTCTAGGATTCATTCTCCAGGTTTCCACGTGCTCCTGCTCCAGCACGAGATCCCTGGAGATGCTCGTGGCGCGTCTCGTTTGCGGAGAGCGTCCGTAGATATCCCGGTTTTGCGGTTGGAAGAGGCTTTGAGAGGCCAGCGCTTCTCTGACTTGTAAAATTCGGAGTTTTCCTGCATTGCAGAATGAAACTTGGCTCGTTTACATCTGTACAATGTCCAACAACAGGCAAAGCTTCCTGAAAAACCGGGGCTGGCCTCTGCCCTGGGCTGTTTGCATGGCTCTGACTCACTTGGGAATTGTCTCCGTGGCTGAGGCCGGGGTTGACCTTCAGGTTACAGCAGTGGGAGGGTGACTTTGCTCACTGCTCCATCCCAGACCTCTCTGAGCAAGGTGCTGATGTTTTTCCATCCTGGAATGACTCTAGCTACCCGTTTTTGTTTAAAAATAACCCAGTTTTACCCCAGCACCTTGTGCCATCCCGGGTGGAATCGCCCAGCTGGGATTCACCAGCTCAGGAGCAAATGTTTCATTTGGGATGCCAAGCTTGGGAGAACAACTTTGTGCACTGCCAGGGAAATATTTAGGCTGGAAACCTGCTGGTGTGGGTTAATGAATTGCCCACATGGAAGGAGCAGGAAAACTGGAATGTGGGGACAAAGAGCAACCAAACGTGACCCTCGCTGGCACCTCGTCCTCACAGAGACCTCGGTACAGCTCTGGCCACGCGTGACCCAGCATTAATTGCTCCCTGCAGAGCTTTATTCCCACTTTTCCCTCCTATCCACGTGGCTGAGAGCAGCAGAATGCTTTGTCCCGGGGGAAGGGCTCAGGGACACCGTGACCATCCCCGTGTCAGGCCAGGGGCTGCTTTTTGCCGGGCTCTTCCCACCCTCAGCACCTGGAAGCCATCGGGATGGGATTGCTTCCCTCAGCTGCAACATCCCGAAATAGCTGCTCTGGTTTCTTTTAAAAATAGTCTGTTCTGGGTGTCATTCCCTGCTAAAAATGTGGCTCCGAGTCCTGCCGGGACACGGGAGGGGACGGGGGTCGGGTTGGAGCCTTTCGGAGAGGTGACGGTGCCGCCGTGGCCACGTGCGGGCCGTGCCCTTGAGCTGCCCCGTTCCCAGAGCCAGGCTTGGTGTGTCCAGGATTGTTTGGAAAGAGTGACTGCGGAGGTGGAGGAATGTGCCGGGTGCTGGTGGGAAGGAGGATGCTCGGAGTCAGCCGGGCTGGAGAGGCTTCAGCTTTTCCTGGGAAGCAGCTCAACACCTCACACACGAGCAGGGTGGTGACACAGCACCTCTGGCTCCCGGGGCAGGCAGGGATTGGAATTTTGCAGCGGATTGTGGCCGTTCTCCTGACATAAATCCAAGGGGATCAAATCCTTTGATAGTTGCTCTTGCCAAGGGGTTCCTTGCACTGAAGCTGCTCCTGCTCCGAGCTGGTTAAGAACCATAAAATCCCAGAATGGTTTGGGTTGGGAGGAGCTTAAAGCTCACCTCATTCCAACCTCCTTCCATGGGCAGGGACACCTTCCACTACCCCAAGTTGCTCCAAGTCTTGTCCAGCCTGGTCTTGGACAATTCCAGGGATGGGGCAGCCGCAGCTTCTCAGGAATCTGGTGGCCAGGGACCACAGGACCAGCAGTAGGTTGTGAGCTGAGCTCAGGAAAACCCTCGGGATATTTGGAATCGTCTGCACATGGCAAATCCCGATGGCACCGAGCCCAGGAGGTCACACTGTCCTTGTGCAGCTCCTGCTCAGGAGGCCCTGGCTCCTGCAGAGCCCTTTGAACCTCAAACAAGCCACACGAAAAGCTTTTCCATAATTTTTAGAGCAGCACTTCATCCCGTAGACTCGAGGAATGGCTCGATTCACTCCCAGGGAATTCAGGGTTGAATCCTCAAAAACGGGGTTGAGCGTGGGGAGCACCCATCACATCTGCCACGAGCCACTCTGGATGCCTTGGAATCGGTATCCCTTCTCCCTCCTTCCCTGGGGAGAGACGTTACGAGGTATTTGGAGGTAATTATTGCTTTTATTCGGCGCTAAAGCAATAATTGGAAGGGATACGCTGGAAACCCGGCAATTTCCTGCCAGTGAGTGACAGATGTTGTGCTGTGTTTGAGATGTGCTTTCAGCCTCCTACTAATTACCCTGACACAAATTGGCAGCAGTTTTCTTCCCAGGCTCCCAGCTCTAATTTTGCCTTTCTTTTTTTTTTTCTGTTATTTTCATTTTTTTTTGGGAAGGCGGAGTCTCCGCCCTGCGAGGCTCCGGGGAGAAACGATGCAGAGCTGGGGGCTTGCATTCAGACGTGGTTTTCCTAACTTTTCCTCCATCCCTGCCAGGTTCCTACCCCTCTCCCAAGGCTGGGGCCACGCTGGTGGTCTACAAGGACTTGCTGGTGCTTTTTGGGGGGTGGACCCGGCCGAGCCCTTACCCCCTGCACCAGCCCGAGAGGTTCTTCGATGAGATCCACACCTACTCCCCCTCCAAAAACTGGTAAGAGCAGGCTTTGATCCTGGAAAAATGGCTCTGGAATGCAGCTGGAGGAGTGCCTGGGAAGCTGTGCGTGGTCCTGGTTTCCCAGGTGTGTCTCTGAAGCTCTTTCTGAAACAAAAAAAAAAGCCAAAAAGCCACACGAGCACAGCAGCACTGAGGACGTGGTGCTGCCAAGGACCTCGTGGGTGCTGGGTGCTTCCATATGGCTCTGGACTTGTACCTAAATATTCCAGGATCCCTGAGCATCCCCATCCAGGTGGGAAACCTGGGTGTTTTGAGTGCCTAATGGCTTTGGCTGGGAGCAGTGAGGTGTTCCTGAGATAAGCCCGAACTGCTGGAGGTCTTGTTTTTAGTGATGATCCAAAACTCAGCTCCCTCAGGGAGAAGTAATAAATCAGATTTCTCCATCATTTCAACCTCCACATTTACAGCTCCAGGACTGGAGCATCCTGCAGTGTCCATGGCAAGGAATTTTCTTTTTCCCTTTAAACACTGATCTTAGACCCGGCTTTCTCACTGATGTTGTGTGTGAGAAAGAAAATGTTGTATCAAAGAGAGACCTTTTCATCCTCTAAAGTATCAATTATCCAGTGCACTTTGGGCAGTGTCATTACAACTCTGTAATTAAACCTCCTCGGAAAGAATTCGAGGCAAACTTAATTGAAAGGGGAGATATTCCCAGCTTGGCCGTGGGACTTGGTCATGCCTTAAAAATGTTTAGCACATTGGGATTTCTAATTAGTTTCGTTGCTCTTTGGATTTTTGGAGGTTTTTCCCTGTGGTTTTCCTCTGTGACATGTCCTTGAGGACTTTGCAGGCCCCTGGGATTTTTTTGTTTGGCCTTTCATCCAGCGTTTTCCTTCAGTGGGGAATGTCTTCCTGCCTCTTTTCCCAGGTGGAACTGCATCATGACCACCCACGGCCCCCCTCCCATGGCAGGGCACTCCTCGTGTGTCATCGAGGACAAAATGATCGTTTTTGGGGGCTCCCTTGGATCTCGACAGATGTAAGTTTGGGGTGAGGGTGTCTGACAAAGCACCCCTGGGAGCCAGGAGGGGGTTGGGATGGTCCTGGGGTCGCCCATAAGGAATTCCTCGCAGGATTTTGGGATCTGCCTGCTCCCTTAGCAGGCGAATCCCGAGGCTCCAGCCTGCAAAAAACCCAGTTCTGCCATAAAACCCTGCCCTGAGCCTGAATTCCAAGTTCCTGGTGGTGTCCTCAGCCTTTGTTGTCTCATCCCTGCAGGAGCAACGACGTCTGGGTGCTGGATCTGGAGCAGTGGGCTTGGTCCAAGCCCAGCATCTCCGGGCCCAGCCCTCACCCGCGCGGGGGCCAGTCCCAGGTGAGCTCAGCCGGGGAGAAACCAGGCACAGCTTCACTCCAGCTCCCGGGAAGCTCAGGGAGAAACCAGGCACAGCTTCACTCCAGCTCCCGGGAAGCTCAGGGAGAAACCAGGCACAGCTTCACTCCAGCTCCCGGGAAGCTCAAGGAGAAACCAGGCACAGCTTCATTCCAGCTCCCGGGAAGCTCAGGGAGAAACCAGGCACAGCTTCACTCCAGCTCCCAGGCAGCTCCCCACAGGGTGATTCCCAAGTTATCTGTGGAGCCCTTGCCCGCCGGGCCCTCTCCGTGTGGGCACATTCCCCATCTCCCCAAGTGACTCAGAGCTCTAATGAACAAATTGCTGTTCCAACCCCACTCATCCCCCCTGGCATCTCAGATCAATGAGGAGTCAGCACAGGCTGGTTTGGCTCTGGGCCCTTCTGACTGCTCCGCTCTCCCTGTCCCGGGATCGAGTGGCTCCGGATCGTTCCCGCTCCAAGCTCGGCTCTGGCAGCGCCTGTTTTCCTGCCTGCCCAGGAATGGCTGTCCCCTGGCCTGATGCAGGTGTGTCCATCTGAGAAGGTGGTCAGTGATTCCCAGAGTGTGGCTCATCCCACCCAGGCACCCAGCGGGGCTGGGATGGGTCGTGCTTGAACGTGCCTTCCATGCCCTGGGAAAGGAGCCCGAGGGAATATCTCGCCCACCAGCAGCACTGAAGAGATGCTGCTGCCAGCACCTGCCCTCCCAAACCATCCTTCCACCTTTCCCCTCCTTTGCAGAGGGATGTTGGGTCCCTGTGCTTAGGGAAGGGCCATTGCTCTCCTCGGTGAGAGGAACTGGTTTGGGACACGGCAGTGGGATGAGCCCTGCATCCCACTCTGCCCCAGGCCCGGCAGAACTGGCTCTCCATCCCATCCCCTCCTCATCCCAGGGCAGACAGAGTCCAGCAGCATCTGTGCAGCTGGGAAGCTGCCTCTGTCTGCCCTTGGAGGCCTGGCCAAAAATCCTTCCTGGCCTGAAGCTCTCCTTTGTCCCCTGCAGATCGTGATAGACAATGAGACCATTTTAATCCTCGGAGGCTGCGGTGGTCCCAATGCAGTGAGTACCTGGGGGGAGCAGGGACATGGACACCTCCCTGTCACCTGGGGCTGGATTTGGGACAGGGGGAACTCTGCATGTTGGTGCCATTTGATTCCTCAGATCTGAGCACCCAGGTGGTAGATTTTCCAGAGAAGCTGTTTAGCTGTTGCTGGAGCTGCTTTAATTAAGAAAAATCACCCCAAGCACTCTCTGAGCAGCTCCCTGAGGTTCACTGAGCCTCAGCAGGATGAGCCCTGGCTTTTTACTGGGATAGGAGATGGAAATGAAGGGATTTATCCATGGCCATGGTGGGGTGTAGTCACTCGTGGGTGATCAGCTTCTGATCGGGGTCAGCATCCTCTGTCCGCAGCAGCAAAGCACCGCTCCCACCATCACCCAGGTGGGATGATCCCAGCACAAACTGAGCTCCTGAATCTCAGCCTGGGCTCCCAAATCCCAAACCAGACTCCTGAATCTGTCCCCCTTTCCTTCCCAGCTGTTCAAAGACGCCTGGTTGCTGCACATGCAGGCCAACCCTTGGACGTGGCAGCCGCTCAAGGTGGAGAATGAAGACCACGGAGCCCCGGAGCTGTGGTGCCATCCTGCGTGCAGGGTACGGACACAGCGGGATCCCTGTTCCCTCACGTGCATCCCGGGATCCTTATTCCCTGCCCAGAACGCTCCATAACCGCTTCTCCCGGCACGAAGGGTGACGCGCGTGACCTGCTCTCTCCACAGGTGGGCCAGTGCGTCGTGGTCTTCAGCCAAGCTCCCAGCGGCAGAGCCCCGCTCAGCCCCAGCCTGAACTCCCGGCCCTCCCCCATCAGCGCCACGCCGCCCGCCCTGGTGCCCGAGACGCGGGAATACCGCTCCCAGTCTCCCGTCAGGAACGCGGACGAGGCTCCCTGCGTCAACGGCCGCTGGGGCACCCTGCGGCCCC
>VZRJ01000579.1:429832-458632 GCA_013397565.1 Ptilonorhynchus violaceus | reverse complement strand
ACGTCACCTACAGCGTCACCTGCGAGCAGTGCTGGCCCGAGAGCGGCGAGTGCCGGCCCTGCGACGGGGCCGTCCGCTTCTCCCAGCCCCCCCGCGGGCTCACGGGCACCGGGGTCACCGTCACCGACCTGGAGCCGCACGTCAACTACACCTTCACCGTGGAGGCCCGGAACGGGGTGTCCCCCTACAGCCCCCAGCGCAGCGTGGCCAGCGCCACCATCAGCGTCAACCAGACGGGTGAGGGGACACTGGCAGCGCCCACACCTTCCCTCTGTGGTGGGGATGGCTCCTTGATGTCGCTGACCCTCATGGGGACATCGTGATATTCCCATCCCCCATGGGGACACCTCCATAATGTCCCTGAGCCCCGTGGGGACACCTCTGTCATGTCCCTGAAGTCCTCAGGAACACCTGCATGATGTCCCTGAGCCCCAAAAGGACACCTGCATGATGTCACTGTCCCCATGGGAACATCTCCATGATGACCCTGAGCACCAAGGGGACACCTGCATGATGTCCCTGACCCCCCCAGGGACACCTCCATATTGTCCCTGTCTGCACAAGGACACCTTCACGGTGTTCCAATGCTCCATGATGTCCTTGTCCCCAAGGGGACACCTCTGTATTGTCCCCATCCCCCACAAGGACAACTCCGTGATGTTCCCAACCCCCATGGGGACACTTCCATGATGTCCCTGACCCCCCCGGGGACACCTGGGTGATGTCCCTGTCTGTCCCCATGGCAGAGCCCCCTCGGGTGACATCAGTGAGCCTGGACGGGCGGACGGCCACCAGCCTGGTCCTGTCCTGGACGGTGCCACTGCGGCAGCAGAGTCGGGTCTGGAAGTACGAGGTCACCTACAGTAAGAAGGTTCGTCCTGTGGCACAGCCTGACACCCCCAAACCCACCAGCCATGTCACCTCCATCCTTGTCCTCATCTGGGTCACCTCTATCAATGCAACCTTCATCCATGTCACCCTTCCATCCTTATCCCTTCCACCTGCATCACCCCTCCATCCTTGCCCCGATCCACATCACCCTCCATCCATGTCACCTCCCCATCCACATCGCTTCCTCCCACGTCACCTCCANCATGTCACTTCCACCCACATCACTTCCATCCCTGCCCCATCCACGTCACCCCCCACCCCTGTCACCTCCATCCCTGCCCCACCCGTGCCACCCCTCCCTGGGTGTCACCGCCAACGTGCCCCTGCCGTGTCCCCAGGTGGACGAGAACAGCTACTCGGTGCTGCGCTGCGAGGGCACCTCTGTCACGCTGCCCAAGCTGTCCCCGGCCACCGCCTACGTGGTTCGGGTCCAGGCGCTCACCGCCGCCGGCCACGGNCACCGCCGACGGCCACGGGGCCTTCAGCCCCCAGCACGAGTTCGAGACCCTTCCCGAAGGTGAGGAGGGGCTGGGGGATGTCGGGAGTGTGGGGTGGGGGGCCCACGGGGTGCAGGGCTCACCAGGACGGTCCCCGCAGGTTCCGAGGCCACGACATCCACCGCCATCATCACCGGCACCGTCGCCGGCATCCTCGTTGTCGTCCTCGTCTTGGCCGTTCTCCTCTACGTCCTCCGGCGGTAAGGGGACAACCCCCTCCTGAGACCCCAAAAAGCCCCCAAAATACCATTGTCCCACCACCAAATGTGGGTGAGGGATGATCTTTTGAGGCAAAACGCTGCTTTTCCGCAGGAGGAGGAGGTCCCGGCCACGCCAATCCGCCGAGGATGTCTACTTCTCCAAGTCAGGTGGGCCACGGGACAGTGGGGACAGCAGGGGTGGCTGGAGGGGTGACGGGGGTGCTGACCCCTCTCCTTGACACCCCCAGACCAGCTGAAGCCCCTCAAGACCTACGTTGACCCCCACACCTACGAAGACCCCAACCAAGCCATGCTCAAGTTCACCACCGAGATCCCTCCGTCCTTCATCACCCGCCAGAAGGTCATCGGCGCCGGTGCGTGGCTTTGTCCCCCCCGAAGACACCCCAAAATCAGGTCAGGGCAGAGGGATTAAAGGTGGCCCCCGTTTTTCGGAGCAGGAGAATTTGGGGAGGTGTACAAGGGCACCCTGAAGCGCGGCAGGAAGGAGGTGCCGGTGGCCATCAAGACGTTGAAGGTGGGGTACACGGAGAAGCAGCGCGTGGACTTCCTGAGCGAGGCCACCATCATGGGACAGTTCTGCCACCACAACATCATCCGCCTCGAGGGCGTCGTCTCCAAGTGTGAGTGGCCTCTGTGTCCAAACCCCCACCAAAAAAACCCACCCCCATTTCTCAGCAAAACACCCCCAAAAAAAGGCATATAAAAATAGGATGTTTGGAGTGACAGCACAAAGGGGGATTTGGGGTGTTTTGGGTCATTTTGGTGGTTTTTGGGGGATGAAGTTGGGGATTTTTTGGGGGAGGCAATTCGGGTTCATTTGGAGGGGTTTAGGGGAGTTTGAGGTTTTTGGAGGAGTTGGGGTGATTTTTGGGAGTCTATGGAGTTCTGTAGGGGCATTGAGGCCTTTTGTTGTTTTGGGAGTGTTTAGGGGAGGTGATTTTTGAGGGGTGTTGTGCGGATTTGGGGGTTTTGGGGGAGAATTGGGAGGGTTGGGTTTCTGGGAGTGTTGGGGTCTTTTTTTTATTTTTGAGGGGTGCTGGGCATTTTGGAGTTTTGAGGATTTTGGGAGAGCTTGGGAGAGGTTGAAAGATTTTGGGGGGTTGAGTTTCTTTTGGAAGGGTGGGGTTTTTTGGAGAGTTGGGATTTCAGGTTTGGGTTTTTTTGTTTTGAGTCTCCTTCAGTTGGGGGTTGTAGGGATTTTTGGGGGGTTTTTTACCTATTTTGGGGTTTTTTTTTTTGTACAGACAAACCCTTCATGATCATCACGGAGTACATGGAGAACGGGGCGCTGGATAAATTCCTGCGGGTAGGTGACACATGGTGGCAACGTCCCCACCCCGGGCAACGACCACGGGGTGGTGGAACCTCCAACACCCACTGGGGAGGTGGCACAACAGGTGGATTCCAAGCTGGATTCTCCCCTTTTCCCAGGAAAAAGAGGGCGAATTTGGTGTCATCCAGCTGGTGGGGATGTTGAGGGGCATTGCCGCCGGCATGAAGTACTTGGCCAACATGAATTACGTCCATCGGGATCTGGCCGCCAGGAACATCCTGGTGAACAGCAACCTGGTGTGCAAAGTGTCCGATTTCGGGCTCTCAAGGGTGTTGGAAGACGACCCTGAAGCCACCTATACCACCAGCGTGAGTGTCACCATGGCACAGTGGGTGGCCATGGAGGGGTGCCTGGTTGGCCATGGAAGGGTGGTTGGCCATGGAGGGGTGCCTGGTTGGCCATGGAAGGGTGGTTGGCCAAGCTGAGGTAGTTGGTTGGTCATGTTGGGGTGGTTGTCCAAGGTAGGTGCTTGTCCATCATGGTTGGTCATGTTGGAGTGGTTGGTTGGCCATGGTTGGCCAAGGTGAGGTGGTGGGTTGGTCATCTTGGGGTGGTTGCCCAAGGTGGGTGATTGTCCATCATGGTTGGTCGCGTTGGGGTGGTTGACTAAGATAAGGTGCTTGGCCGTGGGTGGTGTGAGGTTTTGGGGGTGCAGGGTTGACCCCAGTGTTGCCATAGGGCGGGAAGATCCCGATCCGTTGGACAGCACCCGAAGCCATCTCCTACCGCAAGTTCACCTCGGCCAGCGACGTCTGGAGCTACGGCATCGTCATGTGGGAGGTGATGTCCTACGGCGAGCGGCCCTACTGGGAGCTCTCCAACCACGAGGTGAGCACCCACCCTCCACCACCCATTTTTGGGTGGACGTTGCAGGCCAGGTTAGACGGCGCTTGGGGCCACCTGATCTAGTGCAAGGTTCCACCCCCATGGCAAGGGGTGGAACGGGATGAGGTTTCCATTTCCTTTCCAACCAAACCCATTCTGGGATTCTTATGAATCACAGCTTTTTGGGGGGGACTATCACTGACCCTCCTCCTCCTCCTCGCAGGTGATGAAGGCCATCAACGAGGGCTTCCGCCTGCCAGCGCCGCTGGACTGCCCGTCGGCCATCTACCAGCTGATGATGCAGTGCTGGCAGCAGGAGCGCGGCCGGCGCCCCAAATTCGCCGACATCGTCAGCATCCTGGACAAACTCATCCGCGCCCCCGACTCCCTCAAGGCCCTGGCGGATTTCGACCCCCGGTGAGTGCGGGGAGCACCGGGATGGGCTGGGATGGGGGGCAGGAAGAGGGAGGGGGGCAGTTACCCAGGGAAGCAGTGGCTGCTCCATCCCTGGAAGTGTCCACGGCTGGGGCTTGGAGCGACCTGGGATAGTGGAAGGTGTCCCTGCCCATGGCAGGGGGTGGAACTGGATGAATTTTAAGGTCCCTCCAGCCCAAACCGGTCTGGGATTCTCTGATTCTTCCATATCTTTGCATCCTCCATCGCTTTTTGCATCATATTTTTTTTTCATCTTCGCATTTTTTGTATCCTTTTTTTGTAGTTTTGCACTCTGGTATCTTCCCATTTCCATATTTTAACTTTTTATGTAATTTCATTTCTGCATCATCATTTCATCATCTCATTTTTGCATTTATTTTTTGGCATCTTCTCATTTCTGCATGGTTTTCCATCCTTCCATATTCTCATTTTTCACGTCCTTCCATTTCTGCATCATTTTATTAACCTTCCGCTTTCACATCATTTTTTGCATCGTTTCATTTCTGTGCTATTTTTGCATCCTCCCAGTGTTTTGCATTATTTTTTTCACCTTTCCATTTCTGCAGAACTTTTCATCTTTCCATTTTCACATTGTCTTTTGCATCTTTTCAACCCTGCTTTATTTTTCTACCATTCCTTTTCTGCATCTTTTTTTGCCATCCTTTCATTCCTGCCCCGTTTTTGCACCTTCCATTTCTGCATCATTTCTTGCATTGTTTCACTTCTGCAATATTTTTGTGCCCTCCCTTCCTGCATCATTTTTTGCCGCCTCCCATTTCCACGTTACTTTTTGCACCTTTCCATTTTCGCATTATTTTTTTACATCCCTCCATTTCGACACCGTTTTTTGCCTCGTTTCCTTTGTGCATTTTTATGCCCTTTTGTTTCCCCATCATTTTTCCAACCTTCCATTTCTGCACCCTTTTTTTTTGCCTCCTTCTATTTTTGCATCATTTTTCCATCCGTCCCTCTCCCCAGGGTGTCCATCCGCCTGCCCAGCACCAGCGGCTCCGAGGGCGTCCCGTTCCGCTCCGTCCCGGAGTGGCTGGAGTCCATCCGGATGCCCCAGTACACCGAGACCTTCATGGCCTCGGGCTACAGCACCATCGAGAAGGTCCTGCAGATGACCAGCGAGTGAGTCCTGGCCCTGTGCTGTCCCTGTGATATTCCCACACTGTCCCTGTACCCTTCCCCCAACTCCCATGGGAGAGGGATGTACTGGGAACGGAAACCACTTCCGTGGCCTTGGCGGCCTGAGGGACAGGATAAAATTAGATGTTCCTTGACCAGAGAGGCTGGGATGGGCTGTGTCCGTCCATCCATCCCTGGGGGATGAGCTGTGGCCATCCATCTGCCCCCAGGATGAGTCATGTCTGTCCATCTGTCCTTGGGATGAGCCATGTCCATCCATCTGTCCCCCATGATAAACCATGTCCATCCATCCATCCCTTGGGATGAGCCATGTCCATCCATTCCTCAGGATGAGCCATGTCCGTCCATCTGCTCCCCAGGAGAGCCATGCCCATCCATCCATCCCTTGGGACAAACCATGTCCATCCATCTGTCCCCCATGATAAACCATGTCCATCCATCCATCCCTTGGGACCAACCATGTCCCTCCATCCATGCCCCAAGAACACTTCACTTGGGCCTCCCCCAAAACCTGGGGCTGTCACGGGCTCCACCCCTGGGCGATCCCCCACCCAACCCCNNGTCCCCCACCCAACCCCCTCTTCCCCAGCCCCATTCCAGGCTCCTCACTCCACCAATCCTGATTCCCGCTCCCGTTTTCCCGTTTTCCCAGGGACATCAAGCGGATCGGGGTGCGGCTGCCGGGGCACCAGAAGCGCATCGCCTACAGCCTCATGGGGCTGCAGGAGCAGGCGGGCGCCGGGGGCTCGCCGGGCTGACCCCAAAACGCCCCCAAAACACCACATGAAGACCCCCCCTCCTCCTCGAGGGGTTTATTTATTGTTTCTGTAATTATTAAGGTTTTTTTATAGTATTATTATTAATATTTATCCCCGCACTTGGGGATGAAACGGGTGCTGCCCCCGCCCTCCCCCCCTAAAAAAATGGAATTTCAAGCTCGTTTAGAGCTAGGGGAGGGATTTTTCTTCTTGTTTTTCCCCCACATTTCAAGAAAAAAAGGGCCCAGTCCCAAAACTGATTTATTTTTGCTCTTTTCTCCCTATTTATTCCTCTCCCACCGGGTTTTTTGGGTGGTTTTGTTCCCCTTTAACGCTGATCTGCCAGTGTTGCCTTGTATTTTTTAGCCTAATTTATTCTATTTTTGTATATTTATTGTAAAGAATTAAAGGTCGTGTCAGGTTTGGGAGAGAAAAAAAGGGGGAAATGAAAAAAAAACTTGGATGCTTTTTCTCCCCCTTTTTTTCCTGGATTTTTGGGGATTTTTGTGGGGTTTTGAATAAAAAAAATGTGCTTTTTTTGTTTTCCAGAATATCGTGTTTTCCCATTTGTTTGTAGAGATTGAGGGAATTTGGGGGGCAAAGGGGGGGGTCCCCCTGGATTTTAGGGGTTTAAAGGGTGTTTTTAAGGGAATTTAAAGGATTTAAAGAGGGTTTTAAAGGGTTTTTTTAGGCAGTTTTAAGGATATTTAAAGGGGTTGTAAGTATGTTTTTAAGGGGTTTTAAAGGGTTTTAAGGATTTTTAAAGGGGTTTTTGGGGGTTATAAAGGGGGAGTTGAGGAGGTTTAAAGACTTTTTTAGGAATTTTAAGGTTTTTTTAAGGAGTTTAAAGAGGCTTTTAAGAATTTTCAGGTTTTTAAAGGGGGTTAAGGGAGGTTTTGAGGGGTTATCAGGGTTTTTTAGAGGGTTTAGAGTGTTTTAATGGATTTTAAGAATTTTTTGGGGAGTTTTAAGCAGGGTTAGGGAAGTTTAAGTGAATATTAAGGAGTTTTGAACTTTTTAAGGAATTTTAGGGAGTTTTTAAGGGGTTATCAAGATTTTAAGGGGGTTTGGTGGCTTTTAAGGGATTGTAAGGGGGTTTTAGGGCAGTTTAAAAGGGAGTTCAGGAGATTTAAGGTTTTTTTAAAGGTTTTTTAGTGTGGGGTTTTTTAGGGTTTTTAAGTGGGGTGAAGGGTTTTATTAAGGGGTTTTAAGGGTTTTTTTAAGGAGTTATCAGCATCTGTAAGGGGGTTTAGCGGCTTTAAAGGGCTTTTAAGTTGTTTTTTAAGGGGTTTTATTTAGGGATTTTTATGGGGGGGTTAAGGAGGTTGAGGGGGTTTTAAGAGTGGGGGTTAGTAGGGAGATTTAAAGGGCTTTAAATGGGTAAAAGATGGGGTTTTTTAAGGCTTTTTAAGGGGTTATCAAGGATTTTAAGGGGTTTCACACAGCTCCAGGAGCATTTCCCATCCGGGGCCTCTTTCCCTCAGCAAAACCCACGAGGAATTTGGCCTTTCCATTCCCCGCCGCTCCCCCAAAGCCAAAGCCCGGCCGCGCCGGCTGCCCGGAGCCTGCAAATAACCGGGTAGGAAAACGCCGGAAAAAGGGGCTTTACATTTTTTTTCTTCCCCAAACCATAACGAGGGAGGGGTGGGGGGTGAGGGGGGGACCAACATCTTGCTGCAAAAGCCGCCGTTTGGGTTGGGTTTTGCCCCATTTTTGGGCATTTTGGCCTGTGGGTGTCACGAGTTTTGCCGGCCTCAGCCCCGGCGTCGCCCTCGATCCCGGCTCAAAGTCCAGCGGCGCCCGGGAGGAGCCGGATCGGGGGGGGGAATCCCCGGATTTAGGCTCTTGGCAGGACCTTATCTCTTGTTTGCCGTTGGCGGGGCCGGATAAGGAAACGATGGGGATGGGGAAACTGAGGCACGGCGACAGCGGGGCTTTTGGGGTGACGGGCAGGGCTGCGGGTGTCACCCGTGGGTGCTGCCCCGCTGACCTTCTGCCCCCCCCAAGCGATTTGGGGTTTCAGGACCCCTCCCCGAGCTCCCCTCACCCTTCCGTGGGTGCCGCAGCCTGTCCCCGCTCCCAGCGCCCATCCCGGGGCCCATCCCAGCTCCTGCCCCACTTTTGGGGTGTCTCCCTGGCGCTGACCCCGCTTCACCCGTCCTGCGCCGGGCCCGGGCATGCCCGCCCTGCCCAACCTGCCCCGCCGCGCCTCATTAACGCCCCAGGCTTAATTACGGCTTCGTTAGCGCCCGATGCACCGCCCAAACCCGCTGCGACCCAGTCTGGGGGTCACCAAAGGGCTGGGGGGGGCTCAGTCCCACACGTCCCTCGGATTTCGGGGTCACTGAACACCCACCACCCTTATTAATTGCAGTAATCACGGGTCATTAAAACAAGGATAATTATGTGCTGATAATAGAACAGAGGGCCATGGAAGAGGGGGAGTCGCAGAGACTGGGGCACTTCAGTGCATGTCCTGGGGCAGGTTTGGGGTGATTTGGGGGGGTTTTAAGCGTTGCTGTTGGGTTTGGGAAGGAGCGACACCCCCAAAAGGACCCCGCGGGGCTGGAGGAGAAGGAGGAGGAAGCGTTGCTGGGCTGATGTGTTAATGCACGACGCCCCAGCCCCAGCCAGGACAATCCCCCCGGAAGGGGACCCTCCCTCTTCCCATGGGGGACGTCCCTGGAGAGGGGTCCCTTGTGGTCCCAAAACGTCATCACTTGGGGTTGGCGAGTTCCTCGATCGCCCTCCGCAGCTGGAAGGGAACAGAGGAGGTGGACGGGGGGTCCCGTCCTCCCCTTTCCCCCCCGTTCCCCTTTTTTCCCCCCGTTTTTCCCCCTCACCTCCGCCCTGCTCACGGCTCCCACCAGCTCCCCAGAGCGGGTGACAAAGACTCGCTGCAGCTTCAGCAGCTGGAAGAGGTGATAGGCCTGGGAAAGGCACAACGGGGACACGTGGGGACAAAGCCACCCCCGCCGTGCCCCCTCAGTGTGACACAGACCTGTGGGGGCTCCCAGGACAAGTGTCCCCACCCCAAACCTGGTGCAGGGAGGTCCACGGGGAGAACTGGAGCATGATGGGCTCGATGGCGCAGTCGTCCCCGAGCGTCCCCGCGATGGGCAGCTTGGGGAAGGTGACACGTTAATTTTGGGGTGGAAAAGCAGCTTTTTGGGTGTGGTGGGGTGCCCCCCGCCTCTCTTACCTTCTCTCCTTGGGGGGCCTGGGGGTGCTCGTGGCTCTGGAGGAAGGTGACCAGCTGGGATCTGCTGACGGTGCCCACCAGCGTGGGAGATCCTGGAGAATGGGGACACCGCGGGGACAGTATGGGAATATCAGGGGGACAGGGACACCAAGGAGACATCCCACAGGGACAGCAGGGTGACAGTATGGGAATATCAAGGGGACACCAAAGGGAGAGCATAGAAAGAGTGTGAGGACACTATAGGAACACCCCGTAGGGAAAGCAGGGGGATGGTATGGGGACAGTATGGGAATACAAAGGGGACATCCCATAGGGACACTAGGGGGACAGTATAGGAATACTGAGGGAACAGCATGGGGACACCAAAGGCACACACCATGGGCACAGCGTGGAAAGATCAAGAGGACACCTAGGGGACAGTATGGGAATATCAAGGGGAGACTGTGGAGACACCACAGGGACAGTATGGGAATTTCAAGAAGACATCAAGGGAACACTGAGGGGACAGCATAGACAGAGTATGAGGACACTATGGGAATATCCCATAGGGAAAGCATCGGGATGGTATGGGGACAGTATGGCAATACTGAGGGGACACCATGGGCATATCAAGGGGACACCAGTGGGGACAGGACACCATGGGAATATCGAAGGACACCATAAAAGCAGTATGAGGGCACCATAGGAACACCAAGGAGATTCCCCATAGGGACAGCATGGGAACAAGGGGACACCGTGGGGACAGCACGGGAACAGTACGAGACACAGAGGGGCCACCACAGGGTCAGGGCCTCACTCGCTGGCCATCCCCCATGGTGACAGAGACCCTGAGACCCCACATCCCACCTGCGCTCTCCACCACGGGGTACTCGGTGTCGGCAGAGGCCTCCAAGGCCACCAGCACCTCCTGGAAACCGTCCCCCTTGGCCAAGGCCACCACCCGGCGCTCCATGAACTCCTCCACCACCACTCGGTAGGAGCTGGTGAGCACAAAATCCCCCAAATTTCCATCTTTTCCCAGCGAATCCCCCCAAAATGTGGATTTTTGGGGCGGGGGCTTACGCGATGTGGCGGCTGCGGATGGGGGGCAGGTAGGGCAGCTTCTTGACGATGATGCCGGCGTCGTAGAAGGAGGGTTGGTGCTTCTGGGTGATGGCGTTGGCCACCAGCACAGCCAGGATGGTGGGCAGGATGTGGCCCAAGTGCCCAGTGGCCTCGCACACCAGCAGGGCCGTGGACACAGCGTGGGTCACCGAGCCCGAGAACGCGGCTGCGCCTGGAGGGAGAACCGAGGGGTCAGGGTGGGATGTGGGTGTCCCGCCACCCGTGGGTGTCCCCCCACCACTGGACTCACCGGCCAGGGCGTAGCCAGCAGGGATGATGGGCCGAAGGGGTCCTTCCGAATGGAGCCCCCGTGGGAAGAGCAGGGCCACCACCTCCCCCAGCAGGCGCCCGATGGCCGCTCCTAAAATGGGGGGAGGAGGGAAGGTGGGGAGATCCCAGTAGCCCCCCCAAAAATGGTGGAGGTGGAGGTGACCACCCTCCTGCAGCTCCACCAGGGCTGGATGATCTCTGATGCACAGGGTTGGGTACACCCCCTGTAACCCCCAGGATGGATGTACCCCCCACACCCAGGGCTGGATACACCCCTTGTACCCCCCAGATTAGATGTTTACCCCCAGGACTGGATACACCCCTGCACTGGATATACATCCCCTCTCCCTCCCCCTGAACTGGACTTAACCCCCCAGGGTTGGACACACCTCCAAATTGGATGTACAATTCTCCCAAAATATGCATACAATCCCTATAATTTTCCCAGACTGGATGTACCCCCCCTCCAGGACTGGATACACCCCAGTACCCCCCCAGACTGCAGGTACCCCCCCTCCAGAGTTGGATACACCCCAGTACCTCCCCAGGCCAGATGTACTCCCCTTCCAGGGTTGGATACACACCCAGTACCCCCACTCCAAGGGCTGGATGAACTCCCTGGCTGTCCCCACATGTCCCCATACCCTCAACTCACCGTAGATGAAGATGGGCATGAAGTACCCGGCTGGC
The DNA here is from genome assembly GCA_013397565.1 of Ptilonorhynchus violaceus. NCBI lineage: Eukaryota > Metazoa > Chordata > Aves > Passeriformes > Ptilonorhynchidae > Ptilonorhynchus > Ptilonorhynchus violaceus. The sequence goes on along the minus strand of VZRJ01000579.1, from coordinate 447,254 downwards.
AAGGGCAGGGTGGTGGCCAGGATCAGCATCCAGAACTGGAGGGGCCAGCGGGGACAGGGGGGTCACCCCATGGGGACACTGTGTCGGGGGCCTACCCAGAGATTGGGGGGGGGCCATGGCTACCTTCATGAGCAGGAAGAAGACCAAGGTGCCGTAGATGGTGGCAGAGGGATGGTCCCACTCCTGCCAGAGCCCCCCAGGCTTGGCCACCCCCGAGGCGTTGGGGGCCAGCGTGCTCCACGTGCGGTTGTCGAAGAGGGAGGTGAGATATTCCTTCATGGTGAGCTGGACAGATGGACAGATGGACACCCTGAGCTCCCTGGGAGGTTTTGGGGTCCCCGGGAAGCCCCACTTGTCTCTCACTCACCTTGGAGGCCATGAACTGCCCCAGCCCAGGCGGGAAGGTGATGGAGGCGAGGAGCAGCACCACCAGCACCGTGTACACGGGTTTGCTGCAGGGGGGATATGTGGAGCTGAGGGCGTGGGGACAGATGGATGGACAGACAGAGGGACCCAGGGACACCCAGGGTGGATGGGGTGGGGCAGGCAGGGTGCAGAGTGCGGATATAGGGACACCCAGGGTGAATGGGGAGAGTGGGCAGCGTGGATGGGGGGGACACAGGGACACTCAAGGTGCACAAGGGGACACACAGACACCCAGGGTGGATGGGAAGGGTGCATGGGGGGAACATGCAGACAGTCAGGGTGGATGGGGGGACATGGAGGGTGTATAGAGTGGGCACAAGGACACCCAGGGTGGATGGGGGGAACATACAGACACTTGGGGCGCATTGGGTAGGTGTGGAGGGTGTATGGACACTCAGGGTGGTTGAGCAGGGTACATGGGGTGAACATGTGGATACTCAGGGTGGATGGGGTGGGTGGGCAGGGTGCATGTGGGGAACAAAGGGACACTCAGGGTGCTTAGGGGGTACATAGGGACACTCAGGGTGCACGGGGGGACACACGGGCACACACGGAGCGAGAGGTGCACATGGGGGCAGCACAGAGTTGATGTATGGGGTGCAGGGGGTGAACACAGAGACACCCACGTGTATAGAAGGGACACAGGGACACGCAGGGTGCATGGGAAGGACACAGGGACACCCAGGTGCACAGGAGGACATAGGGACATGCAGAGGCTGCATGGCACGGACACAGGGGCACAGAGGGTGCAGGGTGCAGACAGACAGATGGACGGACGCCCAGTACGGACTCGGTGGCCAAGAGTTTGGCCGTCAGCCGGTTCTTCTTGACAGCCACCATCATCCAGCGCTGGCAAAAGAGGTAGGCACAGGCCACGAGCCCACAGACGGTCCTGTGATGAAAGGGCAGGCAGGGGTGCAGGCAGGGCACAGGCAGCACCCAGACAGCACCCCAAAACGCGACTCTCCATACCCCAAAATCATAAAAAAGAAGGTCTCCAGGAGGTCGAACGGAAAATCAATCTTGAAGTCGCTCTTAAAAACAGCGGCAATGGTTTCTGGGTGGGGGAAGAGGAATGAGGGCATTGGTTTGGGAGTGGGCACCCCAAAAATGCTATGGGGGAGGGTAAAGGGGAAGGGGGGGCACATCCTGCCCACCCGGCCTTGCCTTGCTCGCTGTTGAAGACGGCGAGGAGCCGAAACATGAAGGCACCGCAGGTGGCAGCGAAAAAGCCGCGCCAGTAATCCCGCACGGCAAAGTGGGGGGACATCACCTCGATGCTGAAAAGCACCCCTGGAAAAACGGGGAAAGGGGTCAGGGCGAGATCTAGGGGTCCCCAGGGTGGGATTCGGGGGATCCTCACCGCTGATGGGTGCCCCGAAGACTGTGGCCACCCCGACGGCTTGTGCTGCCACCAGCATCTCGTGCTGCTTGAACTTGTTCTGTAGGGTGGGGAGGGTTAGGCACAACCCCAACTTTTTGGGAGGTTAAGATAAAATCCACCCCCCATTAATTATTTGGAGGGTGGCACCCCCACCTCATACTCCCTCGTGACCGTGGTCCTCATCTTCCCCAGATACGCCGCGGCCATGGCGGAGAGGTGGACATAGGGACCCTGGGGGGGACACAGAGCTGAGCATCCCTCCCGCCTCAGCACCAACCGAGACCGCCGGGGATTCTGGGGGTCGGAGGGGGATGCCTCACCACTTTCCCAAGGAAAAGGGTGCTGCCACACACCAGGGTGCAGGTCAGCCCCACCACCTTGGCTCCGAAGTTCTGGATGGCCAGGTAGTCCTCCAGCACCACGCCCATCAGAATGGTCTTCAGCTCCGGGATGCCGGAGCCTGCAGCCGGGGGGGGATGATCCAAATTTTAGGGGTCCCCTCATTACCGAGGGGGAGTTTTGGGGAGCCGAGGGGGTCGGGCTGTAGCTGGCTCACCTCCGGAGTGTGGGGTGACGCTCTGGGAGAAGCCGGTGGAGAAGGCAGCCAGTGCCGTGGGGTACAGGGTCCACGAGAGGTACTTGAGCACCCCGATGTCCCCGATCTCTCGGTACAGCCAGCAGTGGGCTGGAGGAGAGGTGTCGGGAGAGGAGATGCACCCCGCCCCAAGAGACCCCCCGCTATCCTCGGTGAACCCCCAAAGGCTGGTGAAGCCCCCTCAGGGAGCCCCTCGTTTACCCGCGTAGAGCCTGGCGACGATGACGTCCATCGTGAAGCTGATGGTGGCCATGAGGACCCCCAGGATGAAGAGGAAGTACCAATCCTCCCCGACGCGGAAAAGCTGCCGCTTCACGCACTCCAAGCACCCTGCGAGGGGGAAAACAGGGTGCTGACCCCCCAAAAACCTCCACCCACNAGACTGCACCCCTTTTTTTTTAGCACCCCCCCCACCCGTCCTCCCGCCTCGGCCTCCGCTGCCTGACTGAGTGTGCAAACGAGCTCATTAAAAACGACCTTGACGAAGCCGACGGACCCGCTCGGGCCGGAGCGAGCCGGGTTTCCTGCCCCCCCCACCCCCCCCGCCACTCCCGAGCTCTCAGTCCCCGCGTACATCCCGCGGCGGGGAGGATTTAATAAGTATTTTAATTAATTATCATGATTATTCCTTAATAATAGGCATCGCATTCCATGGCGTTGAGCTGGGGGGGGACGGAGAGGGGAAAAATTTCCACCGTCTCCGGCGCAAGACCTAAATTTAGCCGGTTTTACGAGAGGTCTGGCAGGCGGCCGGGAGCCTTAACGAGGCTTTAAAAAGCTCGTCAAGTCGAAATATCCCGAAATAACCGATCCGGCGTCGCCTTCGCCGGGAGGAGGACGAGGAAGGGGGTTCCGCTCTCGCTCCCCGGCGGGAGCTGGGGGTCACAGGTGGGGGGAAGCGCTGGGTGAAGGTGAACTCCTTGCCCTCCGGCACCATGGAGCTTTTCGGGAGCTTTGTCCGGCCCCACGGTGAGAGCTTGGGGTTCCCAGGTGAGTTTGGGGCGCACCCGGGAGGGATTTAGGGGGGGATCCTCAGCAAACCATGGCTGTGACCCACCCCAACCCCTCTCCGGCAGCTCGCCCCGGTAACACGGGCGTGGTGAAGACCTTGGGGAACACCTATCAGTTCACGGTGGATGTCAGCGACTTCGCGCCCGAGGACATCATCGTCACCACCTCCAACAACCAGATCGAGGTGCACGCCGAGAAGGTGGGTGCTCCCTCCCCTTCCCAGCTCACCCCCAAAGCGGGCCACCCCAAAATCCTCAACCAGGGAACGCGGGGACCACCCAACTCCCATCCAAATCCCGAACTGCTGCGGCCACAACCCCTGTGGGGTTTAATTCACCTTTAATTAATGGTGATCACAGGGAATAACGAGTCCCCATCCTGCTTGCACCCCAAAATCGCCTCTTTTCACCCTTTTTTTTTTCCCCAGCTGGCCACGGATGGCACCGTCATGAACACCTTCACCCACAAGTGCCAGCTGCCCGAAGACGTGGACCCCACATCCGTGTCGTCCTCGCTGGGGGACAACGGGATGTTGACTATCCGGGCTCAGCGCCGGCCGGCCAAGCACTCCGAGCACGTCCAGCAAACCTTCCGGACTGAGATCAAGATCTGAGGGGTCGGGGGGCTCTTTTCCCCCCTTCTCCCCTCCCTCGTTAATTATTTGGGTGATTTGGGAAGGAGGTGGGACGAGGGGTAGGGAATGGGAACGCTCCCTCCACCATGGGGTCAGACCTGTGCTGAATGCATCCCGTCACCCACCGGAGAAGCTCCGGAGGGGAGTCCCAGCTCCAGCAGTTTTTAGCTGGCGCGTGTTGAGGGGGAAGATCCAGCGTGCCAAGAGTCCTGCCGGGAGCCAGGTTCCCTTCCCAACCCTCCGACAGAGCTTGTCTTTGTATATAGAGCTTGGGATAAATTATTGAGAACGTCTGACTGCCGCCTGCTCCGTTTTTTGATGTTTCCTTGATGCTTTACCCTCAAAAAGCGCTGTGGGTTCAGACCTGAGGGGTGCCTCGGTAGGTGATATTCCGCCATCCCGACAAAAACCCGGACCAGGAGCCGCTCCGGCGCCCGCTGCCCTGTTTATTTCCAGCCCGGGGTGACTCATTTCTTCCCCGAAGCTCTATTTCTGAGCCATTCCCTCAGCTGTTCGGCTGCCGACCCACCTGGAAGGGCACCAAATTCTCGCCCTCCCCTCGCCCACCCTCACCCACCACCCTCGGGATGCCCCGAGGGGCGGCGCGAGCCGGGATGACGGTCCCAAACCCAAGGGCTTCTTTTTGGGGGGCCCTAAAGCTCCCCCAAGGGCCTGGCTCCATCTCCTTGTGTGTACCAACAACATCGAGGCGCCGGCTCGGGGCGAGCAACTGTTTATAGCTACACACAGCACCCAGCTCGAATTGCTGCTCCCGCTCCCAGGGCAGCCCGTTCCCGTTCATCCCGAAACCACCCGTGACTTGCATTAACACACCTGGCAGCGTCCCAAAGGCGGGTGGTTCTGCCACCGGCTGCTTTGGCTGTCGCTCAGGGTACTGCAGGGAAAAAAATGGTTTAAAGTGATTAATCAAGTGATTAACGGCAATAAAGGCTCGGCAAGCTCGGGAGAGGGGAGCGGCGATGCGCTGCCGCTGATGGAACGCGGCTGCTCCGTCCCAAAATGCCACCCCAGCACCCACCGCCGGTCACTGGTTGCCATCTAGTGGCCCTCGCCCAGGGAGATGCAGGGAAAAGAGGAAGAAAATGAGGAGAAACGCGCTATTTCTGCCCAAATCGCTTTTGGACAGGGGAGGTTTGGAGAGGGCAAAGGGCCGGGTCGGCGCACAGCACCGAACAAACCCCTCAGCAGTCCCTTTTTGTGAGAAAAGCTGGGAAAAAACAGGGTTTTGGGACCTGTTTAATAACTTTATCAGCAATCTGGGCGAGACAGTTCCTAGTTGACACCAAACTAGGTGGGATGTGGACCTGCCAGAGGGCAGGAAGGCTTTGCAGAGGGATCGGGACAGGCTGGATCCGTGGGACGAGGTGTGGGATTCAACAGGGTGAAGTCCTGCACGTGGATCACCACAACCCCATGGAATCCTCCAGGCTGGGAAAGGCCAGTGTTACCAAACAAGTTGTATTTTTTAAAAAAAGGAGCCCATACAGCAGTGGGGGGAAATGTTGAGAGGAGATTTAGATCATGGACAAGCTCTGGGTGACGTCCAGGTGTTAGAAAAACAAATTACAAGTTTCAGGTTCCATGTGTTAGAAAAACAAGTTAAACGTTTGGAGCTTGACACAATTGAGTGCTCTCAGGACTGGAGGAGGAAGTTAACAGAGCCTGGGAGAGAAATTAATTGCTGAGGACTGAACAGAATTTTATAAACCACAAAGACAGTTACATAAACCATAAATGCCATATCTGGGGAAAAAACATAATAAAGACTAAAAATGCAGACTAATTAGCACAAGAGGTGAGAGATCAATAACCAATAAAAGACAGAATACCAATTAATAAGAGAACTATGTAACTTGTAGCCTGATACAAAACTTTTTCACTTATTTATACATTTTTAGCAAAGAAAGAAATTAATGTTCCTTGGTTCTAAATCACATAATTATCTTTATCAATTAGCATTCTGTCCTCTACTGGTTATTGATTTCTTTCGTCCTTTTATCATCTTTTTCTCAGACAGGGAATCTTCCCGGCCTAAATCTCCTGGTTACTCCAGTGTCCTTGAAGGGCCACAAATTTAAGATCCCAGATGTCCAATCTCCAAATCCCTGTGGCTTTATTGAAGCTTGTCTGGGTTAGTTTTAACTAACAAATTTAAGATTTCAGACTCTTAACAATAAGAGTCTGTAGAGAAACTTAAGTGCTGGCTAAAAGTGGGCGCTGCTTACAATTAATTAAAACAATTCATTAAAAATTAGTTAGGAAAGTTATATCACTTCCAACAACCGGGGACTTTCTCCATGGCCGGAGGGTGGAGCCAAGGGAACAAGTGACAGGAAAAGAAGAACGGCCTCAGGTTGTGCCAGGGAAGGTTTATGTTGGCTATAGGGAAAATTCCTTCATGGAACTGGAACAGCGGTGGGATCACCACCCCAGGGGTCTTTCAAGTGGAGGCAATGTGGCACCTGGGAACACAGTTAGCGATGAACACCGCGGTGGCGGCGGCAGCGAGGCGACACCGGGACCTTAGACTCTCATAGCACCTCACAGCCCCTCTCGGACCCTCTCGGTCTCTCTCATCCCCTCACGGCTCCTCAGCCTCTCCCCTCACTGTCATGGCGGCGCCCCTGAGGCGGGAAGGGGCGGGAAGGGGCGGGAAGGTGACCACGCAGCAGCGCGCATGCGCAGTGACGCGACCGCCGCTGGGCGGGCCGGGGCGACGCCGCTTCCGCCCGGCGCCAAGATGGCGGCGCCCTTTGTCTGGTCGGTGTCACGGTGAGGGCCGCGGGCCGCGGGTGAGGCCCCGCCGGGCCCGGCATGGCAGGTANGGGTTGATGGCTGCTGTGAGGGGAGCGGGGGGCTCCTGGTTGTCATGGGGGGCTCCTGGATGTCGTGAGGGGAGTGGAGGCCTGTCGTGAGGGAAACGGGAGATTTCTGGATGTCATGAGGGGAGCAGGGGGCTCATGGTTGTCGTGAGGGGCTCCTCGTTGTCATGAGGGGAATGAGGAGTTGGTGGTTGTCGGGGGGGAGAAGGGGGCTGTCGTGAGAGGAACGGGTGGTTCCTGGATGTCATGAGGGGAGCAGGGGGCTCGTGGTTTTCGTGAGAAGGACGAAGAGCTGTCGTGAGGGAAATTAGAGGCTCTTGGCTGTCGTGGGGGAAATCGGGGGCTCCTGGCTGCAGGCCCCCCTCCCCAGCGTGTCCGTGACCCCCCCCAGCCGTGGGGTGACTCGGGGCGAGGCCATGAACGAACCCTTGTTCCTCCCCCGGGCGTGGGGTGTCACCGTCCCCTCAGGGCACCGAAAGGCACAGGGAATGAGGGTCACAGCCCCGAGCCAGCGCCAGGCACATGCCTGCACTTCAGGGACGGGGAAAACCGCAAGGAAAACAGGGATTTTCCCTCGTTCTGGAGTTTTTGGCGAGGTGACAACCCCTTCTGGCTGACTGTGCCCTCTGCGGGCGTCGCGTCGGGCATGGGTGACACATTCCCAGACAAGCTGCGTTTCCTTAGTTTCGTCTCTGCATCAGAGGCTTCTCCCGGGATTCCAGCCTTCAGCCGGCATTCCAAAGCATGTTTTTTCCTGAGGAGACAAGGATTTGTAGCTCATCCCTGGGCACTGCAGACAGAGGGGCGGTTTCAGGGCAGAGCTCAAGCTCAGGTGATGTCTCGGTGTCTGGAAGAGCACCAGCGCATCCCTATGCCTGAAATCCACATAACCAAGGGATCTTTGGGATGTCTGTTCCCTGTGGAGCATCCAGAATGTCCCTCTCCTCGTGTCTTTCTCATTTTATTTGCTTTTCGCTATGTTTTTCCCTGTTTGTGATTATTTCCCCTCTCACAGCTCACCTTCCACTTCTGCTTCCAACCACAAGCTCCACAGCCCTTCCCTATTCCATGATCCATATTATCAGCACCTCCTTGGCTGCTCCACTCAGATCAGCTCTTAACTTTTTTTTTTTTCATGGAAAACATTGCAGAATCCGTTCCTGGAAATGAGGATAGACCCCTCTGGGCAGAGGCAGCGAGGGTTGGGGCCGCATTGTTCCCTGAGCTGACGCACAAGGAGGGAGATGACGGTGGGTAGGAAACAAACCTTCCCTTTCATCTTCCCAGGGTGGATGGCTGGGTGGTGACAGCCTTGAAAGGAGATGTTTAAATCACTGTTTTTTCCCAATTTTCTGAGATTTCAGGGTTTTTAATAGGTAGATGTGGCAGGGAAGGGAAGAGGTAATGGCATTAATTAGTGAGAGCGCTTAACAGAGCTTGCGTGGGAAGCTCCATGGAACTGCAGCTGCTGTATTTATCTGTGTGGTGGGTGTGGGTGGGCTCATAATGAACTTTTCTGTGATTAATTGGATAATGAGAGACTCAACAGCCACGTCGTGGAGAGGTCGGGAGGGGAATCGTCTCCCACACGGGGAAATCAGGGGGTGCCCAGTCCTGGATCAGTGGTTTTTGCACCTTTGCGCCTTCAACACACAAAGTTTGAGGTTTAAAATGGAGTTTTTCATCCCATTTTTCCCAGGATGTCTGCGTAGAGACTGACCTGAACACCTGGAAAGGGGGAATCTCTGGAGGAGAGACACAACCCTCTGGCCCTCAATCCCCTGGATATCTCCGCTCCTCGCAGCACAGGGGTGAGCTCAGGCACCAGTCCTGGGGGTTTGGGCCAGATGTTTGGGATTTTTAAAGCTTGGAGTCAGGGATTTTAGTGGATAAAGCGGCATTGGCTGCTGGGTGAGGGTATCCAGAGCTCATCCAAACCTCTCCCTGCTGCGCTGCTGAGGAAACTGGAACATGGCATTATGGAGGAAACTACAGAAAATAGGAAATTTTTTGGGGAGGAGTTAAGTTTCCCGGATTTTTGCTTCCTTCTCAAAGCTGGGGAGCAAAGCTGAGACAAATCCAATCTTGGAACGTTAAAAATTGTCATTCAGATGCAAAGTGCCTCCCACAAATCCCCAAAAATACCCTTTTGGTACATCAAACCGTCGTGATTCCTCAGGTTCTGCTGTGCAGAGCTCTTGGAGCATGGAACACAGCCTTGTTTATCCTGCTGGGAAAATGCTCCCCTTTTTTTCCAGAGCATTGCAGACCATACAGGGCCGTACTATGTGGGGATATTTTGACTAGTATTTTGATACAAATACTGTTTTTTCTGGCTCTCAGGAATGTATTTTGGGACAGACTGGGGGAGTTTAGTTAACAAGGACCCTGTGGTTTGGAGAGCTGGGGGAAAGCCAAGGCAGGAAGTTCACTGCAATGACAAACAGGAGTGGAACTTCCTCTTTCCGTGCATGGTCCAATGCTGTCAGAGAGGTCCTGGCTTCTCATCCACCCTGGGAATGGCTTTGGAAGCTGAATGAATCCTTAGGAGGAAGATCCTTCTCCAAGTGTTGCTGGCACCCGTAGCTGACAGGAGGAGGCTCCCTCTGACCACTTATCCAGAGGAAGGGACAGGAACTGGAAGCGCCTGGTTTTGTGGATCCAAACCTCTCACTTTTTCCTGACTGGAAACTCCTGATTTAAGAGCTGGTGAAGTGGAAAAACAACTTCCACAGGCTGGAAACTTCCAGAGGGACACCAAGCATCGAATCCAGGAGTGTTTCCCCAGCTGTAACCTTCCTGCTTCAGCATCCAGGGCTTCAGGGACTTCCTGTTTGAACAATAACTGGAGAGTCCCTGTTTCCTTTCTCCTCCCTCCTTGCCCAATCCCTTGAAACAATCCCTTCAGCATGGGAATCACCGTTGGAAGACAAAACCAAGTGAAAACCCTTCATTCACCCCGTGCCCTGCGGATGCAGCTCAGGAGAAAATCCACCATGTGGCACTTTGCTGACAAGGACCTGCTGGGGTTTTGCCATATTTCCGGCAATTTGCAACGTTCCTCAGTCAAAGCCGTGCTCTGAGCCTGGAGAACTCCCTCCAAACAGCCAATAAAATATAAAAATCCCTCGGTATCCTGACATGAGCAGCTGGAATGAGCACGAGCTGGAGGTTTTGGATGAATACTTCCATGCTGTGGCCTTGGCAGGAGCTGTGACACGAAGGAGGGATAGTGGCACTTGTGTTTGCAGAGATGACAGGGTTCCTGCTCACTGTTTGGACCAACTGAAGAGGAATAAATGTGTTTTAAATGCTGTCAGGGTGGCTAAAAACCATCTTGGCTGTTCCATCAACTCCTTCCAGCCCTGTGTTGGCCATGTGGCTGTTCTAGGAGAGGGTTTGGGGTTGGAATTAGCAGGGAGGGGCTGAAATTCACCTTTTTTTGGGCCACTTGTTTTAACCACCGGGGCAGTCAGGTTGTGCTTCGTGATCTCTCCTCCTCCATGACCCCTTTGGACATGGCACTGGGGTTTCACCACCCTTCTCACCCCCCCATCCCGGGTTTTTTTCCAGCCATGGATTTCCCGCAGCACAGCCAACAAGTGCTGGAGCAGCTGAACCAGCAGCGGCAGCTGGGGTTGCTCTGCGACTGCACCTTCGTGGTGGACGGCATCGACTTCAAGGCCCACAAGGCCGTGCTGGCCGCCTGCAGCGACTACTTCCGCATGCTCTTCGTGGACCAGAAGGACGTGGTGCACCTGGACATCAGCAATGCCGCAGGTAGGCATGGAATTTTTATCCAGGATCCCTCCCAGCTCCTTAAACAACATGCTTTGGTGCCCAGGCTTCGAGGGAGGCTCTTCAACTGATTATTTTGAGCGTTTGAAAATGAAAGAGTGAGGGGTGAGGGCTCATTTGTGGTTGTGTCACCTCCCCTGCAGGCCTGGGCCAGGTTCTGGAGTTCATGTACACGGCGAAGCTCAGTCTGAGCCCCGACAATGTGGAGGATGTGCTGGCCGTGGCAGGTTTCCTGCAGATGCAGGAGATCGTCAGCGCTTGCAACGCGCTCAAATCCCTCTCCGTGCCCCCGGAAAATCCCCCTGGGATGAGCCAGCAGCCCCCTGAGATCGGTACGTACCTTCCTGGCTTCCCCTCATCCAGGGGGACTTGAGGTTTACCCACTTAGGCTTCATGCAGTCCAAAATTTATCCACTTACGCTCCTTAGCCACCTTCCAAACCCACATCCTGGGTGCATCTGGTGCACCTGAACGAGATTTGATCCCCTTGTGCCACACCGGCAGTTGAAAAATTGCTGCTTCTGTGAATTTTGTGGGATTTGGGAATCCAGCAGAAGTTGTATGGCTTTGCCTCTTCCCTTGCAGGAGCTGACAAGGTGACAGTTGACGACAAGACAACAGTGGCAGAAGCTGTGGGGGAGCCTGACAAAGTCAAACCAGCTCTTCCCGATGCCGAGGGCAAGGAGGAGAAGCCGGAGGCTGCGGCACAGCCCGAGGTGCCAGCGGAGCAGCCGGCTGGCCAGGAAGGTGAGTCACCAAGGGGTGACACCCCAGATCCTGCTGTCACCCCCAGCATGCCCTGTCCTGACGCTCTGGTGTTCACAGGGACAGACACTGCCATCCAGGAGGATCCCAAGGCTGAAATTCCTGGGCTCCCGCAGCCATCGGAGAGTGCGGGGGGCAGCAGCAGCCCCACACCCACGGACACTCCTGGGACAGGAGGTGTGTTGGTGAGCAGGGCTGGGACAGAGCTGGGCAAGGCTTGATCCCTGGTTTTCTGTGGAGTTAATTGTGTGAGTTTTGCCATGCAAGGCACAGACCCCCTGGGAGCAGTTTTCATGGAGCAGAGCGAGGAGAGTTCGGAAGTTCTCCTCTGTGTGCACAGGCTTTTGGAATTTAGGGCAAATCACCTCCAAATTCAAAGTGATTTTAGGCAAAGGTTGTGATGAATGAGCTTTGAAGTCCCTTCCAACCCAAATGTTTCTGTGATTTCTCTGAGGATAGGGGAGGTCTAATCCCAATCTCTTTAAGTTAGGAAATACAAGTGGATTTTGTGTTTTTGCTGCTGCTCCCGAACTTGAGCATCCTCATTTTTTATCTTCCTGCAGAGATGAAGCTGGAAAGGAAGGAGGAAGATGGGGAGATGATAGTGGAGGAGGAAGACGAGGGTAAAACCCATGAGGAGGAGCCCCCCCAGTTGGAAAACGGGGAAAATGCTGAGGATAATGAGTCAGGAAGCACGGATTCCGGGCAGGAGAACTCGGGAGAGCCGCGCCTGCTGCGCTCCGGCACCTACAGCGACCGCACCGAGTCCAAGGCCTACGGCTCTGTCACACACAAGTGCGAGGTGAGGCCAACTGGGCTCCTGGGTGGCATCTCCAGGTGCCACCACGTGACACCAGGAGTGACAGCGCCCATCCCTCCCTCCCTAGGACTGTGGGAAGGAGTTCACCCACACCGGGAATTTCAAGCGGCACATCCGTATCCACACCGGGGAGAAGCCCTTCTCCTGCAGGGAGTGCAACAAGGCCTTCTCCGACCCTGCTGCCTGCAAGGCCCACGAGAAGACGCACAGGTACAGGATGAGGCCATGGGAAGGTCTAAAAAACATGGGGTTTTACTGGGAACGATCCAATCCTTTGGAAATCCATCAGTGTGTTGGGGTATCCAGGGATAGATTTGTCTTGCTGCCCCATCATAGAATCATAGAATAATCCTGAGTTGGAAGGGACCCAAAGGATCATAGAGTCCAACTCCTGGCCCTGCACGGGACACCACCAGGGACTGAAAGCGTTGTCCAAACTGTCCTTCCCTTTTGTGTTGTTTCATGGACTCCCCATCCCTGGAAGCGCTCAGGGTTGGATGGGGCTTGGAGCAACCTGGGTCTAGTGGAAGGAGTGGCCTGGTGGAACAAGATGAGCTTTAAGGTCCTTCCCAACCCAAACCAAACCATTCCATGATTCCTGTGGGTCCGGCTGGGGGGTGACGCTCAGATTGGAGTGACAAGACCTTGGCACTGGTCGTGACATTCCTGCCTCATCCCAGCCCGCTGAAGCCGTACGGCTGCGAGGAATGCGGGAAGAGCTACCGGCTCATCAGCCTCCTGAACCTGCACAAGAAGCGGCACACGGGCGAGGCCCGGTACCGCTGCGAGGACTGCGGGAAGCTCTTCACCACCTCGGGCAACCTGAAGCGGCACCAGCTGGTGCACAGCGGGGAGAAGCCCTACCAGTGCGACTACTGCGGGCGCTCCTTCTCCGACCCCACCTCCAAGATGCGCCACCTGGAGACCCACGACACCGACAAGGAGCACAAGTGTCCCCACTGCGACAAGAAGTTCAACCAGGTGCCTTAGGGAGCGGGGCAAAGAGAGGGGGCTGGGCCAGAGCGGTCCTGGAAGGGAGGTTTGTCCATGGGGAGCAGTTGGAAAGTCCCAGAGCTGCCCTGGAATGGTGGTGTATGCATGGGATGCAGTTTGGGGGTCCCAGAGCAATCCTGAAAGGGTGTCTTATCCACTGGGAGCAATGGGGGGGTCCCAAGAGCTGTCCTGGAATGGTGGTGTATCCATGGGGAGTAGTTGTGAGGTCCCAGAGCTGTCCTGGAATGGTGGTGTATCCATGAGGTGGAGCTTGGGGGGTCCCAGAGCTGTCCTGAAAGGGTGGTTTATCCGTGAGGTGCAGTTTGGGAGTCTTGGAGCAGTCCTGAAATGGTGGTTTATCTGTGAGGTGCAGTTTGGGAGTCTTGGAGCAGTCCTGAAACGGTGGTTTATCCATGGAGAGCAGTTGGGGGATCCCAGAGCTGTCCCTGGAATGGTGCTGTATCCATGAGGTTGAGCTTGGTGGGTCCTGGAAGAGTGGTTTATCCATGGGGAGCAGTTGGGGGTGTCCCAGAGCTGTCCTGGAATGGACACGGTATCCATGGGGAGTAGCTGTGAGGTCCCAGAGCTGTCCTGTAATTGTGGTGTATGGATGAGGTTGAGCTTGGGCATCCTGGAACTGTCCTGAAAGGGTGCATTATCCATGGGGAGCAGCTGGGGGGTCCCAGAGCTGTCCCTGGAATGGTGGTGTATCCATGAGGTGGAGCTTGGGCATCCCAGAACTGTCCTGAAAGAGTGGTTTATCCACGGTATATAGTTTGGGGGTCTTGGAGCTATCCTGAAAGAATGGTTTATCCATAGGATGGAGTTTGGGGGTCCCAGAGTCATCCTGAAAGGATGTTTTATCCATGGGGTGCAGCTTGGGGATCCTGGAGCTTGGAAAGGATGTTTTAGCCATGGCCTGCAGCTTGGAGATCCCAGAGGCCACCCCAAAGGGTGATGGAGATTTGGGTTGCTCTGGAGGGAGATGGGGTGGTTTGGGGCTCTCTCCATCCCATTCTCCATCCCCAGGTGGGGAATTTGAAGGCTCACCTGAAGATCCACATCGCGGACGGGCCCCTGAAGTGTCGGGAATGCGGGAAGCAGTTCACCACATCAGGTAGCACAAGGAAGGGGGTGGGGGGGCTGAGTGATGGGGGCTTGCATGGCCTCAGAGGGACAGGGAGTGCTCCAGGGGCGGATCAGAGCCGAAGGAAGGATTTCATCCCGGCTTTACAGTGGCATGGTTGTGCTGCATGAATTCCTGGTGTTCCCCATGGGGTCACATGCTGGGAAGGAGCTCTTGATCCACATTCTGTGGATGGGGATATCTCCTTCCATCTCCTCCCAATCTGCTGCAGAACCAGAGGGTTGGGATGATCCCAGTGGAGTCTTTGATCCCCTCAAACATTGGGTGCTTGTCCTGGCTGTCCCCACTTCCATGTTCTTGCCTGATCCCGGGCAAGGTGCAGCCAACTTCCCTTGATCCCTGCACAGTCCCCACTCCCTGAATAACAACAAGCTTTCCCGAGGGAGCTTCTGGGGTGCTGGGAAGGAGGAAAAGGGGGAGGGAGGAAGGATCAGGTGTCCTTTAGCTGAGCCTGCCCTGCTCCCAGGGAACCTGAAGCGGCACCTGCGGATCCACAGCGGGGAGAAGCCGTACGTGTGCGTGCACTGCCAGCGCCAGTTCGCCGACCCCGGGGCGCTGCAGCGCCACGTCCGCATCCACACCGGTACCCACACACCTCCCTTCTCCCCCTGCATGAGTTTTCCTTCCCCTTGTGCTCCCCATCCACCTTTTCCCCGTGTTTTCCCCAGGAGAGAAGCCGTGCCAGTGCTTGATCTGCGGGAAAGCCTTCACCCAGGCGAGTTCCCTCATCGCCCACGTGCGCCAGCACACCGGGGAGAAGCCCTACGTGTGTGAGCGCTGTGGGAAGAGGTGAGCATTCCCCTTGGGAATACCAGGAGGTGGTGGTGGAATATCAGGGGTCACCGCCGTCACCCTCCACAGCCGGGAGCCGCTCCGTGGAGGGTGAGTGGAGATGCCAGGGGGTTACCGCGGATTGCGGTGACCGTGGTGTCATTCCCAAAGATTCGTCCAGTCGAGCCAACTGGCCAACCACATCCGTCACCACGACAACATCCGGCCCCACAAATGCTCCGTCTGCAACAAAGCCTTCGTCAACGTGGGCGACCTCTCCAAGCACATCATCATCCACACGGGTGGGTACCCCCCACAAACCCTCTGCTGCCCCTCAGGCACCCCCCCATCACCCTAATTCCGTGTCTGCCTCCCAGGGGAGAAGCCGTTCCTGTGTGACAAGTGCGGGCGGGGGTTCAACCGCGTGGACAACCTGCGGTCCCACGTGAAGACCGTGCACCAGGGCAAGGCCGGCATCAAGATCCTGGAGCCCGAGGAGGGCGACGAGGTCAACATCGTCACGGTGGCGTCCGATGACATGGTGACACTGGCCACCGAGGCGCTGGCTGCCACCGCTGTCACGCAGCTCACGGGTGAGCAGGGGGGCCCGCAGGTGTTCCCGAAGGGAGTTCATCCATGAGGAGTAGCTTGGGAGACATCCAGAAGGGAAATTTATCCATAGGGAGCAGCTGGGAGGTCCCGGAGCTGTCCCCAGAGGGAGATTCATTTATGGGGGTGAAGCTTAGGGGCCTCAAAAGAGTCACACCAAAAGGGAAACCTATCCATAGGAATGCAACTTGGGGGCCTTGGAGGTGTCCTGAAAGGGAAGTTTGTTCATGGGGTACAGTTTGGGATCCCAGGAACCCTCTCACAAGGGAATCTTATCCATGGGGTACAGTGTGGGGATCNTCAACCGCGTGGACAACCTGCGGTCCCACGTGAAGACCGTGCACCAGGGCAAGGCCGGCATCAAGATCCTGGAGCCCGAGGAGGGCGACGAGGTCAACATCGTCACGGTGGCGTCCGATGACATGGTGACACTGGCCACCGAGGCGCTGGCTGCCACCGCTGTCACGCAGCTCACGGGTGAGCAGGGGGGCCCGCAGGTGTTCCCGAAGGGAGTTCATCCATGAGGAGTAGCTTGGGAGACATCCAGAAGGGAAATTTATCCATAGGGAGCAGCTGGGAGGTCCCGGAGCTGTCCCCAGAGGGAGATTCATTTATGGGGGTGAAGCTTAGGGGCCTCAAAAGAGTCACACCAAAAGGGAAACCTATCCATAGGAATGCAACTTGGGGGCCTTGGAGGTGTCCTGAAAGGGAAGTTTGTTCATGGGGTACAGTTTGGGATCCCAGGAACCCTCTCACAAGGGAATCTTATCCATGGGGTACAGTGTGGGGATCCCAGGAACCCTCTCACAAGGGAAGCTTATCCATGGGGTGCAGTTGAGTGGTCCTGAAAGGGAGGTTTATCCATGGGGAGCAGCTTGGAGGTCCCAGACCCCACCCCGAAAGTGAGATTTATCCATGGTGGGTCAACTTGGGCATCCCAGAACTATCCCAAAAGGGAGGTTTATTCCTGGGGGACAGCTTGGGTGTTCCATGAGCCACCACAAAAGGAAAACTTATTGGGGGGGCAGCTGGAGGGGCCTGGAAATGTCTCAAAAGTGAGGTTAATTTATGGGGGTGCAGCTTAGGGATCCCAGGAACCACCCTAAAAGGGAAACTTATCCATGGGGTGCAGCTTGGACATCCCAGAACTGTCCTAAAAGGGGGGTGGATCCCCAGGGGGCAGCTTGAGGCTCCAAGAGACACTCAGTTTTTCCATGGGGGCAGCCAGGGGGTCTCAGGAGCCCTTTCACAAGGGAAAATTATCCCTAGGGAGCAGCTTGGGTGTCTTGGGGCTGTCCTGAAAGGGAGGTTTATCAACAAGGTGCAGTTTGGGGGGCCCAAGAGTCACCCCAAAAGGGAGATTCATTTACGGGGAGCAACTTGAGGGGTCCCAGAGGGCATCCCAAAAGTGAGATCTGTTGGTGGGGTGCAGTTTGGAGGTCTTGGAGCCCCCCAAAAGTGCTGGAGGTTTATCCAAGGGTGCAGCACCTGAGGCTGGGAACCCTCACACCCCACTGGAGCCCCTCCCAACCTCGGCCCCGGGCAGGATCCATGGCCGGAGGGGTCCTGCCCAGCCGGGCCCCCCACGATGTGTCCCCTTGTCCCCGCAGTGGTGCCCGTGGCGGC
>VZRJ01000579.1:358084-424250 GCA_013397565.1 Ptilonorhynchus violaceus | reverse complement strand
CACCCCGAGCGCCGAGGGATGAAGTCGGGGCGCCGACGTGTTTTGTCTTTTTTAATAAAGTTCGTAATCCAATGGACACACAAAACAAAACTGCGCTGAGAAAAAAAAATAAACCAAAAATAAACCAAAAAAAAAACCAAGTTCCATAAATTAATTAAGTGTTAGGGGAGGCGAGGGGGGCTGGGGCAGAGTCTTTGTACAAGTGTATAACACTTCCACAGCTGATGAGACGAGGGGATGTTTAAATGAAGCGCACTTACAAATGAGTGACAATACAAAGTCTGAGTATGAAAATAAGATTTTTTTTCTCTGAAAACACATTTTTGGCACAGATTAAAAAAAAATGTATGTTGTGGGGATTTGATTNGAGTCCCTGCGGAACGTCCACGGCGCGCGGTCAATGTGTGTCAAGACATCCAGAACGTCACAGCGTCTCCAACTGTGCAAAGTCCGAGTCACTAATTTAGTGCAAAGGCAGTTCAGGTTCTTTTTTATTTTTTTCCTTTTTTTTTTGTTAAAAAAAATAAGCCATCCTTTTCTCTTTTTTTTTTTTTTTTTTTTTTTTTTTTTTTTTGTGTTTTTTTTCCCCAAAAAGGAGGCACGGGAACCCAAGCCCAGTCCACCTGCTGAGTGCATCAGTTGTCCATAAGCTAAAGCAACATGTAAACATCCAGGGTTTGATCGAGGCCGGTCGGGCAGGAGGCTGGTTTCTGGCAGCATTTTTCTTGTTTCACAACCTTCTCTCCTTCTTTTGATTTAGTTTTATTTTAAAATTAATTTCTGTGTGGTTTTTGTGGGCTTTTTGTTTTGTTTTGTTTGTTTTTTTGCTGCAGGGCCTTGGAAAAAATTAAAAAAAAAGAATTAAAATAATAAAAAGTCAGTAACTGGTAAACAGCTCATACCGACGCGATGACAATCATCAGGTGAGGAGAGATGTTGGAGATGCTGGCGAGGAGGTCCGGGGCCAGGCGGGACAGGTGGCTTTCCGAAAATTCGCAGGGTGGGAAGATCTGCAGAACGTAGGCAGGCTGCAGGGAGGGAAAAAAACATGGATCAGACACAACCCAGGCCTAAAAATGTTTAAAAATGGCACATTTGGGTGATTTTCTGGGTGTTTAAAGGATCCTGGTACAAAGAAGACACAGGTGTGGTTTCCCAGGTGGGGGGTTTTCCACAGCACGGGTGTAAGAGCTGGCTGGTTTTACTGGGCAAGGCCAAAATTCCCATTAATTCTCATTTCAGTGGTTGCTCCGAGCACTGACTGCTCATTCTGGGCTCTTTACACCCAGAATTAAATTACACAGGTTAAATTTGATTCAGTGTAGCAACACACCTGGAACAAACCCTTCACAGCACCAAACGCATTTCACAAGAAAACATCGGCTGTCCTGGAAAAATCAGGATATGGGGAAGAAACAAGAACTCCAGGGATAAAGAGCTGGGAAATGCATTTGGTTGGTTTTCAGCCCACGATGATGGAACTGGGAACACACCTAACACACATTTGGGGATTCTTTTGGCTTTGGGGTCTGTTTTATCAATTCCATCGATGATTTTATCTATCTCATTGATGGGTTTGATGGGTGAGGGAACTGGGGGGGGTTGTTTGACCAATAAATCCAGGCAGCTCCAGTAGAACCCCAAGCCATATGTGCTGTTATGGATTGGTCTGTGGCGTTCCAGGGTTTGAGTGGCCGTACCTGGTTGGAGCCGGGGTTGGGGACGTTGATGATGCCTGCGGCCTGTTTGGCCTGCAGGTAACTGATGAATGCGGCCTTGAGCGACTCCGTCTGACTGACCACGTCCTCCTGGTCCCGGCCGCAGGGCAGGGCCAGCAGCAGGCAGTAATCGCTCTCCACCTGCAAGGGAAGGACACCTGGTCAGGGAAATGGTGGATGGACAGGTGTTTTCCAGCCATACATCCATTATCCAGGGGGAAAATCCCCACTTTAAAGCGCCTGAAGTCATGATTTGTTCCCCAGCAAAGCTGTGGCTGCCCCATCCCTGGTGGTGCTCAAAGCCAGGCTGGATGGGGCTTGGAGCAACCTGGGATAATGGAAGGTGTCCTTGCCCATGCCACGGAGTGGAATGGGATGGGCTTTAAGGCCCCTCCAACCCAAACCATTCTGGGATTCTGGGATTCCAACACTTGCTGAGAGCACAGCCAAACCAGGAGACAGAGAAAAGGACTGAAAATGGATTTCCATGGCCACCTGAACTCCACTTCCCACCTTACTCAGACACATTGGAGCCAGCAGGAATTTTTCCCAGGGCTGAGGGTGACTTCAAAGGTTTCCCAACTCTCATTCCCTTTTCCACGAATGCAGAGTAAGAGCTATTGCTCATCACTTGCAATCCATATTACACGCTCTCCAGGACGAAGGAATCACAGTCCTATTACCAGAATCCCAAAATAGAATCACAGAATTTCCCGAGCTGGAAGGGACCCAGAGGGATCATTGAGTCCCACTCCAAGCCATGGACAGGAACCCAACAATCCCACCCTGAGAGCGTTGACCAAACACTCCTGGAGCTCTGGCAGCCTTGGAGCTGTGACCATTCCCTGGGGAGCCTGTTCAGGGCCCACCACCCTGTGGGTTGAGGAAACGACGCGACAGAAGCCCCAGTTTCTGGGAGAACTGGTCGTTTTCAGCCCTGCAGTTGGTGAGACCAGCCAAGCTCTCAGCACAGGGATTCCCAAACACACATCCCTGCCCCATCCCGAGCCCTCACCATCATTCTCCGAGCGACCCCCTCCAGCTGGGAGGCCTCCAGCCGCATGCGCTGCGCGATCCGCAGCGGGGGCCCTCCCTCCGGCGCCGGCAGCGACCGGTGCGCCAGGACGTTGTTCCCGGACACGAAGTGGAGCTGCACAGCGGCCGTGTCGTTCTTCAGAGCCAAGAGACCCTGCCAGACAATGGGGTATTTCTGGGAAGAGAAGGAGAAGTAGTATTACATGCAAAGCCAGGAGAGTGGGATCTGAAATCCCATCTGAGCTGCTCAGCTGCCTCCAGTACTTCCACCAGAGGTTTAAAGGCTCAGTAGAGATATAACACCAGATCAACCCTCTACACACCGGGCTTGGGTTAGATCCTGCTAAATCAGAAATTCAGTCCTTTTCCTTCCAGCTGGCCAGTCTGCCTGGGTGGATCCCATCATCCCAATCCCTCAGCCGCCCACCCAGCACAAGGCTGTTCCCAAATGCTGTTTTCCCTTTCACGAACGGACAAACTGAGAAATAACAACAGGAGAAGAGCTGCTCCAGTTTATACCGGAGATACTTGGTGCTGAACACAACTCTTGGCTATTCTACTTGCTACTTGGTACCTGTACCTCACTGTCTCCCTCCTTTTCCTTATTTTCTATGCTTGGGAGAGTGTTTTTTCTTTTTTCTTGAAATTAAGTACACCAACACTCTTCCCTGATCACGAGGAAACACTTTCCAGGCACAGCTGATTGTAAAACCAACATGGAACAGTGAACATGGCTAAAATCCACCAGGGACAGAACAGCCCAAAACCCAGACAACACCTCTTCTGCATCTGAAGGTTTGGTGCAAGAAAGGTCAGGTTTGGTGTCACAGGTGAGACAGAACCTGGAGATTTCCCCCGGAGGAGGAGCACGACACTCACTGTCAGGAGCTGGACCATATCCACCGGTCTCTGGGACACAGGGTGAGGCGACGGCTCCTGTTTGAGTGCGGACTGGGGCTCCGGGCGGCTCAGGGGCGGCCCCGACGTCGTGGGGATAAACATGGATTGCTTGGGCACCGCCTGCGGCTGGTGCGGCGACGGAAGCTCCTGTTTCATGGAGATGGCGACGGGCGAGGGGTAGGAGGTCTGGCTCGTGTCCCCTTGTGCCCTCTGAAGGTGGACGTGGGGGTCCATCTGTGCCGCGTGCCGGTTCACAGGGGGGTGGTGACTCTGCTCCGGCCCTGCTGCCGGCGGGCCCTTGGGATCCTGCGGGATCTGAGGGGTCTTGCTGCGGACTGGCTGGCTGGGGTGCGAGTGCTCGCCCTCTGGCAGACCCTGGGAAGCAGATGGGGGGAAAAAGGTAAGATTTTTAGGCTGAGGGTGCATTCAATCTCGTTATAAGACTGCCAGGACACCACCAGATTCCTAGTGGAGACATCCATGTCACAGCACCAGCCCTGCTGTGGTGGCACCTGGTCAGTCCACTACTTCCAAGCCCACCAGAGCTGAAAGCCTGAATCCTGCCCCAAACCCATCCTTAGCCTTGCTATCCATCCAAGGATGCCTGACCTACACACATTGGTGGTGACAATTCTCCCCGACACCTCTATGTCCAGAAACTTGCAGGCAACCTCACCCCTCCTGGTCAGAGTCCCAAAGGAGTTAAGGAAATGGGTTGTCTTGGCTTCCTTTGGTGCAGCGTTTGAACCCCCTTTCCCCCAAAACCACTTCAAAATGCTCTAGATCCAGGGATTATTAAATTCCAGATTCCAGGGAGATGGAGTTTAATTTCTCACCTGAGACGGGGTCATGCTCCTGGAGGGCAGCCCGATGGGCGAGGCGCCCGGGAACTGCGGGTGCCCAAGCTGTGCCGTGTGGTAATTCCTCATGTCGCCGTACACAGACCGGTAATCGTGGAAGGAGCTCCCGGCGGGATGCATGATCTGCACCCCGTGCGGGACCACCACGGGCTGCGTCAGGGGCAGCCCGGGCAGCTGGCTGCCGGAGGGCACGCTGAGCAGCCGGGGCTCGCTGTGGGGGGAGTGGGCCATCTTGCCTTCCGA
Source organism: Ptilonorhynchus violaceus (assembly GCA_013397565.1). Classification (NCBI taxonomy): domain Eukaryota; kingdom Metazoa; phylum Chordata; class Aves; order Passeriformes; family Ptilonorhynchidae; genus Ptilonorhynchus; species Ptilonorhynchus violaceus. Next base: position 419,494 of record VZRJ01000579.1, on the reverse strand, counting down.
GGACTTGGGAGTCTCTTTCCCGGGCTGCGGCGTCTTACTGACGGGGGGAGTTTTCACAGCCCCTTCGGGCGTCCGGGATTGTCGCGTTTCCGAGTGGTGCTCGCCCACGGCGGCCATGTGCGGATGCATGATCATCCTGACGTCCCGCGGGACGTTGTACTGGTCCAGCCGGATGCTGGTGGGGTGCATGCGGTAGTCGGGCTGCATCACCAGCACGTCGGACTGCACCGGGGCTGGCCCGCGGCACACCGCGGTGTGGTGGAAGTGCAGCTCCTCCTCGGGGGGATGCTGGGAGGACAGCGGGGGCATGACAATGTCTCGTATGGGAGCTGGCTGGGGCGTGCTGGATCGCTGAGGTTTGATCTCCATCTGGGGTTGCAGAGCAGCTCGGGGGGAGTGGAGCGCTTCTGGGCGGATGCCATAGGGAATGCCAGAGAGAGGAGGGGTGTTCATCCTCACCTCACCTTGGGACAGATGGCCCAGGGACACAGTCTGTGTTACGCTGTGAGGGGGCATGATAACAGATTGCTCGGGATGCATGCTGGATATGTACTGAGGAACGGGAATTCCCGGCGCCAGCATGACCGGGGTGCTGCTGGACAAAGCCGGAGATGAGGTACTGCCGGGATGACAGGCCCGGGGGAACGGCGACGGCGAGTGCCCGCTGGTACGCGGCGAGTGCGGCTCCTGTTTGGCAACCCCCAGGTGGGAGATGGCCCGGTCCGTCGGGGTGCTGGGGCCCGAGCTGACGTGGTTCGCTTCTGAATGCATCTTCCCAGAGAGGGAAGGGTGGTGAGGACTAACTCCAGGACTCAGGTTGGAGGGTTGCAGAGTCTTGGTCTCCACTTTCAGAGCAGCTGGGTCGGACAGTTTTTTGTTCACGACCATCTGGTTATGGACCAGCACGGGCGGAGTGTTTACTGTCTGCGTCAGGACCTTGCCGGGCTGAGACGCCGGGGTCTGGACAGTGAGGTGGGACGAGTCGGGCTTGTCCAGTGTGGTGCGCTCTTGTTTAACCGAGGAGATGACGGGTGAGGTGTTGTAGGGCTGGGTTCCAAGTACCAACGAGGAATGGGTGGAAACAGTCCCATAGCCCGCCGAGGTCTGGGAGCCTTTTGGTGCCGGCTGGGATGGCGTGATAGGCTCCTGTTTAATCTGAGACTTGGATACAGACTGCTGGAACTCAATGTCCACAGCGCTGGCTGGGGGAATCTGGCTGATCTTGGCACTGATTCGCTGAGGGCCTTCTGTCTTCTGTCCTGAGTAACTCAGGAGCACCACACCTTCTGAGGTGTTCACTCGCAACCCCGGACTGGACCCAGTCTCCACAGGCCTCTCCTCGATAATAGACATCGATCCTGGATGAAACCTGCTGTTATCATTGGTACTTGACCTCTGCTTAAATTTCGGCGAGGGAGCATTGACGAGGCAGGTCTGGGTTTGGGGAGCTTGTTTCACCAAGGTGATCCTCGGAGCCTCCTCCAGATCCACGCTGTGGGGCATTCTGCTGATGACAGAAGTGGCCTTGGGAGCAATCACAGTGCTGATCTTTTCCTTCTCGCTGAACACCGGTGCTTCAGCCACCGGTGGGTCCAGGGCGTTGGTGACAGGAACTGCTGGCTTCTCCTCTGACACCGGCTTGATGGCCTCCACGGCAGGGTGGAGAGGTGCCTCCTCCAAGCACGGCGCGGTCACCGGCTCGGCATGCGTTGTTGTCACATGTGTGGAGGTGATGCTCGTCGCCGAGACGTATTTGGGCTCCATGAGTATCTTCCTCAAAGTGCTGGAGTTTGTATCGATATCCGATGCCTTCGTGTCTGGTGGGAGAGCGGGTGGGGGTGTGGAACGGGCACGGGGCTCCTCATGCCTGACCATCCACTCTGGCACCTTGGCAGTGCCAGAGTGAAGGGGGACGATGGTGGTGGGCACCGGTGTGGGCAGCTTGGCTGCGGCTGTGGGGATGGCAGGAAGGGCTGCATTTGGGGCGCTCGGCGGCGTGATGGGAGCATTCTCCAGGGGCGACCGGATTTTGAACCCGCTCTGACTTCCCTCGTCGAGGGGAACCAGTGGGGCACCCAGGTCCAGAGGAGCTGGAGCAGGCGCTTTTGGAGAGGTGCTGCTCTCAGCAACAGCCTCGTGCGCAGTGACGACGTCAGCAGCCACAGCTTTGGTGACATCAGACGTGCTTGGCTCCATGGATGCTGTGGGTTTAATTTGCTTTTCCTCCTTTGAGGCTTCTTCAGATTTTGTCTTTACTTCGTTGGCGGGGGGCGACTTGCTCTGCACCCTCTCTGGCTCGAACGCGTTGACTTCAGTGGCATCGCCCTTCCTGCTCGTGCTCTTCTTGCGTCTCTGTCGCGTGGTTTTCTGACGGCCCTTTTCCTTCCGAGCAACCTCAGCCTCCTGCAAGGTCTCCGCCTCCTGTGCAGAGTTGGAAGATTCGCTGAAGCTGACTTCGGACTCCTTGCTCTCCGTATCCAATGCCGATGGGACAGAGCCGGGCACCGGCTGCACCGCAGGCTCGACGGCAGCCTCGGTTTCCAGAATATTGTTCACTGCCTGATCCGTCTCAGGCTCCATCTCCTCCCGAGGCGATGGCAACACCAAGGGCTCTGTGGGGATTTCAGCCTCTGATTCAGCGGGATACGTCGGGGGTGCAGGGAAGCTTTCTGTCTCCCCAGAAATATCATTGATGATGGAGCCAATGGCTGCTGCCAGCTCTGTTTCACTGGCCTGGTGTGCGGGTTTATCTGCCTCCTCCTCCTGACGGACTTCAGGCACATCCGTCGTTGGCTCTTTGTAGGCAGCAATGGTCGGAGGAGTTTCGGTGAGTTTTGCAATGTTCTCCACTGCCTGTTCAAGCTCAATCTGTTTTGCTAACTGGGCAGCCTCGGGGGACTGCTTGGGCTCCCGCATCACCTCCTTTTCCATTTCTGGGAATGAATCTTCTACCTCATTCTTAGCAAAGTGGGGTGGCAAAATGTCCTCTTTTGGGGGGCTCTTCATCTTGGGTGGCGACACTGCCACTGGCTCTGCCTCCTCCTCAGTGGGCCTCAAAGCACCCTTGACCTCATCCACGTTGAGGCGTATTTCCACGTTTTTGAGACACACAGATGTTTTATCAACTACCGTTTTGGTATTCTTGTACCTTCCCCTTTTGGATTTTGTAACCTTTTCTGGCACCGGCTTCTTCTCAATGATCTCGACCGTGGGGATTTCTAGCTGGTTTTTCTCCACATCCAGTTCTTTCCGATCACGTTTCTGCTCACTCGCTGCTGGCTCTTTCTCAGCGGCTTTTGCTTTATTGCTGTTGTCACTGATGCTCAATTCCTGACTGCTTCTTTCAGCAGCATCTTCGGGTTCAGCCGCCATATCGGCTTTCGGTTCGTTCTTCCCTTTCTTCCCCTGTTGGCTGGTAGCAGCTGATGAGTGACTATGTGTGAGCTTCTGGGATCTAGGAGACCTCCAGCCCTCTGTAGGTTTAGGAGCTTCCACGGTATCTTTAGTTTCAGCCTCCTCCACCTCTTGCTGTACCGGTTCGGTCTTTATCGGAGAGATGTCCTCCTCTGGCTTACGGCGGGTTTTGGGAGGTCTTCCCCTCCTTGGGGTCGTGGGAACAGTTGTCACAGTTTCCTGTGGTTCCTTTTCCCCTCTCTTCCTGGTGGATCTAGTGACCTCCATGGAGTCCTTCACTGGAGATGGGCCTTCATTGTCCCCTGTGGTAGCATAGACCGACCTCACGTTTCTGCGCCTGGTCCGTCCTATTGGCAGGCTCAGCTCCACGTTTTCTGGCTCTGCAGCAGAACTCGGGGATTTAGCAGCATTCCGAGAAACCTTTTCTGCCTCCACTTTCAATTCGGAAAGTTTCTGGGTCTCCCCACGAGGAGAGCTCGACCTTTTTAGCTTTTCACGGTCAATTCTCTCGCTCTTCCTCGTGACGGGCTTTTCTGTGACATTAGCTGCAGCTGACTGCACGGGAGTCTTGGAGCGTTTACTCTTGTAAGACTTTTTATCTTTTACTACAACCGGAGGTTCCACTTCCATATCATTGTCGGAAACAGGTGGCAGGACCTCAGCAGCTGCCTCCACCTTTTGACTCACACCAGCATCAGCGTTGGCAGAAGGTGGAGGATTTTCCTCTTTAGGTTCCACAGCCTCATCTGACTTCTGAACTAGCTTGGGCGGAGGTGGAAGCAGCTGGGCAGTCTCAGGTTCTGGATCTACACTGATGTCTGCGTCAGAAAACGAAGCCCCAGGAGTAGGAGGTTTGGTGTCCAAGTATGAAGGATGCTCTGTTGCCACAGCATCTTCCTCTGGTGCCAGCGTGGTTGCAACAATTTCTTTACTCACTTCTACAACTGGCAGAGGTTCCGTTTGCTCGGGAGGTTCCATTTTGACAGGGGCAGCAAGTTCAGGAAAAGGTTTTTGTTCCTCTGCTGCAGCAGCAGGTTCAGAAGGTTTCTCTTCTTTGACAGGGGCTGGTTCCACCACGACCTTTTCGCTTCCTATTTTCTCGGGAGCGACTGGAGCCGGCTCCTGTGATAGGACGGTGACTGAAGAAGGACCAACAACTGAGGAAGGTTTATGTTCCGTTTCTTTATTATCAGGAACTGTTTCTGGTGTTTTCGGCCTGTTTTCTTTATCTTCCTGTTTTTCCACTTCTTTTGGTTTCTGATCTTTCTCCTTTTCTTTCTGCTGCATCCGCGTCAGTTCAACAAACCTGCTGTGGAAGAGAACCACTGGCTCTTGCACCAAATCAGCTGCGCTGTTCGTCCCATCGGAGGAGGACTGTCTCCCGTACAACCTTCCAGAGATGAAGTCAAGATCATCATCTTTCCTCTCTAAATGTTGCAAGCGTTTGGAGTCCTGTTCAAAGATTGAACTGTGCAAAAACCGAGAAGCGAAAAGTTCCTGCCGCTCTTGCTCCTCCTCTTTATGATCTTCTTTCTTATCATCCAGTTTTCCACCTTCGGAATCGGTTCTGATCTTTTTCTTTTTCATATACCAAGATGGAATAGGTCTTGGAGCCGAGTCAACCTTCTCTTTGTCTTTATTGTTTCTAAAACTAGCAAATCTTGAATCCCAGTCTAGAAAGGACCAGTTTTCCTCTCTGGAGGAAGAGAGGGATTTAGCTCTTTCAAGCAAGGCCTTTGTGTCAGGTGTGATTGTCTTGTCCAATGCAAAAGAGTAGAATTTGTTTCTTTCTAAGGAACTGGACTGGAGTCTTTCCTCTCTTTCACGGAACTTCTCTTCTCTGTCCCTTAATAAAAAAGACAACCTGGAACTCTCTAATAAGGATGAGGCTTTTGGGGAATGTGGCTTGTTTTCGCCATCGTCATCCGAATCTGAAGGCACCTCCCCGGGCTCCAGGTCTCGGACAGACCGTTTCCGTATGCTGTCTCTTTTGACAATGCTGCTTGGAAAGCTGATATCGACTCTCCCAGGCTCTTGCTTCACTTGGGTTTCCCACCTACTTGAGTCTTCCTCGGAACTCAGCACGGACAGTTTTATTTTAGCCATTTCTGCCATCTGCTCCCTTCTGCTGGAATCATAAGGATTGAATTTCAGCGAGTCCTCCCTCACAGTCATGTTGGAGTATGAAAGACCCTTTTCTTCTATTTTAGGTGACTCTTTGGTTTCCTTCAATGGCATTAGCCTTGGAGAATCGAGTGTGTCATCATCCTCATGGAACGGGAAGTGTCTGATGCTTGGGGAACAGGACATCCTTTCAGAGTCCTCACTCACCTGACGAGAACTTCTGTAGTTCCTCTCTCTCTTAGTGCTGATTTCAAAGTCAAACTGGTCAGTCTTTTTCCTTTTACTAGGTGGAGAGTCATCAGTGACGTCTTGCGGAGGCTTTCCCACCTCATGGACCAGACTCCTTTTTTCATATTCATCCACATCTTTCTTTGGACTGCCAAACTTCTCCGACTTTGCTATCTCCATTTCCAGCTGCTGTTTCAACCTGCGACTTTGCTCCATTTGTTTCCGGTAGCTCTGCGTGTGGTCAATGTCGATGCTGATTTTCTCTTCTGTGTCAGCCGACTGAGGTTTCTCTTGGCCAAGTTTATGGTCCGGTGCTTCTTCAGGAAGACTGGAGTAATTCTTCCTTGTGTCTTCTCTCTCTGTTCCCTGCTCATCCAGCAGCTGTACCTGTTTATGCTGTGGTTTCACTGGGTTCAGCTTTTTAGTAGAGAGTTCCTGAACTTCCACAGGTTCATCCGGTGCCTCCATCAGCCTCGTCTGCAATTCCAGGGTGGGACGCATGCCAATCCCACTAACATTAAGAGTGTCCTGAATTTCTTTGGGACTAGTAACAGGAATAAGTCTTTCCAGTTTGAGTTTTTTAGATTCCCTTTTAAGCATCTCCTTCCTCAGGGGTTTTCTCTCCAATTCTCCTTCCCTTAACATCGGTGTTTCTCTAGACGATGCCGTCGCATCGAGCTGCTTTTTCAAAACCATGCGTGCATCCTCCTCATCTTGGCTGCTCCGTTTTACATCCAGTTTTTGCCTGTCAGGCTTTGGATTCGCATCAGCAAAACGCCTTTTACGAGCCTCCAACTTGTCTAAATCGACTGCATTGGCCCCCTCAGAAGTTTGCTCTGTCTTCAAGTGCTTTTTGGGTTTCATTTTTCCCTCCTTATCCACCACCTCGATGTGACTGGCAAGGGCTTTCTCCTTCTGTACCTTGGTTCTGACGGGTTCAAGTTTAGACTGCTCGGACTTGGCTTGCTCAGCCTGGGACGTCTGGGTTTTCTGTTCAAGCAGTGGGGATTTCAGAGTGTCGTTATCAAGCTTTGCCCTCAGTTTCTCCAGCGCAGGCTGATCGATCACCTTCCCCTCTTTTTCTTTCACGCGGGTCAGCACAACGCAGGGCATCAGTTCCAGGCGGTTTTTTGCTGTCCCTTCTTTGTCACCCCTCTCTTTGCCTTGTTTACTGTTGCCCTTCAGTTTTTCTGGGCTGGGCTCTCTCTCATTCTCCTGATCTGTTTCCGAGGACTGAGAGCTGGGCGAATGGATTTTTGCTTTCCGTTTTTGCTTATCCGTTTTCTCCTTCTCTATTTTTTCCGGCTTTTCCTTCCTCACCAAGCGCTTCTCCTTGTCCACCCTCTCCTGCTCGAAAACACGCTCCTTCTCCGCTTTCTCGTTTTTTGCGTATCGTTCCACGCGGGCTTTGTCGAGTTTGTCATATCGTGGGGGTGACAGTGAGCTGCAGCTGCCGCTGCGATCTGAGGACCTGCTGTAAATCCTCCTCTCCGAGTCGCTCTGCAGCCGTTCCGACTGCGAGGGGGACGCTCCGGGGCTCTGCGGGCGCCGGGAATGTGTCGGGCTCTGGCTCCTTTCAATCGGTCTCCGTTCGTGGTCTCTGTCCCGATCGGATTCGAACCGTTCCCTCTCCCTCTCTCTCTCCCGTTGCCTGTAGCTGTACTCCCTGATGTCCTGCTCGTATGGATCTCCCCGGTAATCCCGGTACTCGCGTGGGTCGTCGTAGTATCGTGGGTCGTAGTAGTCTCCTTGGTAGGGATCCCACTCAGCGTAGAATTCTCTGCCCCGAGCTGGGTATTCCCGCCGAGGATCTTCGGGATACGTCCCTGGAGTCCGAACAGTCTCATAGTAGGTACGGTCAGGGGCGTATTCGTAGGATCCTCTTCGTTCGTCTCTGCTAAATATAAGAATAAACAGATTCTAGTTCTCCTTCTCAACCGAAATACTGCATTAACCACAGTTTTTTGCTATGTAAAGGAATCAATTTACCATCTTTTTTCCTATGTGCATCAAGGCTGCTGCACACAGAGGTTTGTCAAGGAATCTGTGTGCAGTGGACTAAATATTTTGTTAACTTATCAAATACCAAATGCAGTTCTTCCAAGTATCATTTCACCACTCTCACTCCTTCGTTTTTGTCCAATTCAAACCTTGTATGAGATGAAAGTAAAACCAACACAGCACCTGTGCATCCACACAGGGCTGGCAGGGTGAACACACCCCCTTATCCAGAACCTGAGGCTTATATTTGACTCTGAAAACACAAGTCAAATCAAAATTCAAGGGTGGAATCTCTGTTACTAAGCAGTAAAGTGGCAGTAAGATTTCTTTAAAAATCCTAAGCCCTACAAGTGATCTGCTAATTCCGAAATTAGCTCTTTCACTGCATGTGACTTGCTTACAGTAAAACTAAGTCAACAAATATCAGGTTGTTTATGAGATCAGGTGAATTCATTCAGCGAAGTCATGCAATTAATGCTGTTATTTCAATACCTCCAAACAGCAAAGGTAAGTCATTTATAACACTGAATGTGGCAGGGAGGTGGAAAAGAACTGGAGCTCCAATTCCCCACCATTACACAGTGTTTTGCACACTCTGTACAAAGGTGGGGTTGGTCTCTGCTCCCAGGGAACAAGAGACAGGACAAGAGGAAATGGCCTCAAACTGTGCCAGGGAGGTTCAGGTTGGTATCAGGAGCGATTTCTACACGGAAAGGGTGGTCAGGCGTTGAAAAGGGCTGCCCAAGGAGGTGGTGGAATCCCCATCCCTGGAGGTGTCCAAGGAACGCCTGGACGTGGCACTCAGTGCTCTGAGCTGGGTGACAAGGTGGGGATAGGTCACAGGTTGGACTCAATGGCCTTGGAGAGCTTTTCCAACCTAAATGATTCTGTGATTCCTCTGAGGTTTATTTGGCTTCACAGTTTATGTTTTATATTAAAAGCTGGCAGCTCCCACCTTTTAAGAAACGTACTAAATTGAAAAAGAAACAAAACGTGGAAGACAAAAACCTCCTGCTGCAAGTGAAGTGGGATGTTGTGAAAAGCAGCTGTGAAGTTAAAAATACTGATCAGGGATTTTGTTTGTTTTTTTCATGTTTTCTTCCCCTTTGGGTCCTATTTAGACTGGCTCCAACTACAACCCTGAGAGAAAGTTTGTGCAGATCTCAGCATCACTGCAAGGAGGAGCTCGGAGGGGCACAGAAGCTGCAGAATTACAGGAGTCACCGCTTGCTCCACTGCTCTGTGATCCCTATGGATCTCCTAATGAGTATGTGAGTAGAGTGACAGAGAAGGAAAAGCCAGACTAATGTGTACCCAAACACCAGAAACCACGTCCTGCTCAGGATTAGTCCCTGGCAAAGACAAGCCCACCTGACTCCTGTGTGCTAAAAACCATCCAGTAACGCCCTTCTCTTGCCTGAATCCGGTGTAGTTCTGAGGAAATTCTTATTGCTGGCACACCACAACATCTGGCAAGGCCTGGGGAAGGCACACTTGTATTTCCATTATGCAAATCCTGATTGCCAATTTCCAAACCCTCCTTGCTTTTAAATCTGGTTGTTTTGCATTATGTCAGACCAATCTATTTTGCTGCAAAAAACGATTGGGTTTATCCAGCTCACAGGTACAATCGGCGTCACGCTGGGCTGACTCCTGGGCAAGGCAGGGCCCTAACAACAAGCCAGGCTCTGAAGGAAATAAAACATGGGTGTTTTTTCAGTCAGTGGAGGTAAAAAAGCCCAAATTGTGGAGTGTTTCTGTGCTGGGTCTGCAGGGGTAAGTGACCGTGCAGCATGTGGTGCCAGCTGCTGCAGAGGGGCAGAGACACAGGACACAGCTTTATTCAAAATAAAAATGCATCCTCACTCAAATTATTTTATAAAGTTACAAACAAAACAGTTGAAAAGGGGGATGTGGAGGATCAGATTTTACTCTCTGCTCAAGGGCTGAGCAGCAGGAGTTTATCAGACTTTTTATACACCCACCAACACACACATTTCTCTGTTACAGATAAGCTGCTCTTTGCATTCCTAAGACATGATGAATGACTCCCAACTGTGTCCTGGTGACCCACCAGAGAAACCGGATACTAAAATACGGATCACACAGTCAACTGAAACCTCCACCTCAGTAGGAATTCCAGTAAACGGCTACGCCTCAGATGTGTGAGATCCTGCCTGCTTTAAACTGCACAGTTTAAGTTTGATCACCTTTAAATTTATTTTTAAGAAATAGTGAAAAGGTAAAGAAAACCAAAAAAATGCAGATATGTTTTTAATAAAACTTTATCCTTATTTTTAAAGTTGAGAGGAACAAAAACTTGTTTAAGAATTCTGGCCTGAGGAAATTTTGATTTAAGATGATGTTTGATGATGATGACAATGATTTTAAGAGGATTGTGTAAGGTGACGCTGGAAAAATAAACAATTGAATGAAGATATTGATACATGCCTCCTTTCTGCCAGCATTTCGTAGAAGTCTCTGATATCTTGACCCGTTTTCTCCATGGAATGATAAAATGCCAACTGACTCTCCCGATTTGCAAAGTCCACCTGAAACAGAAAGGGGAAGTCACGTTCAGTCACAGAAACATCCCATTCTGCCAACACTTCCCTGTCTGCTGAAGGTGGAAACAGAACTGAAAATCGGGGTAATATTTAATAGAAACCCAAACACTTCTCAGTTCTGACCCTGCATATCCCCAGGAATAAAGATTTTTTTGTCTCTCAGCTCAGTGCAGCTGTGTAACTACCTCCTTACTATGTTGTTGTAGCTGCCAGCCTGGAGGCTTCTGTTGGGCAAAGCAGCAGGAAAAATACACATTATTATCGTGGTATTGATGTTTTTAATGCCAGGACAGTTCCAAAGTCCCTTTTATCTCAGGGCAGTGCTATATCAGGTCAGGGTTATGAATCTATTCCGGACTCCATGGTGTTTGCCCGGGGTTATAGGGCAGGGAAAGAACCAAGTCTCCTGAACTGCAGCTACTTCCAGCTACTCCAAGAGCTGGTGTTTTCTAGCCAAGGATGACAATATTAAGAAGCTAATGGCACAGTGCAAAAATTAAGGATTAGAATGGATTTAATTATGTGTATGTCACATAATGTAGTATTTTTAACATTTTAGTTCCTGTTATTTTTTAGATCAGCCCAGCCCTGTGTGTAACCACAGCAGGGGAGCACGGACACACATAAGGGGTGTTGCTTATTCCAAAGTCATTCAGCAGCAAGACCCACACAAGATGTGAAACTTTTAAGGGACCACACACTGTTCTGCATAGGAAGGTGACTGATATCCAACACCACACTCAGAAACTCCAGGATATCCAACTCCCAGCCCTAGGTGAGGTGGGAAGCTGCTGACATCATGCCTGACATCACTGCCCACTCTTTAGGAGAGGAGAAAGGAGGAGGAGGAAGATAATTCAAAGGTTGGCTGACACCCCACGTCCCCAGTTAGTGGGACTTATGGGACAGTCGGAACAGGTATCACCACATTCACCCAAATCCAAGATATCCTCGTAAATGTTAAGTGTTGCTCCAGGAAAAAAACATTTTCTGTGTATTTTTTTAAGTAGTGTTTTTAATTACTTTTAAAAATCTGTTTCAAGGAAGAACAAGATGATCTTTAAGGTCCCTTCCAACTCAAACCATTCCATGATTCCATGAGTGCACACTGGGGTTGCTGTACCCAACGACTCTGCGGCACCGTGGGTCACCCTAGCCAGGTCCAGAGCCTGGACGTGAGCATGGAGCAGCTGGAATGCAGCCATGTGTTATCCTGGAGGAACTCACACCTTCAGATTTCCCTTTTTTAACATGAAAACAGACAAAAGTTTGCCTTGGATTGGGGTAAACGAGGCAGTGACACGGACACCAACACTGAGGAGCTCAGAGAGACAAGTTCAGCGAAACAAACGGCAGAATACTGGAAAAGGCTTTATAAGTAACAGTTCAAGATTCCCTGACATCTTGATAAGCCGAGTATAAAAATATGATTTAAGCCTTTGATATGTGGGACATGTGTGTCCCGCCAAGTATTCCTTGAGCCTGGCAGTCTGCACTGCCAGTATTTAAGGGGGAAGGCCTAAATACAATTTGTTCCTCTTTTTTTGCCTGTTTTGCTTTGCTTTGGAGGTCATTCTGCACACCTTAATTTTATTCCCACCGATTTTCCTCCCCTTGGTCTCTTTTACAGCTGCTTGTGCATATTCAATCTCATTGTAGAGAACCAGGGCCATGCCTTTTAAGCGGTCAAACACCACCTGTAAAAAACAAAAAAACAAAACAAAAACCAAATAAGAGCCTCATCCACAGGACTTAACGTCAGTCCCAACAAAATCCTAAGTCATGAGGATACCAGGAAGGAAATAATTTTTAGCAAGGTGAATTTCCAGGCTTTTCTGATGAGGCATATTGAAATGAAGAGACAATAAAAGGACACGGGACTGCTTTGAATTGTGGATATTGTGGCTTGAGGTATATTATGCCTTTATTTTGTTTTTCTGTATTTTACTTTGAATATTTTTTTCTTTGGTGACTGAGTTTTGTAGCATTTCTCTGTTTAAGGTTTTTAATTTCCAATATGTTTTAGGGGGGAAAAAAGGTAAAGGGAACATTTAATCCCAAAGTGGAACCAGTTTTTGTTATCAGTCTGCAGTACCACTCGCCAGTTGCTGAAAGCCCAATTTCCAAATATCCCCTTCCTTTAGCAGCATAAATGTATTATTCAAGCAACAACAGCTACAATAAAGAATGTCAAAGCTGCAACACAAACCCACAAAAATCCTTTGGGGAGGCCAGACCCTGATCCTGCAAAGATTTATACACGTTGCTTAATTTTAAGCACGTCCATATCCAATAAAAATACATGGGACAACTCCCACACTCAAGTTTAAGCACGTGATAAATCACTTGCATGGAAGAGGCTCCCACTTCATGACATGGGTGTGTTGCACCATCGTTGACTTTCTCTCCTCTTCCATATGCTTTTGGCAGTGTGACTGTCCTGACTGCTTTTAAAAAGTCTTTTTTTTGTCTGATGAAAAAAGCATGGTTATGTCTAATTATATAATTAGCAAGTATGAGTAATTACATAATTAGACTGCTGTTCCTCCAACTAACATTTAAGAAGTTTTGCTGGGGAGAGACTGTACTGCACAAGAGCAACAAATGGTTTCCAATACTCAATATCTCGGCTCCCTCAAAATTCTTATTTTTGGCTGTTGTCAAACCCCAGAAGTGACTGCTCTACCTCAACAGAGCCCTGACGGGCCAAATTCCACCCCAGAGAGAATTTTTTCTACCTGAGCTATAAAGCCCTGGACAGTGGGGGTTGAAAGGACAGGATGGGAAGAAAGAAGACAGTAACAACTTGGAAGCACAGCCAAAGCCTCCCACCTACCTTCACCACAGGCCCATATCGGCAGAAATGTCGGGTCAGATACTGATCCGTAACGTTTGTGGAAAGCCCATCTAACCACACGCAGTTTGTAGGCATGCTCTTCCCAAAACCCAGCTGGACACAAAAGGGCAAAACTTCCATCAGTACAGTGCACAAGGGTTAAACTCACTGAACAGAGCCTGCCTAATGAAAGACTTATTTGGAGAAAGCTGTTGTTTGTATGGATTTTCTAAAATTAGCATCTGGCGCAGGTGCAAGACAAAAATCAAAGAGCAATTAATGAAAATAATTCTGCTTGTTTAAACAAATACAGTGTTTGACAACATTTGGTTCTTCTACAGTTTGAATGTCTGAGAAGTGACAGGTTGACAGCTCTGGGGCCTGACAGCCTCCATTTGTCACGGGGAGCAGGATGGATTCCCAGCACAGCCTCGCCAAACGTGGCCCTTCCCGGCCAGGGAATGTCAGTCTCCAAGTACTCAATCCCGGGGTTCCGTGCGGAGACAGCCAACAAAGACGCTGATTAATCCCAATCAGGTGGTGGTTGAAACCATCACGCTCTGATCTGATCTCACATTAAAAACCATCTTACTTCCATAAACTATCCTGCTGCAAAACATCCCACGATGCCGCCAACGGGAGAAACAAGAAGGATACAGTCCAGGGGAGGACTTCTTTACCTTGAGCCGGTTATTTCCAAGATATTCCCCATCCATCTTCTTAATGGCTTTGCACACACTGGCGATGTCGCAGTACTGCAGGAACGCATACTGAGGGACACCGTTCGCCTTCTTAATGTCGATGTCCTGGGGACAAACACAAAACACAACAACCCACAGTCAGCAGTCAATCCCATCTAAGAGGACTTGTTTTTTTGAGACACGTGGCGCAGCAAGCTCTTTAATTAATATTTTCTTCAGAGAGAGGATTTAAACAACAGTAGACAGTTAAAACTTCACTGTTCTGCTGCATCTCAAAACCAAATCCTTACTGAGCAGGGAAAGCTCCTCATCACGCAGATTTAAAATCCAGCCCCGCAGAACTAAGCCTGACCTGATCAACAGACACCAGCTTTAGGCTGTTAATACTATATCAAGAAGAGACAATTCAGGATCAAAGAAATACAGATTAATTTTCGCTCACAAAGGCTCAAGAGAAAACAACCTGCTCCAGTCCTCATCTCTGAGCAAGTAGGGCTGCTTTTCCAAATAAACATGATACATCCTGTTCCTAGAAACACAAAGTGATGCTGGACTCATCTCTTGAACCAGTCTGGCTCATGGCAAAGGCAAAAAAAAAAGATCGGATCCTCAGATCCTCAACTTCTGTTGCTGCTGCTCTTTGATCCCAAGCCACCACGGGCCCATTCACAGGTGCAGCCAGAGGCTCCCAAAGCCCCATAAAGGCAGATTTTTATCGATTTAAAAAAACCCAGCAAGCCAGGAGCTGACATTTGGTTAACAAACAAGCTCAGCACTAGCACTGGAAATGTATCCAAAGCCTCTGAACAAACTCATGATATTATGATTCATTCCAAGCCGAAAATAGGAGGTGGAAGGTTTGGCTTTATTTGCTGGAATAGCAGGAGCTGCCTTTGTGAGCCACACATGGATCCAAGCACAAATGTTTCAACATCCAGGACAGGCTAATTTCATGGTTAATAAATTTAGGGACAAGGCAGCAGTTTGATACGGTCTCACCCAAAGCTCTTTATCTGGGAAAACAGAAGTAAACAGGGAGATTTACACAACTATTAGACTCCTACTGCCCTGGCCTAACGATTTAAGTGGAATATTAATAGGAAACTACACTTCCAAGTGTCTGAAGTAGCACAACTGCAACCACAGCAAATTATACTTGACCACTCACCCTGGGCAAGCAATTCCTTCTGACAGGCAAATAAAATATCATTATTGTGCTCATTACCCCTCAGAAAGGTTATAAAGCTGGTCCCTTCTGCACCTGAGCTTGCAAGTTTTCCTGGAAATGGCGAGGCAGCGCTGCTGCCCAATTCTGAGCCATTAATAATGCTGACAGGCATGGCACACAAAAGCCGATTTACACTACCACTGATAAGCATCTTTATCAGGAGAGCTCTGCTGCTCTAACACTGGAAAAGGGTTCAAGCCACAGACATGGCACGAATTCATAAATCAGTGTTGATGTCAAGGATACAGTGGAGGCTGGATGCATGAGGGCTGCCAGACATCATAAAATGAGCATTTTGTATTTGTCCACATTGTATATGGAAGCAACCGCCCCTTCTTTTGGGGGGGAGCAGGGATGGGGTTCCTGGTATGTGGGACTGATTCCTCAACGGTTATAAAAAACACGTCAGAGCAGAGTGAAGGAAGCACAGCACATTCACAAGCACCCACAGCTGACAGGGAGAACATGAACTACCAGTGCTGAAGCCCAGATTCAATAGGAATGAATCCCAGAATGAATCCCAGAACCCTTTGGGTTGGAAGGGACCTTAAAGATGATCCAGTCCCCTGTCCCCTTCCACTATCTCAGGTTGCTCCAAGCCCCATCCAGCCTGGCCTTGGACACTTCTAGGGATGGGGCAGCTGCAGCTTTTCTGGGCAACCTGTGCCAGGGCCTCATCACTCTCACAGGGAAGGATTTCTTCCCAATATCCCATCTAACCCTGCCTTCTTTCAGCTGAAGGGTTGTCCTGTCACTCCATGCCCTTGTGAAAGTTAATTAACTGTGGATAGTTGCACCACTTTTATGGAAAATTTCTCTTAAATGTAACACTGCTGTGAATTGATAGAAAGTGGCGTGAGCAGCGGAGAGGGGGCTGCTCTACCTCATCTGGATACTCCCCCTAAGCTGAAAACCCAAACCCCTACATGCCATCTCTGATTCATCTGCTCCAAACCCCTCCTGCCTGGGCACAGGCTCTGAGAGCTGGGGCTGCTTTCACATGCGCCGACCAAACCCTTTGTTCCAGGAATCAACAGGAAACTCAGATTCACACAGTTGTAGGAGCTGACATGAAAACATGAACTTATCATGTTTTCATTTACATCCCAACAAGCCAGTCAGCTTTGGTGCTACCAAGAGAAAATACTAGGAAATATATTTCTTGTAAACACTCCTAAGACTGTTCTTCCTGCTAAGTTACCCCTCAACATTCATATGCTGAACTCTGAATACAAAGAAAAGCTTTCAAGTATATTCCAGCAAGAAGAATGACTCAGATTATTACAAAAAGACTGAAATATCTGTTGTTGACAGATTTACCACCACTCACAGCATTTCACAGGTCTGTACAGAGAGAGGGGCAGTGCCACCCCACAGAGGACACGGTTCACATACCACTATTCCCCCGAAGCGCTGGAAGATGTTGCGAAGGTCGTGGTAGGTGGTTGTTTTCTCCAGGTTGCCAATGAACAGAGTTCTCGTTGCTTTTGGGTGAAACTCATCTATCCTTTCATCCAAAGGACGAAATTCATTCTCGCTTTCTGTTTCTAAAATAAAACAGAGCAGGAAATTTGTAATGCCTGGAGATTTGGTTCATGTTGGTTTGTTCAAGTCTCCTTCCCAATCTGAACAAGAGTAACCACTGTCTTTGAGAAAAATACCCAGTACTACACCCGTGACTTGTTATTTGTGTGGGATTTGAAATCTTTATATTCCACTGAGAAACCTGAGCATCCTGAGGTGAAAGGGAGCTGAATCCTCCAACTGCTGCTCTGGAAATTTACTCTTAACAAGTATCAATGCTTGAGTGCATAATTTCCGGTAAGGCTTCCCTGCACTTGGTGAAGAGCACGTGGCAGGAGTTTGTTTTCAGGAATCAATTTTTAAAGAAGCCATTGAAGTGCAGCCTGAGAACTTCACCACGTGCTCAGGGCTGCAGCTCTCACTGGTCGGTCACGTGGGCTGTGCTGCCACAGCCTCACAGCATAGCACTCGTTGGCTGTTTTAATTAAAAGGAGACAAAACGAGGCTGGGAGGACTCAGTGCTGTGCTCACACCACCCACTGGCAGCTGCTCCACTGAGACACGGCAGATGAGATCGTTCCTTCCAGCAGATCCCACTGTTTGGGAGGATGGCAGGTTTCCTTCTCTGAGGTTTAAGACTGGAATACTCTCTCTGTTTGACCTAAGAGCATCCACTCCTTTTGCTCTGGAATTTATTGCAGCATTTCCCAGTTTCTTTAAAATATGTTTCCTGCTCCCATTCGGCCTCTGCCAATAGCTCCTGAACACACCGAGGGTGGTCCCGTGGGAGAAGGGCATGGACATTACCTGGTCCTATCCAGGCAGTGACTTCAATCTGCATGCCAAAGAACAGCTTTCCTTTTGAGGCATTTAGTGCTTTCTCCTGGTCCTCCTGCTGCCGGAAGAACACCAGGCCATAGCGCTCCTCGGACGCGCCGTGGATCTGCACTGACGTCACCTTCCCGTACTTCTTGAATTCGTGGAAAAGTCCATCTTTAAGGCTTGTATCTAAACCGACAAATAAACATTAGTACTACAAAAACATAATTTTTACCAACATAGGAGCACCATAAAAGACATGAAGAACTTTCATTTCCTTCTGAAATGTGACTTCATCCCGTTTAATTTGGTGCTCACACAAGAGCCCTTTTTAACTTGGGATGTTAATTTTGCCAATATCCAAAGTTTCTAGCTGCTTTTTCTCTTTGTCTGGATTCTTAAACCCAAGAAACTACACACACAAGGCTAAAGCTGGCAGTGAATGGTTATTGTTTCTAAGAGACACCCAATTCCAGGTGCAGAAGAAATTAACGGTGACACTTGATTAAAAATCCCACAGGGATACTGCACACAGCAGTTTTCCAAAGCTGGGATGAGGCATGAGCTGGAATGGAGACTGGAGTCACACAGCATTCAGTTCAGTCAGTTCAGAAATATAACCACGCAGATTCATCAAATTTTGAGGAATCTGACTCAGGCTCACACAATCTGAGATCCGTGGGATATTGACCTCAGCATCGTGTCCTTTCAAGGAATACGACAGGAATAAAATCTATAGGAAGATACCAACATGGGAGGTACTCTGCTCACAAGATGAACACATATTATTTTAGTTCAGCCAGTGTTTTTGCATCCATGAATTCTGTTACAACTGTTTCACAACTGATCCCATGCTGGTTTTTCCTGTGGGATCTCTGCTGCTCCCAGCACAGGGAACATGGAGCGATCATGGGCACTCCTCGGCATGTGGTTTTCTGGGTTATTTTCCATGCAATACCCATTTTGCCTTTACAAATATGCTCAGGGGTTTCAAAGCACTCAAACAGCAACAGAAAACCCTCAAGTTTTAGGATTAAAAAAGAAATTGAAGCAGAGTGAGATTAAACAATCCAAGTTTTAAACAGAAAAATGGAGATGCTTCGGTTTTTTCCCCAGGAAAACCCACACTACTGTTTGGAACCAGCAGTTCCAGGAGATGGAAGTGCCCAGGACTTGGAGTTGGGACCAGCAGGATTTCTCACAGATGGTCACTAATTAAGCAATTTTCCCACTGTCACACAAGGACTGAGGCAGAAGCAGGGAGAGAATCCCATTCTCAGAGGCAGCACGTGGTTGCCATGCCTAAGACTCACTACAGGTTATTCAACCAGTCCCATCCCTTTTTTCCCCTGTTTCTCTTTCCCGGTGAATTTACCTGTTGAGCGCACTGGAAGATTTTGAACCTTGATCCCAAAACTCTTCCGGGGCTCATCCTTCTCCAGCGATGGGAGCAGCTGGGACGCGGGCGCGGGGACGGCCGTCGACTGCACTGACCGTGCCGGGGACTCGTCGCTCGAGCTGCTGCTGGAGTCACTGCTGGGAATGGCACAGAGGGAGGGACAGGTGAGTGCATAGAGCAAAGTGACCCAGGAAATGGTTATTTTATTTAAAAAGCAAATTTCTGCTCATCTACAGGCCTTCCTCCCTCCTGTGCCTGATCCGGTTGCCGTGCCGCAGCCCAGTTATTCACAGGAATTCAGAGTCTTCCTACAAATATTCTCCTCCAAAGCCCTTTGAGGAGACAGGCAGGGAAGTGGAATATGGGTAAAATGTCAGCAAGATCCTGTTACGTACCCTGACAATGGTGGAGATTTAATTAAGTGTAATGTAATGTTGGACCAGCTCAGGAGCTGTGTGGGAAGAGTGGAGAAATACAGGGAGGATGCATGGTCTGATGAAGCCTCAAAATCCCTCCCAGCGCTCTCATGTATGGAAAAGAAATATTAGTGTGCTCTCAGGCATCTTTGCCAAATAGATCTGTACTCTGAAGAGATCATGTGTGAAAATCATGGCATTTTCTGGTCAAGTGCTCAGGAATAACCTGGGTAGATGTGGATGTCCATGTCCCTGTCTCTACCCGTGGCAGGGGGTGGAACAACATGATCTATAAGGTCCCTTCCAGCCCAAACCATTCTGGGATTCTCTGTGAACCACCAAATGCTATTTCCAGCTCAGCCTCAACCTCCAACTTCAGGTTATGAAGAATTCAGACCAAGAATGCCTTTTATAAACAATAATTACAAGGGAAGAGGATCTGCATATTAGATCACAGAGGGAGTCAATCTAATCCACAGACTCAGGATCGTTTGATGCTTCGAGGAGAGGCAGAAATACAGAGAATATAATGTTATTAAAGCTTGCCCAGTGGGGACACGTCATCCTGCTTCAGTGGCTCATTTCTTCCCCGAGGCACGAGGGCTCAGAACAGCGCTAAAAATAATTTTGTCTGACATAACCCCGGAGACTCTCGTTCTCCATTACACGAGCAGCCTTCGAAAAAATTCTGCTGGAATTTTAACTCGGAGGCTGGAGGGGGGGGAGATGTGCCACGTACTAAAATAACCCTGTCAGTCTGAAATTTGCTGCTTGATTGAATTTTTATGTTCCTCTCCACATCGTATTAGAAAAACGGTAGGCAAGTTTATCTTTTTCTTATCTTAAATATTTCATACCCTTCTTACAAACCTTCTTGCCATTAAACCACTTAACTTTTCCATTTCTTTTCTCAGGGAAACCATTTCAGGTTTCTAATAATTTCTAAGATTTGGTTTTGTGAGCTCTTCTACCACTTTTTGGTGGGTGTTTTTCTTCAAACATTCAGAAAACCTGATTTTCTCTCTGAACATCTTGGTGTAACGAGCACTGTGGCACATTCCCAAAAGCCCTTGGGCTCTGTCCCCATTTTATTTGGAGGAGCAGAAGGGAAGACAATCTCTGTCCCAAAATACTTACAATCAATCAAAGGAGCATATAAAAACAGGCCAGACCAAAATAAAACACAACAAAAAAATCAAAAATGCAGAAGTAATAATAAACATGAGAAACTCTGCTGCCGGTCTCACCCTCTCATTACAACCCTCCCAACCCATCGAGCCACTTCACACGTTGGTGCCTTTCCCACACATTCTCCTCCTACTTCTCTGGCCCCGGAGGAGGAAGTTCAGCATCACTTTGGGAGAGGAGAGAAAATAAAGCCATGCCAGGAATGGAGTGAAAAACTGAGCCCTTCCTCCTCCCCTGCTCTTCCCAACCTCTGCACCAACCAACCTCTCATTTCATGGATAATAAGTAACCTTTCCCTTCCCATCCACAGTCCCTTCTGTTTCCTAGCAATGAATCTCCCACCATCAAGATGCCCCTTCATTCAAAGCCTCATTTTTCTGCTAAATTGATAAACTGCCTTTATTTCTGCTTCACCTGTGCACCCTCTCCTTTTGTGCCCTCTTCATTAATGAACTATTTAATCACTGAAAGTGAAAAGTGCAGCAATTCCCTCCTCATCTTTATCCCATTCCCTCTGCCTCCTGTCTTTCCACTAAATCACCTCAAATCCTCACCAAACTGAAGTTCTTCTCTACAGCATTTTGGGAAAAGGACAAATCCAACAACATGTGAACAGGCCCTCAGTGTTCTCAACAGGTAACATCAGCCATCGCCTGCTACCAGAAAATAAATTGGCAAAGAACAGAGAAACTTCTTTAAACACACAAATACAGGGCAGAGAATGTGTGTGGGGAGAAGCTGAAAATAATTCCCAAGCTGACAGCAGTTCCACCATGGTTCAGCAGCCCCCGGGGAAGGCTACAATAGGATTTTTGGGCTGCAGAAGCCTCTGCCCTGTGCACATTTTTTACTTTCCCTTCTCGCATCTTGATGCTCATGACCAACTCCGTACTCCCAAAGCCTTTAAAATTCCACTGTGCTCTGATTGTATCTCTCAAGCAAGAGGCAGCATTGAATTGATCTGAGCGGTGCTTTAAAATGGGAACAGGCTATTTTCAGACTGTGGGGTTTTTTTTATGAGGATGTTTAAAATATGGAACATACTGTTAAAATCACAGCATTCCACTAGAGAAAAAATATTATCTCGGGATAACACTGTTAGCCATCCAAGTGATGACACAGCAGTGCAACAGGGTGACAATTCTACAGAGGAGTCTGAATTCTGTGCAACTTTGGGAAACAAGGATCCTGACGGTAATTTCCACTTCCCCAGGGAGTTTTAGGGATATGTGTCCCTAAGCAAAGCAAGACTTTCTGAGACACTGAAGAAAAAAAAAAAGAAGTCATTATTTCCTGACTATTTTTAGACAAGAAAAAAAATGGTTGCAAGAACAATCCCCCTTTCTTTAGGGAAATCCCCATCACTTTTCCAACTGAAGAAACATGGATATAATAATTCAAAAGTAAGTCAAAGGTTTGATGTTCTGTGAATGGGAGAATGATGGAAGAGTTAATTATAGCTGCCGTGTCACCCAGTTATAGCTCACAGCACAATCAAAATAAAGCATCTGACAGGGAATTATGTGGAGTCTCGAGCAGCAAAACACAACTCTTCTTCAGCTTTAAAAATATACAGAACTGAAGCCTGAAAGCCGCTCAAGGACATGTTCCCAGAATATTAAAATGAGAATATGGCTTTGCTTTTCCCTGTGAGTAATTTTGAAAACAACCGCCCATTGCCAACACAGAAAATAAGTTATTAAAAATTCTTCTGGCAAAAATGGGTTCATAAAGTTTTTAGAACCAGCTAGGGAAATTTTAACATGGGAATGTAATAGGATGAAACAACAGCTCTGATTGTCCCCTCCTTAAAAGTATTCCAAGTATCAATAGGTTTCGCGGCAGGCCAAAAACGGTGCAAAAACAGCTTTATAACTTCATTTTGGGTTTCCGCTACCAGCATTAAACCCAGGATGATTTCTTCCAGAAGCAGAGCGTACTCTGGCACACGGCCTTTTCCCAACACGGGAAAACCTGCTCTTCAACATCCCTGTAAACTCAGCGGAGCAGAATGCCAGCACGCCGAAGAACTAATCTCCTGAGCTGTCACAACACACGCGCGGCGCCGGGAGGGAGCTGGGAACGGCTCCTCCGACATCCCGGCTCACTTCGCCCAGGAACATGGGCTCACTGGGAAGAATTCGAGCATTTAACCAGGATTTCAAATGCTCTTTTGATCAGCCCAGGTATTTCTAACACCAGTTTCACTCCATGGCATCGGAGCGTTGTAGAATAACGATTTTTTCATTTTACTGTCGGCAAAATCAGATGCTATAAAGCTCTGAAAAACAGAGCTATAAAGGAGATTGTTCTCAGTTTAACAAGGAGGTGGATTCAAAATCCTTCTCTTACACATGCACTTTACTACAGGTGTAGTTTACAAGCCCTTTTAAAACACTTATCTGCATTCCATAATTACCTATGAGTATATAAGAATGTGTGTGTTCTTACTCACACTATTTATGTATCCATTTTCTATCAACCAAGATAAAATCTACTTGTAACTTACAACTATTTATCTATGTATCTATTTTCGATGAATCAAGATCAAATCTATTCGTAATCCAGCCTGGATTTTATCCATATGGGCTGATTCCCAAAGATTCAACACGTAAGAATCCAGCAATGAGGTTCGGAACCCAAATACACCTGGTTTCATAGAATCATGGAATATCCTGAGTTAGAAGGGACCTGCAAGAATCATGAAGGCCAACTCCTGGTCTCAGTACGTTGTGGCTCATTTAACACACAGAATTTTCCTCTTCTCAGTTATAACTGCAAAGATGACATTTCAAACCCTGATATCCCGCAACCACTCCTCGTTTCCACAGAAATCTCTCATTTTCAGGCAATTACAGTTTGCAGGTCTAGTGGCGATGAAGTTACGCTGGGTTTACGTGTGAGAAATGAAAGCACTGAGCAAAGAACACAAAGCCAGCCATCCTTTGTTCCCACAAAAAGGAGATAAAAGAGAGACTCCAAGCCCGTCGATGGAACGGGAGACCCGCTGCTTCCCGTCAATGGCAGCGGCGCTGAATCAAGGGATCTCACAACCTGCCCTCCACGCTGCTGCAATTTTAAAATGTGGCACAATTGTCATTTCTGCCCATTGATTTGAGAGCGGTGAGTCAGCTGCAGGCCAGGGACTCCCCGTGAGCGGCAGGCGGGAAACAAAGTGGGAAACAAAGTGGGAAACACAGCTGGAAACACGGCGGCCGTCGTGGAGGATAAAGCAGAGAACAGCATTAACGCGCTGCAGGGCTGAGCTGCCAACACACGTTTAAAAATGTAAAACAAAACCAACCTGTTGTTGTCCAGAGAAGCTGTAGCCGCCCCATCCCTGGAAGTGTCCAAGGCCAGCTTGGACATGGTTTGGAGCAACCTGGTCTAGTGGAAGGTGTCTCTGCCCACGGAATAAGATGAGCTTTAAGGTCCCTTCCAACACAAACCATTCCATGACTATGGGATTCCATTATTCTAACCTCTGATTGCTGGAGCAAGTTAAAAACAAAGCCACCTAAAAACAGTTGAAACTCTTTGCATTCTTCATGTCAAATTTCAGCTGTGCAAAAAAGTAAAGATAAAGATTTTTCTTTTTTTTTTTTTTATAGCTGCCTTCAAAAACTGTTTCACCAGACCTGGTGAAGAATCCCAGGATTTTTTTTTTTTACAGGAAATATGCAGAGCGATCGCTTTTTCCCTGCCAAAATTAACTTGAAATCAGGAACTCTGCCTGGCTCAGCTCGATTCAACACCCTGTCAGAATAATCTCTGAGTGAAGATTATCTCCTAGAAAGATCTACCGAGGACAGGCTCCATCCCCACTGACGGCGGGTTATTCTCACAGCTGATGTCAGCAGCAGATTCCCAAGTCGGGTCAGGAAATCCGAAGTTAACATACAATCATCTCCGAACGGAAGCAACAGGAACCTTTGGTTTTTCTCCTTGTCCCTCCCTTTCCAGATCCGAGTTAAGTTCTCGTAGATGATCTCCATGCACAAACACCAGCAGTGACAGTGCTGTACCATCAGCTCTATCCAGAAGATACAAATCCGTGGGATACTTTATAGGCTTTGGAAAAAAAATGCCGGTTAGATTTCTTCAACCTGGGAAAACGGCACCAGGAAATTGCTCCAAGTATCCCGAATGTACCAACGTGTTGTTTGGGAATAAAAAGAATTTAAAAGACCTGATTACTGCCAGCCAACACACAGAAAAATATGATGGCAACTGCTTAAAATAAAAGCTTAAAAAACACGTCATATTCCAATTGTAGCGATGGATTAAAGGATCTTTGCCTGTGAAACAGTTGGACTTCTGGATGGAAAATGATATACTGGAACAGTATATGCACAGGGCTATTACAGGCTGGTATTTCTGACCTACTGCTAAATACTACATGAACCTAAAAAAGTATTTAACCAGAATTTCCCCCATTCAAGTAAAAAAGGCACATCAAATCACACATTTCTTTCTAAGAACAGCCTATTCCCACAAAACTCCCAACACCACCAGGTTACTCCAACAATCCAGGTGGCTGTTCTGCCACATTCTAGGGTGAATCACAGAATCCCAGAAGGGGATTGGAAGGGTCCTTAGAGATCACCTCGTTCCAACACCCTGCCACAGGCAGGAATAACCATAATGAAAATTCCACAGGTCTGGGCACAGGGTGAGCAACTCCTTGTCAGAGCTGATTCCAACGCTGACCTAAATATCCAAGTGAGCAGCAGGCGGTTGTTCTGTACACATGACGTGTCCCACACCAGGGTATTTGTATGGGAAAAAACCATTTCACACACCTGCGGAAATAAATACGAGGGTTTTTTCCTCGTTCAAAGGAGTTGTTGAACCTGAAGTTGAAGATGTCAGAAAACCCAGTCCAACCTCTGAGGTTGGTTTGTACACAGAGATCAAGAGGTAACGAGCTGCTGCCGCATTTTGCCGACTGCAGGCGAGCGCTGAAGGGGCTCAGCCCACACAGGCAAACCACAAAGAGCCTGAACCCCGCTCCTCCACGTCAAAACAAGGCTTTCCACTGGAAATATGAATACAAGAGAGAGGGCGGAGAAAGCCACCTAAACATTCCCTCAGTGTAATTACCCTGTGCCCATCACCCTGGCCTTGGCCCCTCTGAAGCAAAGCTCGCTGGGATGCGATTCTGTGACATTCTTGGCACTCGTTCAAGCCGCTGAGAACTCGCCACCCAAGGAACTTTGGTTTGTGCATGTCACACACTCTGAAGTACTTAACAGCGGTCAGCTATGATAAAACAATCCACCAAGGGGGGGGGGAAAGAACAGACCTGCTGCATGGAAAACAAAAACAGCCACAAAAAAGCACACAACAGATAAAACCAGCATTTACTGCTCTAAAGTGAGATCATTAAATACTGCAGACTAATGAAACAAGGACATCCTCCTTCCCTTAACTTCTTCTGCTTTACCACGCCCAGAGAGGCGGCTTCAGTGATCTCCTGCTGGGCTGGAATCCTAAATCCAAATAAATGAAATTAAATTATGTTTAAAGGCCATGGGAAAGCAACACAACCGTGACAACTCAGTGTCCTTTAGATGGTCAACTAATACACACCGCTGCAGTATTTCAGTCTTTGACTGGCAAGTTTTTGAAGACGCAGCCTCCAGCTACTACCATATATTTACCCCAAGTCAAGTGAGTGGCTTATTCACATTCCATTTGCATTTCTGTGACAGGCCATATATTTATATATATAAATATATTTACGTCAGTTATTTTAGCCTGATGTCTGACACCTGATCCCTGATGAAGCCTGAAATGAAACACGGAAAAGATGGAAATGTTGCACAGAAGGATGGACTGCTCCCACCCCCAGAACCACCTTCCCCTGCAGCCACGTGCCCTCAGGAGTTTCCAGACAGCCTTGGGTTCCTTTTAATTCTTCCCTGCAACTAAATAATCCATTATGATCGCTAAAAATATGTATGTTTATATTAATCCCTGTCTGACTGAGGACACTGTGCCCAACCCACAGCCAGCATTGCCACGTCGCTCCTTGACCTACATCCCTCTGTCCTTGAACTTCATACAGCCCAGAATTAAAAACATTAACCTGGGAAAAAACAAAGTTTTGGTTACAAACATGTCAGCCTATCTCTGGAGCAAAGAGCCGACTCAGCAATGCCAACAGCTTCCCACTGTTGGGAAAAAGCTACTCAAACCCTTTGCTCCTTGTGCTGGCTGGTGGCTCGGCCATGGATGGGTTTGGTGTTGAATCTGGGAGCAGCTGGAGTTACCTACCTACCCAGCCACTGCCTTTCTGAAAAACACGGATGCTCCCTGGGAACGGTGGGATTGCTCACGCTCCAAAAGAAATCCTGGGAAGCCGGAGGAAGTGCTTTCTCAGCAAACGGCCACGGTGACAGAGCTCGGCGCTGGGAAAGATAAAAGTCATCGAGGCCTTGAGGGTGAAGTACAAAGCAGCTCTTCAGCTCTGCTTTCTCACATTAAAACTTCCACCGATGCAAAGAGGGAAGAAAGAGGGTGGGTGTGAGAATGGGCGAGCCCAAGGAGCCTCTGTTTAACATCACCTTCACGGAGGGAAGCCCTGGGTCAAGAGCCCTCGTGAGAAGTCCTGCTGCAGCCACCCTGAACTCCCACCTCCTCCGGCTGTGCCAGGCTCCAGCCAAATTATTCCAAGCGCTGCCAGGACATGCCTGAGGAAGAGCTCCTGCTCCATGCACAGATCAGCCTGCAACAGCAGTGCCTTTGAGAAGCAAATGGTGGGACAGAGCTAAGAAGAACAGTGTGGTAGGTCAGGAAAAATGGCTTTCAACCCTTTGGTCAAAAGTTGGCCAAAAGCGTAATCCTGTAAAAGTGAAGAGCTTTTGCCAGCTATCTACTGATGATCTGAATCAGTATTTTGCAACTCACACCTCAGAGACATGAAATCTTAAAAGAAAGCCATAATTTAGTACCAGATTCATGGGAGGTTGGTATGTCTTAACATCCCCTGCAGATAGAAAAGTAAGGTAAGAGGCCAAGAGCTTTGCCCAAGGTCATTCCGTGAATCACCGAGGGAACAGGCTGAGGAATTTGATCTCCTGGCTCACAGGAGGCCAAATCCTTTCAAAATACCAAGAAAGCAACACAGAATCATTTAAGATGAAAAAGAGCTCCAAGATCATCAAGCCCAACATTTAAAGGCAGTTTCCTCAACAACAACAGCAGTGCTTTCATGAAGGGAACTACTCGGCATCCTAGGAAAAAACACCAAACTCTACTCCAAGTGCTGCCTATGAGCCAGGACAGTGAAATGCCATTGAAAATGCAACCACCACTTCATCCAAGTAGGCTACTACACATTTACTCAAGGAGCAAAAAGTAACCTCTTGTGCCTTAAAAGCCCTGTTGAATGAATTCCTGGGAATAAACACTTTTAAACACAATTTAAAAACCATTTGGCATTGACTAAGTGTTGAGCACTGGGCATCTTTCAGAAGAAAAGCCTTTTTCAGACATATGCTAGAACAAAAAAAGCCCTAGCACTGACTCACCTCCAGGTTACTGCAGTTATTTTTTACCATAAAGCTGCCAGAAGATCATGGCAAACAGCACCATAGAATTAATTTTGTCTTCATATTTTAGAAAAGCATCACACCTTGTCTTAAAAAAACCCAAACCAGGCACTATTTGCATGCCCTGCCTCCTCCCAGCCCAAGGCACTGGTTTTTTTTAGCAATACACAAAACACCATTTGTTGAAATTCCTGATTTAGAGCAGTTTTGAAATGGTGCATCCTCTCCTATAAACAGAATTGTTCCTGGGATGGGAGTTGCAATGGAAGGCATGCCAAGATACACAGCTGAGCTACAATGCTGCTTAAGTAAATTTGGGAACACGCAAAGCTTAATATAGAAATTCCCTTTATGGCAGATAACACCATAGAAGTACTTCTAAAAATGGTCACCACTGTCCAAAGAGCGAAATCCAAATGAAAATGGACAGAGCGACCCTAGTTCTCCATCCGAAATAAATCTATTTATCAAGGGTGTTTTTCAAAGAGAATTTCTATTCCCTTACATCTTAGAATCATAAAATGCTCCTTCTGATCTAAGATTCTAATAGAATCTTCTACACACTTTCAAAGAAACACCAAAGAGATGAAGGGAAGAATAATTTTGGAGGGTGTTTTTTTTTTTAATGCCCCTTTTTAGACCAACGACTGAGACTGGAAGAAGCACAGGAGCACTCTGTAAAACCGGAATGCGAGCTGCTGTTCTGGAGTAAAGAACTACTTAAAATGGAAGGCCTGGGAAAAAAAAAAGTCATTTCTGTGATCTCAGGCAGCATAAATTATAGAGAGAAGACATTTGATGAGTTGTATGCTAAGGATTAATTTGCCATTTAAAAATGCAAGGAACAGATGGATCTCTTGGCTAGGACTATATTTGGGAATTACTTCATTTTGCTGCCCACATGCAAATAAAAATACAACTAAAAGTAGAACTTTTTGTGAGATTTCACATGGGTAGAAAACACTGAAGTCATGAAAATAAAATAAAAAAAACAGTGTCTGCATGAAACAGGTAAAGTACCACAGCCTGGTCAATCTACAGCAGGTTGAGGGGAGAGAATGTGATTTTACTTCGTTGAGCAACTATGGAGAGTAATGCCAGGCTTAGAAACTAAAAAAAAACCAAACAAACAAGCCCAAAACAACCCAGCAAAACCCATATCATATGACAGTGTTTGTCACTTAGGAGTAACTTCTGAAAAAACACCTTACTGTAATTTAATTCTATGGAATTTGTTATGATTTTGCCATTACATCTCCACACACAGTCAGAAGTCCAGGGATTCACCTTCCCAAGAGCCGGGTCAATTCCATCACACTGACCAGGGATCATAAAGCATGGGTGAGGACTTAATATGTGGGAGAAATGCCAAAGTAGGGGAAAATACAGAAGAAAATGGCTTACACCTCCCTGGATCAAGTGCCCGTTCACCCCTGGCCTCCACCCCACATGGCAGGGACTGGGAAAGGAGGAGCAGTGCGAGGCAATCCCGCTGGCACAGTGAAGATGATGGGACGGAAGGGAAGTCCTCCGAGGAATTCCCACAGGCAAAGCCTGTGTGGGTCCCTAATGGGAGCCAGTGCTTTCAAACCCCCAAACCATGGCAGCCACACGTACAAGATTAATTAAGCACCATCCTTTTTTCCACGTGATTTCTCCGAGTTCGAGGGAAATTGCATATTAAAAAGCAAAACCAACATCAACTTCTAAGATGACTGTTAGATACCATCTCTCTTTCTCCTCTAGCAACACAACAAGCCCTTCCACCTTCCCGCCACCTCAAAAGCAAACAAACAAACTGAAAATTTCACCCAGCAAAGCCCCGACAGGCGCAGGACGTCCTCAGCGTACTCCCAGACTCCAGATCAGGGATAAGCACAGCTCCGCGTGCGTTTAGAAAACGAAGAGGAACAGAAAATCTGTACTAACCCGACAGCTTCCTTTCTGTGACTATTCATCCTTCCCAATCCAACAGGACACACCAGCCAGTAAACAAACATGGAAGGGAGGGACCAACTTCAAAGCAACTGTGTAAATCTTACATAATTTGAGGGTTTGAGATCTTGCAGCAACCTCTTACTCAACGAGGTGTCAGATGATCCAAGGAGGTCAGACCTGTAGCAGCCACAGTAAGTAGGACACTTTGCATCTCACTCAGCCCAGCCCGGCACCGTTTGTCCACAGGGACCTGGGGCCGGGCATTCTTGGGAATTCACTTACAGGAAGAGAACAGTGCCTTTCTTTCACAGGTTATCACGTCAGAAAAGCTCTCTACTCTCCAACGGATGAAAGGTAATAAATACATGACTGCCCTTTAGAAACTATCTGCTGGATATGTCTGCTGGATATGTCTTAATTATTCCCGATTTTTAAAGGGTTTGATGAGGTTCTCATGTTTTTGCCCAGGTATAAACCTGATGATTTCTGGGCATCTGCAGAGAATATCACGCAACCGTGGAAGAAATGAGGATACGGCCCTGAAAACCACTTCCCTCTCATTGAAAGGCTTCTCCAAAGGGTACTTTTCCTGCCATCCCGGATTTCTAAGTGTCTTCTAGCCAAAACCATCGCTTTGAGCTAAATAAAGCAACTGCGCACTGAAGCCCAGATATTTCTCAAAGAGAAGGAATTAAAAGGCTCCATGTCTCACTTCTCCAGACAGGAGACTGCACTCATGGTTGGAAGGACCAGGAAACAAAGGAACAGGTCCCCCACCTTTGTTACGGGCCTCTTGCGAGGAGGGATCACAGAGAAGTCTTGGTTCTTAATGCCAAAGTTATTTTTGTTCTTGTATTAGGCACTTAGTGAGTAATTATGCAAAGACTTTATTAACATGGCATCTACACAGTGCACGTATCTCTCTTCCTCCTTTCGGAAACTCAGCTTCTCTTCAAGATTTTAAAAAATCTGGACCACGTCCCGGCACACATAAATTTTTCCTCCTCTACACAACACATCGAAGCCCTCACCTCTCTCCCGCGTCTGTGATTTTCCACTCGGAGTCACGCTGCCTTCTCCTCTCCGAGCGGCATTACGAGCTGACCACAAGGATCTGCAGTGGGATCCCTAATCTCCTGCTAAGAAGCTTTTGCACTTAAAACCTTGATGCCACCATTAGTGGTTTCGGCACTCGCGACGTCGCGGCCGGACGGCACTCAATGCCTGGGCAATAAGGGCAAAGCTAAGCACATCAGGTACACGGTTAATTCAATGGGCAAAGATTAGGGGACGATACTATTTTTTATTTTTTCCCTATAAGGCTTATTTACTATTAATTGCCATCCCTGTGACCTTATTTAAGTACAATGTGTTCTACCTGAAGTTGTTTTTAAGGTTAATGCCCAAGTCGCAGCAATACGCCTCGAGGAGAGCCGTACTCCCAGCGCTTAGGGTTCAAGGGGAAGGTTCCCCTCCTGCATCCACGCCTCTGGCAGAGCTAGAAACATCCTCTTTGGGAAAAAAAAACCCTCAACAAATCACTGTATTTGCAAGTCCAAAGGGATGCTCTGTCTCGGCTTTAATGGGAACATGTATGGCTGAGCCCAGGCGGTGGCTGGATTTTTCCTTTGATCACTGTAATGACTGGTATTTTTTCAGGAAGCGTTCAATACAGCCTTCCTCTTTTGCTATTCATCCCTCCACGTGAATATTCATTAGGAATTATTAAACTGCCCTTTATTCCAAAGGTCTTTACAACGGGGATCCTCTCCCCCACCTTCGGTGCCTGCGGTGTCTGTGTCTCCATCTGAGCTGTCTGACTCCACCATCACTGCAGATAAGCACTTCCAGACTACAATCCCTCTAATCTATTTTAGCCATGATTCACATCCGAGTTGTGTGTCTCCCAAAGACAAGGGAATCTGGACCACTTCTGCAGAGGGAGGCAGCCACCACAGCCTATGGCACCCCACGTTTCCCTGTTTTCCTTGACTTTTTCGAGGTTGGTTTCCTCTTGATCTCCCAGCGTACAGCAGGAAGAGAACATGAAGCACACTTCTTCCTGCCTCCAGGATCCCTCAGTCTAAGCCCAGCTTCTGAGCAGTAACACGGGCAGCTTCAACTTCCCTGACCTCAGCTAATTCTTTCCTTCCCTCAGCCTACTCAAGATGATTAAGCAAAATACTTGGAAGGAAATCAAAGCCTTAAAAACGCAATTAGAAGTGACCATTTTGTTAATACGCGCACGCACAACCCCAAAGTCAAACCCAATCCAAGAGCACCTGACCTTTGGGAAAACAGCAATTTTTAGCAGCTCCCACGGACTTAAGGAACAGCCCGAAGTCTCCCACAATGCTGGTGAGAGCAGTGCCTTCCACACAGCTCAGTTTTTTCCCACCATTCCTAAAAAAGGAGGTTAAGAAGACACAAAATCGCCAATTCTCACACCAGACACCAGCTGCCACAAACCTGCAGCTGTCCAGGGGTGACTTAAAAATATTATTTTTATCACAGAGTAGATATTCCTCCCCCAGCTGAGGAAAAGGCAAGTTCACAGGAGGGTCTGAATTCAGCTACCACAAATCTTCATATTCTCTACCAAAGACTCTCCTCTTGTTGCAAGAAACCTTTAAAGCATTAAAAATAAAATACTAATCTCTTAAACAACAGTAAAGTCGTTTGAGAGGATAAAAATAGTTATCACTGTAATAAAACAGAGGTATTTTTCTAGGGCAATTTCCACTTCATCCATTCTCAACACAATACATTTTTAAGACTCCTTTCCTGAAATTAATTGGGAGAAAGATGGTGGGGTTTTTTTTTTAATCTGCCTGTGAAGAATCAAATGCACTTTGAGAAAGCAGCAGTTGAGCTTCTGGGCCCTGACACAGAAACAAAGCCTGACAGCCCAGATTTAGATAAACACCTACTTCTGCACATTTAGGAAGAAGCTTAATTGCTTTGTCATTTAGAGCCAGCAATTACCAACTATTACTGGGAGTGCGGCGGGGGTGGGGGGTATTAATTGCAGCCAAATGTCCACTCTTTTTTGGGCAGCTCATGCCAAGAAAATTATGTATAAAATAAAAATAATAAAAACCTTCACTTGGTTACAACGTTTTAAAATATTTTATTGTCTGTTTATATAAAAGATGGAATTGGGCTCTCCCAGGGGTGCCAACAACGACAGAATTTTTATTTTATTTTGAAATGCTGTCCAATCATAGCAGTGGTGGTATTAGGATGGGGGGGCAGGCTCCAAAATCGCCCTTTTGGGGGGATTTTTGGGGCTGATTCCTCCAGCGAGGAAACCGGTGCTTAACTTCTACAGCGAGCAGAGCATTTAAGGTTTAAAAAATAAATAAACGACCTAAAATTGGAAGGTTGAAAGGGAGAGAGGGCAGTTTTCCTCCCTCAGAGCTGGCTCTGACACAGGCGCTCCTGCTTCATTGCCGTGCGAGGGGAAAACCTTCACGCAGGAGCGAGAGCTGCTCCAATGCTAAGGTGGGGGAGAGATTCTATTTTTTTTTTTTTAATTTAAAAAGGGTTTTTTTGTGGCAATCGCGGTGTTTTTCCGCGGGGCTCACGCGGCCCCGCCCCGGGGGCGGCGCGGCAGCCGCGGCCGGCTCCCNTTACAGCGGCGGGCGCGCTCCGCCGGCTGTGAGGCGAGAGAAAGCGGCGGGGTTTCAGAGCGAGATAAAAATCTTATTATGCAACGCACATTTTTTAATAGATTATTGCCGAGTCCAGGGCTGAGGTAATGCGGGCTGTCAGCAGCCGGGGCGGGAGGCTGAGGGACGGGCGGGCTGCGGCCGCTCCCTCCCAAGGGCACTGAGACACCATTTCCTCACCAGCCGTGAGGAGAACTTTGATGTATCACGTTATTTTTTTTTTCCACAGGAGGATCTATTTATGTGGTTACACATGTACGTCTTTTTCGGCATATCTCGAGTATAAAGGTTTGCTTTCTGTATTATAATCTCTCCAAAGCTATCTGAAAACGTTGTGCCTGTGCTCAAGCTCAAGAAACTCGATACAGTCCCAAGGGTAAAAAAGCCACGTTTAAAGGATGGGCTCGGTTATATTTAGCTGAGCAGCAGCACAGGCTGACACGAGCAGAAACACAAGGAAGAACAAAGCGAAAACGCTCGACAGTTGATAACAAAAACCTGCGAGTATCTGAGGTGGCTTTTTTTTTAATTTTCCTTTCCCTAATTCACATTTTGCCGCGCAGAGAGAACATCAAAGCAGCACATGGGTTTATGTGAACAAAAGGTAAAGATGAGGTGTTTCACCTGGCTCTGACAGGATTTACTGTTGCCTTTGTGTAATAGAAAAGGCTTCCTACTCTATGAAATTCTTTAATTTTCTTTTATAAATCTTAACCTAATTCTTTTCCCATACAAACAGGAGCCTGCTCAACCCTGTCGTTCTACCAGAAGAGATTAAAAATTTTCAGCTCATCTCTACAGTACCAAATATATGTGGAATTATTTAACCTCGACAGATCACAGATGCTTCAATAAAGACTAAACAGCTACATTTAACCTCATTTTTCCTGATTTTTCATCTGTCCTCAGCACAGGCATCTCCAAACCCACTCAAAATCCCAAATCCCAACTAAGTCAGTGATTCATCACTTCTGGCAGCAAACGAAGCGGGAAGGAGGAGATGAAGACAATGGTAGGGAAAGGTTTGCATTATGTAATGAAACTAAACTCACTTTTTTCTACTTTCACTTCAGTTGCTGAAACAGAGTAAGAAAGTCCCTGACTAAATAAAATACACAGGAGGTTTCAGGGAGCCCGTTTTTCCCATGATTAAAATTCTCTTGGCAGTATTTTTCATCAGTTTATTTCAATAATAAGACACACACGTATTCCATTCCAACGGTAATTCCTTGCTCCAGAATTTCATCACAGAGAAATCTAAAATTAAAACCAATCTCTAATTACCTTATGACTTGCCCACTCGTCATGAGAACTTTAAATACAGCTATCAGAATTGTAAAAAAAAATTCATTTTCAAGTATCTATACATGCAATTTCTTCCCACTGCTTAATTTCAGCAAGACTGGAATGACTGTGCTCACCTAGACGTTGGTGAAAATAAAATCAGTTTTGTATCTAAGCTGGAAATGCTCTTTTAATTTCACAGTATCTATTTTATAGTACAAGCTATAGGGAAATAATCATCTAATTATTCATCCAACTCCAGCATCCTGGAGATGAGACAACCAAATAATCACTCTTAAAATAAATTAAAGGTGACTACTTTACACACCATAGGAAATTATTCATTTAACTAGTAAATTCTCCATCATCCTCCACATCAGACAACTGAATAAACACTCCTAAAAATTAAATTAAAGGCCAAAGGACATCTCAGGTTGCTTATCTGGAAATTGAACACACGGGGTGTTCACGCTTTCACAGTCTGGACATCACCTACAGGAAATCAAACACTTCTGCCTGGATTTTTAAAATAAATTTAAGCCCCATCCCAACAAGGATTTTAGGAGCAAAATGTCCCACTCTCAGCACATCGCTGCAGCAAAGCCTTAAAAATAATCACTAACACATGGAGCAGCAAGAGACGTGTCAGGCCATTTGACGTTACAAAACTGAATCAAAAAGCCCAGAAAATATTTTTAGCACATTAGAGCACCTCAACAAGCAGCCTAGAAAAGAGCTTTTTCTACAAAAAAAAAGGGGGATTTTTTCCAGGAGGTTGGGCAGGGCACAAACAAAATCTGGTTTGCTTCCTATGGGATCACCCAGCTTCCATCCATATCCAGCCTCTTCCATGACACAGTACAGAAAATATGTTTGCTAATGTATCATTTGTGGTGTGTGTCTGAATCACCAAAATGGTGAAATTGATGCTTCTGGTGGTGGAAAATTATCATTTCAAGGGCTTTTTTATTCTTTCAAGGTGATAAAAAAATTCCATCAATCCTTTTCCACAATATGGATGGGGAATAAGCAATCTCACATTAAGAACACTTCAAAACACAAATTCCTCCTCAAATCCATGCAGGAACCACCCACATCCACCAGCTCCTCACCTCAGCCCAGAGAGCAACTTCTGAGAGGCCAAAATAGAGCCCAACTTCAGAGAATATTGGTTATTTTTAACGTGTTCTTCTTGGTTTTTGTTTCTAAACTATTCCTTGCAGCTCCATTACCAGCAAAGGCCTCCGAACAGCAATTTAAAGCAAAGTTTAGTTGAGATCCAACACAACAAACTCTGAAACTTTACGAAATAAAGGCTTTTTTGGGTTGTTTTTTAATGTTTAAGCAATCTGCAGATCATCTTTCCTCATGTTATTGTCCAGGAAAATCAGCTCCATTTAATCAGTGGTATTTACTTCACACTGCTCTTGAACCACAAGCAAGGAAACCCAAACTCCTCCTTCACCACCTTTCTGCTGCTTTTTCACAGGTCCTGAAGGATGGTGCCAGGCACAAGAATTCCCACAAGTGCTGAACACCCACAGTGTGTCCCAAACACTCCCCGAGGCCTGGGTAAGACCCACTTTCCTAAGGGAACACAACTCTGCCAGCTGAGAACAACAGGACCAGACCAGAATGACGACGTTCCTAAATTTCAGAAGAATTCAGTGTCATAAAGATCTTAATAATTTCACAGCGTCACAAAACTGGCCATTTCCACTTACAAAAAAGCCACAGGAGAACCTCCAGCTTGCTAAAATCTTTGAGAATACCACGGAAATTGCAGGAAATAATTATTCTCCAAACAAATGGAAGTGGATATATTACACAGCAAGTGGGAGCACCGAACCAGTGAAAAGGGGGTGAGGTGAGGCAGCTTTTGTTCACCACGGGGTATGAATGGCTTAATATTTACATGGCTAAATTCAAAGTGTGTTGAAAATTAAACAGAAAACTCCACTTGTGCTTTGAAAGACTTCAAAGCCAGGTGGAGTTTTGCCTCCCAAAGTCAAGAGAGGGTTAAATGTTCATTAATATCTAACTGATTACAGAGAAACACGTAAAACTCCTTTCTGATCCTTCAAAATTAAATATACAATCCACCAGATTCCATTACTTGCTCGACTGAGTTTGATTTTATTGTACTAATAAGAAAAAAATGTTTTATTTCCTCCCAGAGTATCGTCTACTTTTCCATTACTACGACTAGAAATTGCCAAGAAAATGAAATGCTCAAGCACAGCAGACGCTGCTTTTCTTCTCATTAAATCTTAAAACTTAGTTCCAGTGGGATCATATTTAGTCCTCTCAAATTCAGAACAGGATTTCATCCCGCCTCGACATCCCAACAATGACATTTTATAAATATTACGAGTTTTTTGGATGCCCTTCTCATTCCACAAGGAGCAAAGAAGCACCAGTATTTTTTCTTCTTAACCTCCTTGAGATTTTTTTATTAAACCTTAAATGTAACCAGCCCTCCTTTCAATCCATCTTCTCTAGGATTTTTTTTTGAGACCTCTGAAAGTCTCACCAATTCTTTTGAGGTGTAATAAGTGTGAAAAATCTTTGACAAAGGCTTGTCTTTATTCAAGCATTAAGCTCTCATTGAGAGAGGTGTTAGAAACAAACAAACAAGTGCTTAAAGCAGCTGTCTTAAATCTTCACCTGGTCTCCAGTCAAGACAGGACCTGGATTTCTAAATCCAGGAGGAGAAAACAATAATTAAAAGAAGTAAATAAATCCTTGCATGATTCTTTAAACATGAGGGGGTGGGGAAATCAGAAGAGGAGAAACCGATTTCCTCATCTTCCCTTCGGTACACTCTCCATGGGCGTCAGCCCATCTCACCCTTCCAGAAGGTTCACCATTCAAGGTAGGATTTTATGAGTGTAATTCCCTTGATCAGAAAGTTCTGCCAGTGGTAAAATTCCATTCACAGTGATAATCACAGGATCCTAGAAGGGGTTGGGTTGGAGAGGACCTTACAACCCATCTCGTTCCCCCCCCTGCCATGGGCAGGGACACCTTCCACTATCCCAGGTTGCTCCAAGCCCCGTCCAACCTGGCCTTGGACACTTCTAGGGATGGGGCAGCCACAGCTTCCTGGGCAACCTGTGCCACGGCCTCAACATCCTCACAGGGAAGAACTTCTTTCCAATATCCCATCTAACCCTGCCCTCCTCCACCTTATGGCCACTCCTGCTTGTCCTGTCACTCCCAGGCCCTTGTGAAATCCAACACTGTACTGATACACTTACTTAATGAGTATTTTCAGTTTTAGAAGAGACTTGGTATGCAAAGGAGAAATGCTGCCAACTCTGCAAACCCTCCTGAAGAGCAAAGCTCTTCGCCAAAGCACATAAAACATTTATGGACACAATTGTAGCTTCGTGGTTTTCACTCTTAGGGTGAACTTACTATTACAAGGCTAAGTATCAGAGAGGCACTTCAACACGAATTTAAAAATTCTTAAAAGAAATCAGTGATTATCTCTAACACCTTTTTTTTCTCCCCCACATGCAAATACAAGAGCTATCGCAGAACCAAGGACATGGGAAATGCTAGGAACATGAAACTTGGATCATTTTCTCTTAATTCTTCCAAGTCTACCATTTTTGCTGCAAAGCAAGAGAGGGAAAAATTGGGAGGCGACAAATCAACCTTTTAAATGTCAGTGGCGACAGGGAACAAAAGGAAACAGAACAATACCACTCATCATTTCCCAAAGTGCATGAAACTGTAGCCTGTAAAAACTAGTTAACCTTAAAATTTGCTTTTTCCCCTCACTGAAGCAAATAACAGCGACCCCATTCTCCAGACACACAGGCAGTGAGGCCTCGCATCCGTACATCCCCCGCTTTGGCCAGCCAGCATCTTATGGATGCTGCATGGATCCACCATGGAAAACGATGAACAGTGGCAACAGCGTTCCCCTTGGAACCCTTCCGTGCCAACCGAGCCTTTTTACATCTCACTCCAGTTTACTTATACGGAACAACAGAAGCTTTGCCATGGAACAACTCCTCGGGCTCACACCTCAGGAAACAACCCGCACAGCCCATGGAGCAGGTACCTACCTGTCGCTGCTGGTACTGCTGCTGCTGCTGAGGGAGTCGCTGCTGGAAGACCTGCTCCGGGAGCCGCTGCCGCTGGGCGAGCGGGTGGGCCGGGCGGCCTGGCTGGCCAGGCGCTGCGGGGACTGCGTCCTGGACTGCGACGAGTGCGGCGACCGGCTCCGGCTGTGCTGGTAATTCCGCTCCGGCCTTCTGCCTCGTACCTCCCGTGTAATATCATCCCTGTAGATATCCCTGTGTACCACACTGGGCAATGTAAACTGCTCCCGGGCCCTAGGTTCGTATCGGGGGTCGTGAGCGTCAAAACGGTTTGGACTTCGGCTCCGAGAAGTGTAATAGAGCCCGTGTTGTAAGGTCCGCTCCCGAGGGTCTCTATAGTAATCCTGATCGTAATGTCTTGTCCGATCAAATCCTCCCGTCCCCCGCTCATGGTGTCCATAGGCACTATGTTCATAAGCACGCTCCCTGTTATCTGAAGCCCTGCATTTGGGAAGGGGGAAAAATATTGCATCAGAAAGGGGCAGGCACAACTAAAAGCAAATCATGCAAACATTCACAGCAGCACTCAACTTATGGTTGCGACTGCTTCTCCACTAACCAGCAATAACCTATCAAGCAAACACGAACTTCAAAACATTTTACTTGACTCCAAAGTTATATTTGTATACTATCAAGCTGAGCAATCATTTTGGTTTAATCACAATATGGGGCTTTCATGACCAGCAACTTGCCTGCACAGGAAAAAAGTTCTGCTTTCCAGTGCAGAATCCTCATTTCAGTTGTGTTTGGGTTTTGTTCTTTTTTCTTTCAAACTCAGTAAACAAGAAAAACTTCCTGTTTGTGAACATCACCATTAACTTCTTTTTTTTTCTCTTCCATTTTTGCTTAAGAGCTTCAAAAATTTTTTTTTGAAATTTGGTAATTACTGGAGCTCTTGTAATTATCCTTCTGCAAAAATGGCATCGCAAATCGGGCTGTAGCCATGAAAGCCTCCGTGCAAAGCATGACCCAGAGGTAAGAAGCTGCTTTCAAAAGGGGTGGCATAACCCATAGAGAATTCTCAGAAAATTGGGGGGTTTCTTGTTGCTGTTCTAAAATATTTCACCCTCTTAGAGGGAATTTTTAATTTGACCAGATTGCTACACTCATTTCTTGTTAAAGCTGTGGACGCTAAAGAAACATCACCATTACTAAGGTTGGAACTGCAAGGATGCAGGTCCCCAGAAGATATTAAGAGCCTACACAAGGAGTAGGAATTCAATTTTTAGGAGGTGTTTTTGTTGTGACTGCTGCTGTTGCTGCAGTCACTGAATTTCTATCTCCACAAGCTGCTGCTTTCCAGCAGGTATGGTCCAGTTTGTTTGAGTATTTCGAACATTTTAAATTGAGAAAGGCTCAGTGATGTTCTGAGAGAGTTAGTGTGATCTCTCAAATAAAGAGATAGTAAAACTGACAGATAAAAGTTAAAGGAACACTACAAATAGCTGAGTAGTCTAATTTAGACAAGTACCATGATGGTACTTCTTAGTTACATCCACAAAATGGAAGATCCAGAACAATTACGTTGAATGTTTAAAAAATACATCTAAAATTCTAAATATGTCAGAGTAGCCAAAGTTAATTTAAAAATTAATTATCCATCTTATGAAGGACATTTCAACCTTTTTTCTTCAGCCTTCTCTCTCATATTCTTCCTTCAATCTGTTATGAGTCATTTCAATCCCCTGAATCCTGATAACCCAATTCTGCCTTGTGCCTCCTCCTCCTCCTCTCCTGCATCACAGCTCTAGTTCGAATGGCAGAAATATTTCAGGGATCTTTTATAAACTGAAAATGGGATTTGAATCTTTTTTCGATTAGCATCTCAGGAAGTTCCTTCCATTCCTTCCCCAATGAATCACTAGATCCTTAATCCTCTCAATAACTCTCTGTTGTTAAATTGTAACTCATATCAAGCTTTCTATAGAGCTCCCTAACGTCTTGCCTGCATTTTTATCTCAAATTATATCTAAGAAACTACTTAACCAATGCAAGAGAATGCCATTAACTTCTACA
Source organism: Ptilonorhynchus violaceus (assembly GCA_013397565.1). Lineage (NCBI taxonomy): Eukaryota > Metazoa > Chordata > Aves > Passeriformes > Ptilonorhynchidae > Ptilonorhynchus > Ptilonorhynchus violaceus. The sequence goes on along the minus strand of VZRJ01000579.1, from coordinate 378,469 downwards.
TCTGCTTGAAATTCATTGTTGCTTTTCTATTTCCATTACCTCTTGCTCGCAACAATGGAATTTTGAAAGACATTTCAGGATCTGGCACAGAAACATGTCTCTGTTTTGGTTCTTTTTTCCCCCTTTTGAAGGACCAAGATCAACAATTTTATAAACGATTGCATTTAGCATCCTACAAGGTGTTAATCAGTGAGAGCTGATTTAATGAGGTCAGAGAAAAAGCAGTATTTTCTAGCAGGTTACTGCTACAGAGCTGACAGAAAGAACAAATCCTTATCCGTGAGAAGGACACAGAAGACAGACAGAGGAAGCAGAGCTGAACAGCTACTGGCTACAGTGCTTTCTTCATTTATCTATTAGTACTAAGTACTACTGGAGTTAGTGGAAAGAAAGGGTTTGACTTGGGTTAGGAGAGGGGCTAATATACACAGGGCAGGACATACCAACCTTTTCCAAGTGTGGAAACACGACCTATATTCCCAATTAAATCTAGGGAGAGAATTGTGAACATAACTTCCCCAATTTTGGCCCCTCTTACAGGGGTAATCCACCTTCTTAATGGGCAAGGGTGTCAAATGATATTTTAGATGAACCAACAAGAAAAAAAAAAATCTTAGTGACAAGACACAAAAAAAAAATTCCACTGGACGGAAGTAGTCCCAGACTGAAATTGTAACTCTGAAACCCCCAGACTTCTTTCTTGAGACAGAAGGCACTTAAATAGATCCATAATTTTAATTTCCAGCCCTAAGTCTGAATCAAGCAGCTGGTAGAAGATCTCCCGAAGCCCGAGGGCCCTCACGCTGCTGCCAGCAGGCATCCTCTGGCCGCCTTGGTAACCATCCAGCCCAGTCACTTCTCACTGGTGTATCCACAAATGGGTATTAGCACCACGTCCTTAAAGCTAAAGTATGTTTAATGTGGAGCAGCAGAGAGCTTTTTAAGAGACTAGATAGTAATCCACTCCCCATGGCTACTGGCGTCTTGACTGTATACCATCCAATAAATTCAAGGCAGTAGTTCTTATCCCAGCTTTAAAAAAAAGAAAGAACTATAATTTCCGAAATTTAGTAATGTCCATCATCTCTTTTTGCCAATACCATCAGAAAGAATAATCCCAATAACTTGGAAATGATGTAGATCCAAAATGGAACCATCACAAGCTGCCTTCGGTCTTCTCCATCCAAGCGTTATTCCCATGGCTAAGTGTTGTCGGTAGAATCCAAGGGGCCACATCATTAAAGTCTACTAGGAATTTTGTGGTGACAATCCAATTAACATACCCACTGCGGATAGTGAGAACTGAGAGCTAGGCATCAAGCTTTCACCGAATTTTAGGTTCTAGTATTCCGAAGATACTCCACAGAGAACTTCACCACATGTTGTAGAGTAAGATAGCTCCATCTGGCAGCAGGGATACATCCAGCAAGGCCTTAATATTATCCAAGAAATGGGATCGTTACTTCTAGAAAAGAGTAACTCCAATATCGATGCTGGCCAAAGGAAATCTTCCATCTTAAAACCACCTTATTTCAAGTGTAGGTAGATATCCAACCAGCTGCAGGACACATCCTCTATGGATCCACAAGGTACCAGCCACTGGGATAGAAATCACTTCCGTTTCCAACCCAAAATAGGAAACATAGATAATTCCCAAAATTTTAAATCCATCTGGGGGCCCTAGATACGAGTTTGTGTTTCTCACCATATCAAATACCAAATACCTGCCTAGAGAAACCTTGGAACTTACCCATCAAGTCTCCGCTCATAACGTCCTTCCCGTGCATGAAGTGATGGTGGGGGGCCGTAAGTGGGCCCCCCACCACCTCCTCTGAACCCAGAAACCTCTCTACTACGAGATGCTATGGAAACTGTATCATCCAATCCCCGCGCAGCACTGGGAATGGTTCCTGGTTCATTATAATCCGTCCGTAGGTCTCTATCTCCCATTTTGTTGACAGAGTTGTGTGCCTTCTGCGCACTTTTGATGTCCACAAAATCCACAAATGCTGCCACTCCCCCTTCCGACCCCCTCTTAGGGAGGATTTTGACACTTTCGACACGTCCATATCTGGAAGAGAAGCAAAGCAGAGCACACAGGTTAGTGCTGGTGGGAAAAGACCACATTTAATAACACTGCCTCCTGCAAAATCAACATCCAACCCTTCACCCTTCCCATGTGCCAGGAAAATCAATCGTTGGGAGACGGAAAGAGGGAAAAAGCCATATGGAGAGGGGAAAAGGCCATTTAAACTTTCCATGGTTACATTTAAACTCCTCTCTCTGGATGTGGGGAGCCTACCACGCGACTGCCCTTTTTAGAGCAACAGAGCAGCAGCAGCTGAAGAAACAGAAAGGTGTTCACAACCAGAGCACCCTGTGCGTCGTTAGTCTGACACAATTAAAGAGGCACAATTAAAACAAAACCGCATCACAAGGAAAAATACAGACAGCCAACAATTTTCTCAGGAGACAAATGACCTTGACAGCAATTCCACTACTCCCATCTGTATTTAACCCAGAGTCTCCATTGTAATCCTCATCCCTGCTCTCAAACCCGTTTATTTCCAACACCTCACACAACATGTGGTTGGCACAGACCCCCCTCCAAGACCCCGGTGCTGCTGAGGGTTCAGCTTCCCACCCCCACTCTGGACTGAGCTGCACAACAGGAGCGCTGAGGAATGCTGGAGGGAATGTGACACCACCCTACGTAATGTATGTTAAGTAACTGCAACACTGGCACTTACGGATGAGTAAATGTCTATGTAAAATAAAAATAAACCCAAATATGTTTGTGTACACAAGGAAACAAGATATAAAAACATATTTAAATAACTTGCATCCACTCACAGCAGAAAGGACAAGCTGGGAGGGATGAGCACAGTGATGTTTTAACAGCCAACAACTGCAGGGTTTGGGTGGTCGGTTCTCAGCCAAGAGACTCTGAGCAAACCAGGGAAAGGCTCTTAACTGCAGTTGGTAATCCAGGACAAAAAAGGGCAAAAAACATATTTTTGAATGCGCTGACACAGAGGAAAGGGATGCACAAATAAAAAACCTAATCAGGAAGTATTTGTAAACTCCACGAAGAATTATAGCAAAAAAATTTCTATTCACAAAGGCAGCACAAGGCCGGACAGATGTAAACAGACCTTACACAAGCAAAACAGTTTTCAGCCACACACGTAGGGAAAAGGGAGTACAACTGCCAGGCTGAGGCACACACGCTGTCAGATCCCAGAGCTGCCTCAGTTTCATGCCTGGCTTTTCCTACACCTTACAATTTCATCATTGTTGTTGGATGACTAATCCTTAAATACGATCTGAAAACCTGCCTTGCTGACTGCTGCCTTCTCATTCCAGCCTGACCTACTACACTTATATATAACCTGGTTTGGATTTAGAGCCCTTTTTTCCCTGGTTTATACTCCACCAAACACGGATGTGTGCACAAACAAGAACATCTTCCAAGAAAAAAATGCCTTCTTGGGCATAAAAAGACACAGTCGCAAATGAGACGTGTTCTTGCCTATCTGCTGTCCAGAGTTGAGTTTGTCACCTTTGTACCCCTGGGTACAGCACATTAATTCTTAGGAAGTTTCCTAATCCTGTGATGCACTGGTTATTTTTTTATTATTTCTTTGTATTTTATTTAATTAAAAGCTTCAAATAATGGCAAATGGAACTGCAGGAAAGCTGCTTCTCAAAGTTTGCTTTCTTTGGAAGCTGGATATGGTTATCTTGCCTTGAAGACAAGATTTAGAAAGCCCAGAAAAGTAGAGGATATGGTTAATAAAATCAGTGCGAGGAAAAAAAATGGCCTAATTGGATGTGGCAGATGTAGAGAGAGGAGGAGAGGCAACAAGAAAGGAAGGAGAGGGAAGAAAAACAGGAAGGAACCTATTTGAGAAAATGTTCATGCCATGAATGAACGTGACAAAAAATATGAAAGTAATTAGGAATTCTAGTTAGGATCACCCTTTAACACACGTTTCAGTGCCGGTTCGCTGCAAACAAAGATGGGCTCCAACCCTCATATCCAGTGAGTTCTTCTAAACCATGGAGTTCCTGAAGTGACTGGTTAGAACACATACTCTCCTTTTGCTCACTGTTTACACGTTCAGTTTCTGGCAACATGAGCCCATATTTGCCTACAATCTTCGGGGGAAATAGTACTAAGACACTACCAATAATGGTATCAAAATCCCTATAATCCTAATTGTCCTTTGACTGCAGCCACCATGGAGCATTGCCTGCCAGTGACATCAGAGCTGGGCTCTGAATGACTGCCTGCTCACCACCTTGACAATTACTGCCTAATTCTGAAATCCTAACACGTACGTATTATTATACATACACAGTCAGACCTCAGTCATCCTTTTGCTGCAGAAGATCCAGAATGTGTTAAAATGTTCAAATGTCTGACATCATGCTGCCCAGAAAGCAGAGAGGATACAAAACATCAGTGTAATAAGGTCCCCATGTACCATAAAGATCACCCAGCGAAGTCGTAACTCTTCCTAATATTAACTCTTACACTGGAAAAAGCGTACTTTGGTAATTAATTTTTTTTCTAAATAAGAAATGGATGGGGGAGGCTACTACTGTATTCCACTGCAGCCACGGTACTAAATCACTCCACTCTGAGATGGTGCCTTTTAATCCCCCTGTTAACCAGATAGATAAATATACCCTGTGCTTTGGTGTCCTGCCCCGTACCCTTGACGAGCCCTGAGGATAATCTGTGACAATCGCCTTTGCTGAAAGCGAGGGAGGCAGGCGGGAGGAGGAGAAAGGGAGCAGAAGGGGAGGATGAAAGAAAACCCAGGAGGAGAGAGCCCTGAGTATTCCAGGACAGCTGCTGGAAGAGGAAGGTTTGCACTGTCTGTGCTCTGCCACAGTCCTGTGATTAGAGACACCCTTCGGTCCCCACCGCGAGGATCAATCTGCCGAGTGATCTGGCCCGGCCGCACCCATTGGCGTCTCTCCGAGCTGCTCCTGTCTTGGCAGATGCTGCCGGGAGGAGACCGGGGGGAAAGGAGGGAGATCTGCAGTGCTGCATCACCACACGGCTTCACTGCAGCACAGTAACAAGGAAAAAATCACGACACTTTCTGAAGGGCTGGGGGAGGAGAGGCGGCGAGAGCACCGCGCTTCCTTACGCCAAAGCGAAGGCAAGATGGAGGCAAACGTGCTCCGAGGAGCGACCTTTGTCCGGGCAGAGGGCTGGGAAGAGGGGGCAAAAGACCAGGGCAGGCACGGCTGTGACCTTTGGTAGCACTGGCAGAGCAGCTCCTCTCAACCTTCGGCTCGTATCGCTATACCTGTGCGTCAGCCCTTCCCAAGGCTGCATTTTGTAATTGCTGCCAGACCAACAGAAACAAAGAGGCGCGTTCGCTCGGCTCCCACTCCGCGGACTCGAACGAAAACAAGGCCTTTTAGTGCCTCTGCCCGTCCACAACTGCTGCTGATTAATCATTAGCTCCACATCGTAAGGAAGGCGGCCGAGGCCGTGTTTTCGGCGGGGTTTACAGTTCAACCCGAAGCAGAGGAGACGAGGACGTGCGAGAGCTGTTATGTCACCGAGCCCCTCCACCAGCGCAGCACGACCGAAGCAGCTGGCTGTAAACACACATCGAGCGGCCCTTGCAGAAAAAAGTTGCCCAATAATCACTGCTCGAACAAAGCCATGCTAATCCAGCTTTTCAGACAAAGAAAAGGAATTCATAATTTAAGCATTATCGGTTTATTCACTGCAGATCAAAGCACCTCTATATTCAAGCAGCTGAAATGTCTCTGGGCTCTTGGCAAGGCTGCTCGGCATGTTTCTCTCGCTCTCAAGCCTTTCCTCCTCCCCACCTCTTCCTCCTGGCCCGGCAGACAGCGCGGCCGGGTTGGGAAACGCAGCTTCTGCCAATGCAACGCTGGGCTGCTTCCTCCTCCCCAGGGGTGACATGTCACCCAGGCATAGCCAAGGTCACCCCGCGCCCTACAACCTTCCCTACACCGGGAGGGGGTATCGGTACCCGCGGCTTTCCAGTTCTAATAAACCTTTTCAGCTCAGGTGCTCACTCCCAACACTCTTTTCCTGCACAGTCCCTGCTGTTCCAAGCCAAAGCATTTTAAACAAAGGATGGGCTACAAGAACGCCGGCAAATAATTGTGTGGTAAGCAAACGTTACTGTTTAGCTGCAATATTCTATAAACTGATTAGGATCTTTATAGGATGATCTGTATGCGATAAGAGAAGGTAGGTTGGAATCAGGGAGATTTGTTTTTTGTATAAACCAAATCCCACTTTAAATCATGGCACCTCCCTATTTCTCATGCTGAGCTCCCCACAAGCGTTAGAAGACCTTTCATATCCAACCATCTTCATCACTGCAGAGTTCTGCAGGTCAGCTACATCCTGGCTGAAGAAACTTCATTGCAGTTTTATTTAGAAGCTGGCACAATGCTACATTCCACATATACTAAGTGTAAGAGACACTGCACGACCCAAAATAAAGCAGAAGCTTTTTTCTGTGTGTTTCTGCACTGCCCATTACAAGCAGATTTGACAAGATGCTCCGATACAGCAGGACATTCCGAGTATTTTGTATTCACTTGGATTCCCTTTGACTACAGCCAGGTATCTTTAGCCATCTGAAAAGCTCGGCTGATTTTGCCATTCCACACTCCAACTCCTTCCTCCTCTGTGATTATATAACCCCAGCAAGCCTGAGCCTGCATTATTCAGTAAAACGCTCACACAGCTTGAAGCTTTCCTTAGCCAATCACATTCCTCTGGCTTTGTTGTTATTTCATAACAAAATAATGTGTCCTGAAATAATACTTCACCAGATGTCTGCACCTCTTCTCCTTATTCCCGGCCCCGGATCGGTCCAAATACCCCACGCGAGAGGTACTCCAGCCCTGCCTTCCCCCTGCACAATGCAGGTCTGCTCCAAGTCCAGGGAAATCCAAGATGTGCAGACACAAAAGCTCCAGAAAGGAGGATGCCATCACCCTCCACAGGAATTTTAGCCAGGTTGATGATGGATGTCTGTTGACTCCATGAACATCAGTTCTAGGGTCTTCTGCTATCATGGACGCTCATTTCACAGCCTGAGAAACTTGGCCCACCACAACAGCCCGTGCAGCCACTTCCCAGCCATAGAATACACAAAATAACACGCCAAAGAGCAGCACTGACCACACTGGGATCTTACCAGCAGCAGGACACCGAGCGACGGTGACAGCTCTCCTGCAGAAATCCTGCTCAGAGTTAAGCACCAGCCTCCAGTACCACCAGCGCACAGCATGAACCACACAGTGAGCGTCTCCCGCACGCCCCGCTCACAAAAGGTGTTTAATATTCACCACTGTGAGAGTTCCTGTGCCAGCAACACAAAGGGAACTTGTGTCTCTACACAGGCGTTTGCAAAGATTACGGCACTAGAACTGATCACAACGAGGGCAGTAATACAATAAATAAAATACACAGCAGTTAAAACACACTTATCCTAAGAAAATTACATTCCACCGTGTTCTAAGCCTCATATTCATTAGAGCCACATGCTTTACTTGCCATGAAATATATTTATATACTTATAAGTGGTTTTTTTTAGAAAGGGATTTTCATATGAAGAGTGATATGAGATGGTATTTCACCACCTTCAGACCCGAGCAGCACAAGTCTTGGGAATTAAACTCTGCCTCAAGTAATGCAGAGCATTACTCAAAATCCACGCAAAATCTGACAATATCATCACATGCCTGGCATGGAAGGCGACTTGAGGGCTGACAGACACAGAAGAATCAAGCAATCTAAACAAAAAGCACTTAAAATTGCACTGACTGTTTCATAAATACAATAACTGACCTGTAGCAGACAGCAAAACCAGAGAGAGACCATTGAGAAACGTTAACAGGGCTGGGATGAAAATCATTCCAATTCATTGAGATGGATCTTGATAGAATCAAGTGGAATTCCACAGTCCTGGAAAACTACACTGAAAATTAACTCTAACAAATGTGGGAAATTGTCACCTGTTGAGCCACAATCACTTCACTTTGTAGAACTGTCACTCAGCCCCAGGGAATCTGCCAAATGATATCTTAAATGCTTCCAAACAAATATGGCCACGTCCTCACGGCCGCTGGCCTTGGCCAGCAGCTGCTCTCAGCACAGACCAGGAGTAGTATTTACCATGAACAACTTGACACTGAGTCCTGGTTAGTTCCCTCAACACCTGTGTCCTTCACACACACCAGGAACCCCTGAGACTGCCTCCTCTCCACTGTATTTCCAGCTGACATGCAGTAGGTTGAAGTCCCCCATGAGAACAATGGTCAGTGATCGTGACACTTCTCCCAGCTGCTTACATAATATTTCATCTGCCTCTTCAGATGAAATTGGTCTCCTGGTTGGGACATCCTGGTTGGAGATACCCTGCTTAGGTGGTCTGGAACAGACCCCCACCAGGGTTATCTGCCCTGCTGGCCTTCCCACCATTCTCTCCCATAAACACTGAAGCCTGTCACCACCATCATTAACCTCTAGACAATCCAAACGCTTCCTAACACACAGGGCTACCCTGCTGCCTCTCCCTCTTTGCCAATTCCTTCTGAAGAGGTTACAGCCCTCCACTGCAGAACTCCAGTTGTGCCAGTTATCCTCACCATGATGGCAACTAAGATCATCATCTCCTGCTGTGCAATGGTTTCCAGCTCCTCCTGTTTGTCACGCATGCTGGGGGGCACTGGCGCAGATAAATCACTGTCTATAAAGATAAGGCACAGCGAGTGGCTGGGAAAGCACTCTGGACAATCACGAGTAGGAAAGTTCATCAGTGAGTGATAAATCCACACGATGTGTGGCTTCGAAATCCTTCACCTTCCCAGAGCCAGGCAAAATAAAAGCTCCTCGTATCACAAGGAACGCTGGTTTTCCAGCCACACCAAGAACAGCCCTTGCGACAACAATGATTCAGAAACATGCTCTAATTACCGAGCTCCCATCATCTTCTAGATTACAATCTGAGATGCTTTAAAACCTGTTTAGAGTGATCTTTATTGGCTCTGTGACCTTTGGGGGGAGAAAAACAATGTTCTTCAGGGCATTCCCTGCAGCTCTTCTTCCAGTAATAATGATCTTCAGGGAAACGTCAAAATTCAGGAAGCAGAAACAATCAACCAGGTTACGGAGCTCAGCCAAACAATCCTGGGGTGAATCCTGAGCACAACACTCATACTTCCACCCTCCTGCCCCAATACCCAAACCACTCAAACCCAGACCCCTCTGGACTTTGCAGCTCCCTCTGGCCCCCATCAGCACTCAACGGGAAATCTCCCAACTCCCGACTACAAACGGGGGTTTTGTTAATGAGATACAGCACGTGTTCCTGCCACGCACGGAAAACAGCCAGGGCTTTGTCTGCACTCGTAATCCCTCCCTAAGAGATGACAAAGTAGGAAATTAAAAAGCTAGCATAGGCACATTCACCGATACTCCTGATACCTCTGGTATTTAGGAGCAACACGCTCAACAGATCAGATAGTCCAGAGATAACTCCATGCTGGAACAAGCACTCGCCTCTTGCCTTACAGCTCAGCCAAATGCTCCATTTTAAGACCCCAAGTAAGAGTGATTCCTAATTAAGACATTTTATTTATGTCTTTATTGCTAAGTGACCTTTTGGATACTACTGAAGTATTAATATACAAATAAAAATATTATCTACCAGAGAGGGAAGAAACAGAATATTTAAAACTGTTTGTTCATAGTTGCCACTGGCAGTAGCAATGTTTTCGTCCAACAGTCAACACACCGGGGAATTTTTCTGCAAGCCCCATAACAACCAGTTCTGCCACAGATCAGCTGTTGCAGCAAACACACATCAGGTGACGTGAATATAGGTGCACCCATTCCTTAAAATATTGGCCAGTTTCCGTGTGAGACCCCCACAACACAGAACAGCCCTCAGGAAGAGTCTCAGCGACCTTTCAAACCAGGACGAAGACAAGGGCGAAGGAGCTGAATCTATGCTTTGGACATGGGGATTACACAAAGCTGGATGAATAAAAACGCCTCTCGGCACTCCACGCAACACCTCACTGGGCTACATTTAATATCCTCCTCACCCCAGTCAGCAGTTCCGCTGCCGGCAGCGTCAGGAGAACCCGGCATTGCATCAGCCCGGCTGCGACTGCAGCCAGAGCTCGACCGCGCTGGAACGAAGGGCTCAACACATCACACTAAGAGCTGCCAGGGGTGGCTGGACAAGGCATGGCCACCTCAGCCAGCCAGAACAGAGCCAGCCTGTTACTAAGGAACTTTTCCTGGTTGTTTCTTTGGAACAATTAAGAAAAAGCACGGAAGCATCCACAGCTTAGTGGTATATATATTATTTAAAAAAAAAAAAAAATCAAAGTGGCTTTGTGAGCAGAACTAATGAAGACTCATTTCTTACGGATGCATGTCTTGAGGTCAAATTCTCCGGCCTCCAATAACTGCCAGTTCCCACTGCAGCTTTTCCCACGGTCAGGAACACCTCTCTCCCATGTGGATTCTTTAATGTCTAATAAGGGCTCTGCTCTCGCTGCAGATTTTCTCTCCATGGGGCCGCTAATCAGGTCTCTCTCCTCTATTAAAACCGCTTGTTTTCACAAAACTCAAAGGAACGTCATGTCTCTGAGACTGAATATCCCCTTCACCCTCAGGTTTAGCTGAAACTGGCAAATGGGTTCAAAATTGATTAGGGAAGATATATATACACATGGCAGGAATACCTCAATCTTGCTCTCCAAGCAGATCAGAATAAATATCACTATTTGTAAAAGCATGAAAAGGTTACAGAAATATGTAGGGACTCTGCATGTTCAGCTGTGTTGTATCAAGCACGATGAGCTGTGATTCTTTATCCCCAACCTACACAGATGCGCGCCGTCACGTTCTTACACGCTAGACACAGAGCCGCCGAATTCCATCTCCAGGGCATTTTTTTTCTTCCAGCTTAAAGCATAATCTGCAGATTTGCTTCAAAAACACCGGTGGTGATAGGCTACATTCAACGCTTTCTGCAGGGGAATTGCTCAAGCCTGTTCTTTTGCGTGACTGATTTTAGGATTTGTTTGGATTTGATGTTAAGAACGCGCTGCATTGGAACTGTAGGGGAATCTCTTGATTAATCAAGTTTTTTCATTCTTACATGAAAGGGTAATTCCCCATCTCAGTTTTGCTTCTCCAAGCTCTGCTTTGCATGTATTCGGCAGCAGATGGAGGAATATGCAGAGTCACAACATTATGGTCTCCTTGCCATGCTGCAGAGCACTTGAAATGTGGATCATCTTAAAAGCTTGGGAAGTCTTGGTGCTCATTGGTTCAGACTTCTCCAGTAAAAGACATTTACAACCTCTTCTCCAAGGTTTTGAATGTTTTCCAGAAAATGGTATTTCAGAAGAAAAAAAAGTTTATCTGAGGTCTCTGAGACCACCCCAAGTGATGGAACTGCTCTTTCCCCTCAAACTTCAACTAGGTTTGAACAAGTGATGGGCTTCAGTTCAGCCCATAGGTTCAACAACTTGAAATTCATTTCATCAGCCACAGATCCAATGACTCTCCGTCAAATCCCCAACCCCAAAGGTTATGATCTTGACACCAGAGAGGAAAAACAGCCAGTTCCCAGCCAGTCCAGCCACTCCCGCTCTGCCACACCAGCCAGTCACCAAACACAGATGTGCAAATATTATTTCGCTGCTTCGTGACTCACCGCTTCCATCGCCCTGGAGAAAGTTCTTGTCCCTGTGACTAAACCAACTGGCAGTGCAGTCCTCAGCGTGAGCCAGGTGTCAGCCCAAGGAAAATAATATTTCCCACTGACAAGCGCCCGGCAAGAGCCTGGCACACACTGGGGTGTGTTTTGTCTGCAGTGACTACCTGCGCTCCAGGCACTTTCTCCATAGGCGAGAGCTTGGGACTTTCCAGAGCCAAGCTCCTGAACCAGCCAGACTTTAACGGCTTTTCTTTTGGTGCAACACAGAGTCAAGGTTTTGTAAAGCTGAGCTAGAAACTTGAGTTTCATCGCAGCAACGGGTGAGGTTTCACACCTTGGCTTTATGACCTGGCCTAAAGGAGGTCTCACCACACTGAACATTTGAGCAGAGCTGTATCTGGAGGTGTACACGTACTACCAGACCAAGAGGGCTCCTTGTGGGGTTCAAGGATACACCACACAACTGGATACACCAACACAACCGCCAGGAAAGCTGCTCCCTCATTTTATGCTGTTTCAGTAACCAGCTTCACCCTTAAGTTGAAAAATCAGACTGACACAAGCTAGGCAAGAGCATGAACTGCAGCCAATCCAGAGACTGTGATCTCTGAAAGGATGTATAGGAAGAGACGCTTCCTGAGCTCAACTGCTGCCAAAACCGGTGTATTTCACCATACCCACAACCAGCGTTATCGCCTACAACATCAATCTTGAAGCCACTTTTATTTTTTAAACGTGGCAAAGCTTCTCTGCTACTAATTCTTCCTGTAAGTTGTTTCAGAGTTAAGAAAAAGACCAAAGGTTTATTGAGACTTAGACTACAAGGCAGCGACTGTGTTGGCCATTGGCTGTCTGGATGCATATCCAGCTGCCTTCCCAAGGAGCAGCATCTCAGAGATCCATGAAATTAAATCAGATGTTGATTACATATACAAGGGAGATACTCATCCACCCTGAGCTTTTATTCCCCTCACAGTTAGGATGCTAATAAGGCCGGAAGACCTTTTTCCCTCCAAACACAACTTCTTTAAACATACAACTCAGCAATCTATTTTTCTTATTTTGCCCTGTTAACTATTACAGGTCACCCGCAGCTGCCACAGAGAGCTTAAAGAGGGACATTTAAACGAGCCTCTGTGATCTCTTTGGCAGCCATCACTGTTAATGAGGATGGGAGGCATTCACCCAGCGGCACAAGCAGATGGGCCACAGCGCGGAGCTTTGTGCCACACGGAAGCGGCAAACACCTCACTGAAGACACAGTCAGGGAAAGCTGTGACAGGGACACCAAGTTACTCTCAATGACTCCCAGGGATAGCAAACACAACCAGCTCAGCTTTGTACTTGGAGAAAAACTGTAGGTGATTCACCACTTGCTTAAATAGTATCATTTACAATCTGGCCGTTCTTATTGTTGAGCTAAAAGATCATTTCAAACCCAGCTTTGACTGGGTACCTGACGATCTTCGTGACAGGAACCTGGTCTGAACACAGCTCTCACTTCCTACTACACTGGGAATAATAAAAGACACGGAAGCTCTTCCATTTGGACAGGACATCCAAGAGGAACACGCACACAGGTCAACACTGTCTCACCAGAAGTATCCAACAGACAGCCCTGCAGATCATCCATTCACACTCCTTCCGGAGACACCGGGACTTCTCTGGCTTTTCAGTGGAGAGATGAGAGCACGTTCAGGGCACTCTGATCAGATGCGGAAGCTCACGCTCCAGATCTAAGCGTGCTTAAACAAAAAAAGTGCTTTCAGTTTTAAGCTGCTGAGTTTAATTAAAAAGGGGAACAGAAAGGAAGCAAAAAGGGTCCCTTTTGTTCTTAAAAACGTCCAAGCCTTTAACCAGAACGTGGTTGTTGCCACAGACTGCTGCTCTCCTCCCACGATCAGTTTGTCTGAGCGGAAAACTGATGTCCCTTTCACATCTGAACTCTGCTGCCTTCTCACCCAAGTCACCAGGAATGTCTGGACCTTGCACAAGGCACAGACAGACAAACTCTAGTCCAAAGACAGCCACACGTAATGCCTACAGAACACACGTCCAAAAAAATCCATCCCAGGAAGGAAGTTGCTTCAGCCAAATTCAGAGGCGCTGCCTTCAATCTTTCCTGCTGACAGACCAGACTGCAGCAGGTCCTAGGATATCTCTGGTGTATTTATGAAAAGCCTGGAACAATGTTTATTCTTTTACTGAAGGATGTTATCTTCACACTGCAGGATTTTACAGATTGCAGGGGACAATTACAGAGCATCAACAGGTTAAACAATAACAATGGAAATGCACAAACCAAAGCAGTTGTGTTTTATTCATGGTCCAGGAGTCTTCATCACCTCTGAACATGATGCTGCAGAACAGTGATGGAGATGGGTTTCAGGAGATCTGAGCTGCCATTATTCCCTAGGCAGAAAGGTGAAACCTCCAACTGAGTGTGTGTGTACATCAGCAGGTGGGAAACACTGCTGACTTGTAGCTCGGGTGATGAAAAAAGCAGCTTTTGTCTGATTTTCATTAACTGTCCAAGCAGTCTTCAGAACACCACAAAGGTTCGAGCAACGGAAAGCAGTGAGGCTGGTTGTACACTGTGAATTTCCATCCTCAGACTCCTGTTCCTCCCACGAGATTTCTAAATCAGCATGCTGAAGATGCAGCTAAACTCAGAATCTTATTACGGAGAGCAATCATTTTTCTAGTTTATTCCTCAGTTCATTGTTTAGGAATGTTTGTCCTTGCAGTCTTTGGTTTCGGGGCGTTCTCAGACCTCAGCAAGTTCAATGAACTTAATAAAAAACACAAGTGAAATATCTCACTGGTTCTTATTTTTGGTAGCTACAAATCCAGAGCGTATCCACCCCACTGGCAGCTCCACAACTCACACCCAGCAACTCTCCCAAAACCTTCAGCAGCCCAAAATCAGCTGGAAGGGGTGACCCTCAGTTGTGGCCCTTCCCAAGCATCCTCAGAGACTGTTTGGATGTTCATTATTTCTCTTCATGTGCAAAAGGGCATCTCCTCCTCTTCCTCACAAGCCAACAACAGTGTAAAACCACCACAACAGCCAGACAAGCTGTAGTTGTGACACATCAGCTCACAAAAACAAAGCTCCTGCGGAGCCCCAGGTCTGCCGTGACTCACCACCTCACCCAATATCTGCAACCTGCCTTCCACTCATTTGGATATTTACTTCCTTTTTTATGGAAAGCCAGCAAGTGCCTCTTCGCCCCCAGCGAAGACAAGGACCTAATTTTGGACACACCTTAAGACGTCAATAAGGTCACTTGCCAGGGAACTTGGCATGACTTTCTGGCTTATGAAAAGCAAGGAGGAATAAAAAACCAGTCAACAAGACTATCACAAAATGAATTTAAGCCTTTATTCATGCCCTGTTCTGACGTGATGAATGGATTTAGTACCTTTGTACGCCTCACTGGACTGGTAAATTCTCAACACATGAATCTGTTTGCTTGTACTCCGCAGGGATTATTTTACCATTGTACCAAAGGAATTTACAGTAAGGGCAAGAAATACCAAAAGCCAACATTGCTCTGGAGCGGCTCAGCGACAACAGAAGCTGCTCACATCACATCACAAACAATCACAACAAAAACACAGTCCGGACCTTTGAAGAAACTTCAGAGAAAAAACAATGCCAGCCAGGCTCAGCAGATGACAGAATTTTGTGACCAAGTGACATCAACTTATCTTTCTACCACAGCTCAGCGTATAAAACCACTTAATAGAAGCTTAGTCCAAATCTACACTCTTCGTGGCTTTTCATTAAGTTTCTTTGAAATAATTATCCAGCCATTTCCTCGGCCAGCGTGGCATCAACCAGCTGCCACCTCAAGTGCAAGCAAAGAGCAGAATCCAGAGCAGCCAGAGGATTCATGGATCTCAGCCTGCAGAGGAGCCATCCTCCATGACTTGGTGTGGCGGAACAGGGAGGTGGCTTCAGACAGGCACCGCTGGGTAACACCCCGGGATGCCATGGAGGTGCTTTGGGGCATTTGTGGATCAGTATTAGGAACAGAATTGTTAAAGATCTAATGGAAAACCACCACTAGAACCAGCACCACCATCACCCCAATTAGCCACCTGACAGATGAATCTATATCCCGCGCAAGGCTGACTTTCACTGGAACCAACTGAGACTCCAGGAGGCAGAACTTGCCTCGTGCACTGCACACCTTTCCTCCTCTTCTGATTCTGGATGATTAATTTAATCCCCCTGCCCCAGTCTCCCAAACAAACATCCTCCCATGGTCTCTGGATTACCTTACTGGAGGTGTTTGTAAAACCAGCACAAACAAGTCCTGATGCTGCCCATTACCTCCAGACATCGCTCCACTAAACACAGGCATAAATTGTACCCTCCCACTCCTTCAAAGCTCTCAGCTGGAAAGGGCAGTATCTCATCTGTGAAAATACCTAAAGTGACACAAATCAAGAGAGAAAACGGGAATAGTTCCTTTTGTGGCCTTATTTCTGTATTTTCCTACAATAAAAATACAGCTGGATAGAGATCTGTATGGGCTGAGCTGAGTTAGGATAACCATCCCTGTGTGTGCATCCCAAGTGATACACGAGGACTTATTAATCAGTGATCACCAATAAAAGCCAGGGAACATATTTAAGAGCTTTACTAGAAAACCAGGAGCACCATTCCTTCCAAATCAAGCCTGTTCTGTGCAAAGGCACTGCAAGACCTGCTAGTGTCTGACATGGGAATAGGGTTTTTCCTCCAAGTGTTCCACACTGCCAGTGGCCGTCACCCGTCTCCCCAGGTCACAGACTGTACCAGAGATACCAAAATCCCTCTGCACTACCTTAGTCCACAGCAGTGACACACGAGCAGAAGGCACAGATTCCATCCTCCCAGGCTGAATTTACACTCCCAGTCATCAAGACAAAACATTTCCTCACAAACTGACCAAACATTATCTAGGAGTTCCTGAAAAGGAACAGGCACTCGCTGTCATGGCAGGGTTTTTGCAGTTGTGTTTAAAATGCCAACCACTTCTCCAGGAGGTATCCAAAGCATCTTCTGAGAGACAGACACTGGAACACAGCAAAGCTGCACAAAGCTCATTTCCCACCCCCAAAATCCCTTAAAAGTTATTTATTTTCTCCAAGACTGCTCCAATCCACAATTTATTTCTGTTGATTTTCAAGGAGCACATTTGTTTCCTGAAGTCCAGGGTTCCTCCTGGACTTGGTTGCCACTGTAAATGTCTTAATCCTCCCCCAGCACTGGAGATTGCACACGACAGTCACATGGTCCATCATTAAGAGGCTTTTACTCCTCTCTGCCCTTTAAAACACCAATAAAGGGACAAAGCCATGTTCTTTCATGTAACTGGAAGAAAACACAGGGAGGGAAAAAAACCATGGAAGGGCAGCACTTGTGCTGGGGACAACTGTTACTATATTTAGTCGCCTTGTTCTGCAAGCTGCCGAGCATCTGTTTCAGTGATGGTGAACGACGGGTTTTTTTCCAGCATTAATTAGGTGAACCCAAACCACCGCTCCCACCACTTCCCCGAGCTCACATCTCCCAGATCCTAACTCGGATTCGCTACTTATTCCACCTTAACAGTGGATCTCCAATCCTGTTGCTTTTCTATTTCAGGGTGCCTTAGTAGCTCACTTCAAAGGAAATATAGAGCATTAAATACAGAGTTTTTAAAAAGGGAGTGTTTGGGCAAGAAACTGAAATGCCAAAACAATTTCAACCCATTAAAATGCATGGAAAAATCTCTCCTTTGCAATTCCCTTTAATATCAAGGAAATAGATTTTTAAAAGGGCTTCTAAGGAAAAAAATAACACTGCTCATGTAAGCCAGTGCTTCTTGAGACCAGCTTCAGTATTCTCCAATTTGAGAGGAGGATTCATAGCAGCAAGTGTTATTCCCATGCACTTAACTAAACTAAACAAACCAATCAGGAGCATTTGGGGGGGGAAAAAAAAAACCATATAATTTCTGCAAAATTCTTAATTCATCCCTTAAAAGAATTCCTTGTGAGGCTGCAAAGCCAAGCAAGGTTCCCACAGTCAGTGGTTAACTGGATGGGGGAGGAGAAGCAGCAAACCCTTCATACTCCTGGCGGGTTTTAAGTTTTAGGAGTTTTCCCTGGATTTTTGCCTCTTAGGAAACAAGATGGTTGTTTCTCAAACTCGCCCGCAGCAGGGACTGTGCAACAGCCCTACGAACGGGCTTCCATCTGGGAAGGACAGTATTTCCCAAGCACAGTGGAAAAACAAACACTCCGGTGAGTTGCACAGAGGCTCCGAGGGTAACGCGACTCCCGGTCGCAGCCCAGTTGGGATTTCAGGCGGTATTTCCCCCAAATCTCGCCCCGCTCCCATGGCTCCCATGGTTCAGCCTCTCCGCACGCGCTTCGCCCTATTCCCAGGCTGGGGGATGGGTGGGAACTGGGCTCTGCCAAGCCCCGCTCCCTCCGAAAAGACTTTCTCTCCCAACTAAAGCGTCCTTTCCAAGGAGGGAGCCTTCCCCATCCCACCTCCCCGGCCGGGTAGCCGCTTTCCCTCCCTCTGGATAAACCCACCACGCCGTGCAATCCTTGTGTAAGCGCGTGTCCCTTCCCCCAGGCGAGCACGGGCATACAAAGGAAGCCTTGCTCCATTGTCCACCTACAGCACCTACACACCGAGCCTCGAACCCGGCTCCACACTCACCCCCTCGCCCCTTTTCCAGCCACAAATATTCTAGTGGTTACACCCCAACAGCATTCGGAGGCGGCGTGTCATGCCTCCTGCTTTAGTACCTGCAGCCAAAGGGCTGGAGCGTGTTTTAACTGTGTTTACTGGCGTGAGATCAGCCTCACCCAAACACACAAATCCCGGGGAAAAATCACTTTGGAAAAACAGGGAGAAACGCCTGGCTACCAATCTCCTTCCCAACCCTCTGATCGCAACTCGCTGAGATAAAAACCACCAAAAAAAGGTAATTAATTCAGCGCCTGCCATTTTTCCCATCCATCTCCAAGCAACAGTACCATAGCAACTTTTTGCCTGCTTTAATATATCTTACAAAAGGAGGAGGACTGGACAAAATAAAACCCAAGAACGTCGTATTTCCACTGTGGAGCGCCTAGTCCCTCAGCTAGTTATGGCTGGAATTAACCAAACAACCCTAAAGCAGGGTTTTTCCCCCAAAACCTGCCTTTGTACAGCACTGGGTCACGTAACCTGGACTGAGGGACACGACAAACCACCTTGGACACAGATCCACCATCCCGCGTGTTGGCACAGACCAAGCAGCAAATTCTGAGCTCAGGGGGGATAATAAAGGTGAAAAAAGGTGAAGCTTGATTAACACAGAGAAATTTCGGAGTGATGATGACGTGAAGATAGGGTTTGGCTGCTACAGCAGCTAAGGCCAGGAGGTTGGAGGGGGATGCGAGACCCCCAGTCCTTCCACAGCACAGACGATCAAAAACCAGGGAAGAAGCGCTGGGACCTTCCTTTTTCCCCCTCGGTGTCACCGCATCTATTTTTCCCATGGTGACTCATTATTAAGGACGCTCCGTCATTTTTCCAACGCAAGAAGATTAAAGGAAGCTTCAAAATCCATTTTTTTCTGCTGGTGGTGGGATTAAAGAAAAGCGCCTGGAGGGGCCATGAGCTGAGCAGGGCTCGTTACCCTCTTATTCCCTCTAAGAAAACAGCTTCCAGCGTGGGGTGCATCAACTTGAAAGCATTTCCAGAGGAAAAAGGTGTCGCTGAGGCGGCGGGGGAGAAGCCTCCTCCTCCTCCTCGCAGGGAAAGACGGAGGGAGGAGGAAAAAAAACACAACCATGCAAACAGCTACTACTTCCTTATGAGCGGGATTAACCTATGCAACAACAAAAAAAAAAAAAAAAAAAAAAGGGGGAAAAAAACAACGCAGCACAATATAAGGAGTCCACAGCGCTTCCCGCGTGCAGGATCCCGTGTTTTCTCCGTAGGTTTGTGTGATTTTTTTTTTCCACAGTCACGTTTTCGCAGCTGCAGGCGCTTCGGTTCCCACCGCTCGCTGCACCTCGGGGGGACACGCAGCATCCTCCACAGCTCCAGGCGGGAGGCAAACGCAGTGAAATGGGTGAAAATAAACAGAAAAAGAGTCCCAGCGTTGAATAATGTAAAAAAAAAAACCAACAAAAACAGGAATGGAGAACGAGACGCCAGGCTCAGCGCTGCCTCCCGGCACCCTCGGCACAGGATCCGCTCCGTGCCGACCGCCGAGCTCCACTCGCTGCTGCTCCGTCGTCTCGGGTCCATTTTAAGCCATTTTTGTATTTCCCCGCTCCGGCCGCGCCGCCGATCCCGCCATGGCGCGGGTTATTTACAGCGCTGTTTTCCTCCTCCTCTCCACGGGAACCGCCGTCCCCGCGCACTCCTCCCCCCTTTTCCCACGTTTTTCCCCTCGTTTTTCCCCACACCGCGGGTCGGGCAGGACGGGCCCCCCCTCGCCGCTCCCCACTCACCGCTTGAAGTGCTCGATGATCTTCTCCTCGCGCACGTTCTCCGGCAGGTTGCCCACCCAGAGGTGCCTGGTTTCCCGGACCATGCTGCGCGGCGCGGGGCGAGCCCGCCGCCCGTGCCCCGGCTCCC